>CVKZ01000013.1:1025445-1040045 GCA_001457955.1 Heterobasidion annosum | reverse complement strand
TGCGCCTATCCTAGGAGCCCGTACCCCCCGAGCCCCGCGCTCGCCTCTCCACCCACGTGCGTACCCCCCTCACTCCCGCCCTCCCATCCTCACTCCTCTCTCCACTCACGACTCACCTACGCGTCCCGCGCACCCGTCATTACACACAGCCGGTACTCCCCCGCCCATTCCCAGCCCCTCCAGCCGCCCTACCGCCCGCGCAGCACCTCCCAGTCCCAGCCCCAGCCACAGCACCACCACTACTCAAACGCGAGCTCGCAAGAACCGCACGCGCGCGCGCGCTCGGGCTCGAACTCGCATTCGCATGGGCACCACTCGCACCATCACTCGCATTCGCATTCGCACGGGCATTCGCACGGGCATGGACATGGACACCATCATAGGCACCATAGTCAGCCTGTGCAGCCCGTCGTCGTCACCTGTACGTCCTTCCCCCTCTCTGTCCTTCCCCCTCTCTTTCCCTCCCTCTCCGCCCCCTCTCGCTAAACGCACAAATGCACCACACGTCCCCAACACATCACCAACATCGCGCTCGCCCCCCCTTGCCCTCGTCCTCGCCCTCGCCCGCCCGCCGACGCACCACAGACCCCGCCGGCGCACAGGTGACCTACACCCCCGGCGCCGCGCCCGTCAAGGTGCAGTACGTGACCGCGCCGCCCGCGCAGCAGCAATACGCGCAGTACGAGCAATACCAGCAGTCCCCTCAATACCAGCAGCAGCAATACCAGCAGTACGCGCCTCCGCAGCAGGAGCAATACCAACAGCAGCAATACCCAGGACAGCAGCAATACGCCCAGCAGCAGTACGGGCAGCAGCAGTACGGGCAGCAGGTGCCGCCGCCGCCGCCGGCGCGCCCGCATAGAGATTCGATGCAGCACCCTGATTTCCAGTTGTCGCGGTGCACGGGGCGGAAGAAGGCGCTTTGCGTGCGTCGTGTTTTCCTCGTGTTCGTGGTGGTGTTTGTGTTTGCGTTTGTGTTTGTGCGTCGTTCGTGGGCGGCGGTTATTTCGTTTGTTGCGTTTGTGGTTCTTCATCGGTCGTGTCTTTCATTCATTCCTTCTTTTTTCGCTGGCGTTTGCGCTGCGAGTTTGGATCTGGATCTGGGTATTGGTATTGGTGTGGGGGAGGACGCGACGCGACGCTGATAGCACCGCCAGATCGGGATCAACTACGTCGGGCAGCGGAACGAGCTGCGCGGGTGCGTCAATGACGCCTCGAGCGTGTACCACTTCCTCGTCGGTACGCCGCGTCCTCCTCCTCTCGTCCCTCTCCCTTTCCCTCCCGCCCCTCCCTCCGCCCGCGCGCACTACTCCTGACCCCACGCCCTACTTTTGACCCACGCCCTATTCGTGAACTCATGCACGCACGCACGCACCCGCGCCGCACCGCAGACTACCAGCACTACAAGAAAGAGGACATCGTGTATCTGTCCGACGAGGCGCAGGACCCGCGCTCCCACCCGACGCGCGCAAACATGCTCAACGCGATGCGGTGGCTCGTGCAGGACGCGCACCCGCACGACTCGCTCTTCTTCCACTGTGCGTGCCGCGCTCCTCCTCCCCCCCTCTCTCTCAGGCGTGTGCGCGCGCCGTGCTGGGCGGCATTGGATTTGGCTGATCGCGCGCGGTAGACTCGGGGCATGGCGGGCAGACGAAGGACCTGGACGGGGACGAGGTGGACGGGCTCGACGAAGGTACGTCGCGCGACGGCTTCACTGTTTATCGGTTTCCGATGGGCTTCTGCGTTCGCGCGCAGTGATCTTCCCCGTGGACTACGAGCATGCGGGGACCATCATAGATGACGTGCGTGTCCCCCTTCCTTTTCCTCCCTTGCTGGCACGAGCGCGCGCCGTTCGCTGAGAGCGCCCCGCTTCTACCAACCGACGCCGGCCTCGCAGATCCTGCACGAGACGATGGTGCGTGCCTCCCGAGATCCGTCCCCGCCGTTCAGCTGCCTCATGCCTGACGCGCGAGTCCAGGTAAAGCCGCTTCCCCCCGGCTGCCGGCTCACGGTGCGTCCTGCCCCGCCCTCCCGCGCTTCACCCCGCGCCTCATACGAGAGCTGACGCGGCGACGTTCCGCGCGCGTGCCCGTGTAGGCCATATTCGACGTGCGTATGCTCGTGCTGAACCCGCATGCTCGCCATCTGACGCGCCCTCGCCATCGCCATCGCCATCGCCGCTGTTCCAGTCCTGCCACTCGGGCTCCGTTCTCGGTACGTCCGCGTTTGCGTTTCCCTCTTCTTCTTTCGCGCCGAGTGTCTCTCTCTGGCCTGACGCTCGTGCGCGCGCAGATCTCCCGTACCTGGTAATGCCTCCCCTCCCCTCTCTCCGGGCGGAGCATCGCTGACTCACCGCGCGCGCAGTACCACTCGAACGGGCGCGTCAAGCAGGGGCAGGTCACGCGCCGGTTCAAGGAGCGCAAGTCGACGCCCGCGGACGTTGTGAGTGTGCCCTCCACCCCGCATCCCCCGAGGCAAGCGCAGGCGGGCTGACACGGCGCGCGGCGGAAGATCTCGTGGAGCGGGTGCATGGACTCGCAGACGAGCGCGGACACGGTCGAGAACGGGCTCGCGGTCGGCGCCATGAGCTACGTGCGTGCGGTTTATTGCTGTTATCGTTTGCGTCTCGGGGCGGCTGTTGATGGTGTGCGCTCGTTGTTTCTGTCCTTGTGCAGGCGTTCATCAAGGTCTTGAGTGCGTCCACGATGGTTTATTCTTGGGTCGGGCGTCGTTCGACGGCTGATCGCTTTGCTTGTGTCGTGCGCAGAGCGGAACCCGGAAATATCGTACATGAAGCTGCTGCAAGGCCTCCGGTGCGCTCCTCCCTCCCCCCCTCCTTCCCCTTTCTCAGTCGCCTCGTCTCTCCGCCGTCGCTCACGCGCCGCACGCGTCCAGGGAGATCCTGAACAAGCGGTACAGCCAGAAACCGCAGCTTTCGAGCTCGCACCGCATGGTACGCCGTCTCCGTTCCACTCCCTTCCGTTCGTCGCCCGCTCTCGCGCGCAGCAGGCTGATGCGCGTCGTCGGTTCTCGCAGAACACGTCCCTGCGGTTCATCATGTGATCTCTCCGCGATCCTCTGCGCCGGGTGTCTTGCGAAGCGGGCGGGCGACGGCCTGCATTTATATGATCTACTGTGTTTGTCTCGGACGCCGGGGACAGCATTTTTGTGTTGTGGGCGGTGACTTTCTCTACTATGACTATTGCGATGTCGTCGTGTTCTCGTTTCTTGTTTTGTTTTGTGTTGTATGCTACCGCTCGATCAGCCGCGCAGGGACAATGTTGTCTGTCCTGCTGTAATCATTCACGCGTTCATGAGATATGCGGCGATCGAGTTGGGTTGAGCGAGCGACCTCAACGACCAGCACCCCGCAACGCTCTCTTCGATCGGCGACGCCTTACAAGCTTATTCGGCGCGAACTAGCCACGACTATCTGCGGCGCGCGCTCACTGGCACTGCTCGTATACCATGCACAGTCCTCTCTTCTTTTGTCCGCGCTCGAGCCGTGCTCGTCGCAGCTGGATCGGCCCTAGCTTATGCTAATGATGTCATCATGCCACGGTCTTCACTGATCTCTGGTCTTGTACCGAGCGGGCCTCCGCTACATGACACGAGTCTCTGCGTCGTGGGGCGCGCTCCATCATGGTGTTCCATTTGCGCTCAACATTCTTGTGCGGAAGACCGATATGCAAGTGTCAAACTAGCTCGCGTCGAGGGCGCAATGATGCTGTCGGGTCAACTTGGCCTCTGCTCGATCGCGTTCTGATATTTTTGATTGATCGTTGCACTAGCTGGTTTCTATACTGTTTCCATTGACCCACTATGGGGTTCATGTGATTGTTGGGATAGCGGAATGCGTTCGTGAGATTTGTGAGACATCGAGCCCGCTGCGAGTCCGCTGCGGTGCTAATTTTTCGCCCAATGTCGCTCGGAGCGGAACATCGGGGCCACAGACACTGCCAATCGGGCTTCGGATGTCTCGGGCACATGTCAGCCGGAACCGCGGAGTTTGAACTTGTCCTGCGCCTTTTCGGTCTTGACTGTGTCTGGCATTATCCGCTGCAGCGCTCGACGACGACGACACGAAATAACGATCGATATTGAGGACGCTGTCCACCATGTGCTGAAGCCCGCTTGAACATTGATATCAGGCGGCGAAATGAGAACGCCAGTGCCTCCTCGATTCGGAAGAGACGGTAAGTCCACGTCAGTTCAACGAGTGCTCTGGTCCGTCGTGACAGTCATTCCGAGCTCATTGCGTCGAGGATGTTAGGTTGTGGGCGCTGCGCACACGGCATAGAGCGATAAGGAGCAGGGCCTAGTCGATACCCGTCCCGTACACGGCAGCCTCGACGGAGCGGTCTTGTTCTTGTCGACACCACTGACAGGTCTCTGCGCCTCCTCTCAGCTCCTCTCGCGGGTGCAGTACCCCCGGGTGCCTGAGTCAGACAGATCGGGGCCACGCTTGATTATATTATGGGACCCATTCATGATCTAGCGCCAGTTCCGATTCCAACGCACTCCTTTCTCTCTTCTCTCTTTCTCTCTCTCTCTTTTTCCAGTACATATTGCCCGAGTTGGGCGTCGAGGCCTCTGCGTCTTCGACTGACTGCGGCCTGTTGGTCAAAACGGCTGCACTCGTCTAGCCGTTCTTTCAGCGTTGGACATGGACTTGGCAGCATTGGAGACAATCGTGCGGAACCTCAACATCACGAGATATGTCAGCGGTACGTGCATGGCTTCTGTTTGATTCGACTCACGGCATCGAAGCCTGACGTCTGGACTCGCTTCTGGTTAGCTGGGGCATGCGTCGTGCTGTTGTACGATCACTTGCTCACCTTGGATGACGAAATTCAGTATGTCTGGAAGACAAAGACGACTGTCCCGAAAGTGCTCTTTCTGCTCAATCGCTACTTTGTCCCCATAGTAATGATCGTCAACATGTATGGTTCGTAGTATTCCACCTTGCTTTCAAGCCAGGTGGAAGCTAACGAGGGCTTTCAGAGATCGCCGGCCTTTCGTCTTCACACCCTTCAGATCTGGTGAGTCGTGTATATGTCGCCGTGCGTCGCGTGTTCTTACTTTTCCTGCTAGTTGTGAGTATCCGCGTTGAATGGCCGTGTACCCTATTCAATTGTCTCCAAATAGCTGCAAAGTATGGTTCCCCACCACAACATTCCTCGGTTCCATTTCCATAGCGAATGGACACTGTATGTCTTCGACTTCATCGCACCTGTACAACGTTGCCTCTAATTGTCGTGTTTGCCCCAGTCATCGTCATGCTCCGCGTATGGGTGCTGTGGAACCGGCGCACCATACCCGTCGTCTTCACACTTGTAGCCTTCGTCCTCTCCCAAATCGTAACATTCTCGATGGTCATATGGGCCGCTATCCAGATGATCCGTACGTTCCGTCGACTGGGCTATTTGACACGTTGCTCGACGGGCTGACGAACATTCTACTCTCCAGCGCAGTTCGAATACGACACGCTTCTCCGCGCTTGTGTCATCAGGAAGCGGATCATCATCGAGGGAGTTTGGCTGCCTGGGGTGAGTCGAAACCCAACGTTTAACAGCACCATTCGTAATCCAACTTGTTTGTCAGGTGGTTTTTGAGATCATTGTGTTCGTCATGACTTGCTGGAATGCGATGGGGCGTCCGCGTCAGTCGAATCACGAAATAACGAACACGCTGTATAGAGATGGAGTCACCTTTTTTCTCGTGAGTAACCGGAGTAGATCTTGACCTTTGGTGAAACATTTCTCATAACCTTCTTAGACTATGGCCTGTAAGCGCAACATATCTTCGTATCAGGAATCTTCTTTGACATTGTTTCAGCATTACGGATCGCGAATCTGGTCCTTTCGATGGTTGCCCCTGTGAGAGCGACCATTGGTTTTGATACAGTTCTGGGCTCTAACCGATCGATTCCTCTAGCTCTCCTTAGTCTTTCTCGGTGTATTGTTCGTCTTCCATCTCGTGTTTCCATGCGATATCGGCTGAACAGCGTGGCCTCTCTATCTAGCTTTATCTGGTGCGCAACGAACATCACGCTCAGCCGTCTGATCATCAACGTGCGGAGGCATTCGGAAGAGAGCCTCCTCGCCTCGGCTTCGCTGGAACACCTGGACGCGGACCCAGAGGGCGACCACGAGCTCAGGGTGCAGAGGTCGATGACGTACGAGACCTTTCCCGAGCGCTTCGAGCTTCACTGAGGCTTCCCGGCGGACACCGACGGTCTGTCGTATTTCTGCTCTCTTTAATGTTTACACGGATTGTCTCTAGTGTTATGGTATGATTATATATTGTGGGCGACACATATTTATTCTTGTCGTCCGCGCCCGGGCCCATGCACAGTTGTGGCACCGCCTCCACATGTCTTCACACGCGTGAGCCTCGCCTGCCCGTCGTGGCATGAGCCCTGACCAGAACCGCGCTTGCGCAGAAACGCAAGCGTTGCTTGTGCTGTATATGCTCGCCAAGGCGTTTGCTCTCTGATCCGTTTGGTGTCTTAGAATGATTGATGTAGTGGTGTTTTGACCACCGCCACGGTGGCTTTTGGATCGTGTCTGGGGCCCTTAAATCCCTGCTCATGTTGTTCAGCGCGATCGAACTCTTTTCAGCGTCACCCACACCCCATCGAATCCCTGCCTTGCCCTGCCTCGCTTTGTCTTGTGTAGCTCCTCGTGTTGATGGGCCGTCCTTCCAAAGCCAAACGCAAAGCCTCACGTCCTTCTTTGCCACTTGATGATCGTACGGACAAATTATCTCCGCAGCTTGCGCATGGGCCTGTAACCATATCTTCCCCACATCTACCCGAGGTGCCGCTGCTAGCAGTGTCCTTGAAAGGAAAACGGCAGAATAGGAACAAGCGAAAACGTCTTCCGCACCCGCCGCATCCTCTACCGCCGCCTCCTACATCTCCTCTCTTGACGTCTCTTTCGTTGCGCCTCGTGCATCTCCCCGATACTTCATCACACGCTGACGAGCCCGGTGTGAAAGCTTTCTCGCAGATTCAGAAGGCCGAATCAGGGGATAAACCAGCATCGACCGGCCCGCCGCCTGCCCCTTTACTTGCACTTGAGGTCGCGCATTCCGATGGTGGCGCTCATCGTGACGTGGATACGGACGCGGAACACAACGAGCACACCCCAAAGGCCTCATCTCGGTTATTGCCCGGATTTTCGACCACCGTCATTGGTGCCAATCTCTTAAACAACATCGTTCTGCCATTCTCGTGGCCTTCTTCATTTCGACATCTGCATCCAGACGATGGCTCGTCGGATAATGGTGATTGGGACACGCAAACTCCAAGGGCTTCCCTCAGATCTTTGTCGACAGTGTGGTCTGCGAGCATCCGCCCCGCTCTCTCCATCGAAATTCCTTCACCTTTGCTTGCTCCTCCATCTCCGCCTGAGTCACCTCAACCTCTGTTTCATTACCATGGCGCGCCCTACAATCGCAAGTCGGACACAGACATCAACGTGCAGACGTCAGTCGCGAAACCAGAGCCTCTGCCGGACTGGTCGCCCAAAGGAACTCATCGCATTTTCTATGACATCGCTCCGCACGAATCCAAGCCACATGCTGTTCACTACGTGTCCATCGGCACGCCGGAGCGGCCATCTCCCAGGCCACAACGGCAAGGTTCGAAGGACCCCATCTTCAAGACCGCACAGCAGGAATCGAACCAATACTGCTCGTTCATGCTGCCCATCATCGACCTCTGTATCTGGGGTGCCGACGATTTACCCCCGCGCAATCTCTGGAGAGCCGACTGGGAAACCAGTGCCTTCGGACGCTGGCCGACCGGCAAGAGCATACTTGAGTACACACATGCGCTTGGCGTCTATCCCGCTCGCGCAGCGTACTCCTGTGCCTACCCCAAGAAAAGGGGAAAGTCCATAATCGACCCAGACAGCCCAGGTCATCCATCCCAATCATCCTACCCCTTCAACTACGACGAAGGAACCTATCTGGTAATAGCGATACCTGAACAGGAGGGCGGCGGGGTTGACGATGGTGTACAGTTGACGCAGGAGCATGTCACAGCAGCACTCAGGTTTTTGGAGCACGCCTTTAAATCCGGTAGGCACAAATCCCGGGTGCTGATCAGTTGCCCGCCTGAGTATCAGCGTGAAGCAATTGCCTTGGCGGCCTGCTACCCTGCACATTGCGTGCAGGGCTCTATCGAACCTATCTTTCAGGCGGCGAGGGGCGACCATTGTATTCTGCAATCTTGGAAGGACAGCATTCCAAAATCGCAGCGCGACACGGGCTTTTTGGATGGTTGTCTGCGTCACTATAACCGACTATCCTTATTGCAAATTTTATGATTGTCAGCACGATGCCAAATTGTACACAAACCACGCAGAACAGGGTCTTTGCAAAGGTGGAAACGATATACTGTCAACCACAGGCCATACAGGTTTCGAATGGTGATATCCAAAGGAAGGGGAATATATTTTTACAGCTGTAGCAACGAATAGACGGGGATAGCATACAATATTCCAGAGAGTCTACTGATAGTATGGTATCCTTTTTTGTCGAAGTGGCATGATGCACCAAAGATATGTCTCATCGTCGCTTCAAGACGTATCGCTCGACCCTGGGAGATTGTACAACAGCCTTCCAGAGCTCCCTCCATGACAATGGGTTGCCCTTAAATATCGTGAATACATGGAACGCGATAATGGGAGTTCGAAGGCTTACTTCGTCGCGCTGCATGATACAGAAGCTACCCTCGATTTCCAGGTTCACGAAACGTTGCACAATGACCCACCCGCGAAATTGGACGCGTCTTTTATCGAATCCACCGATGCGGCATCGCATTTCATCGGGAGAGCCACTCGATTCGTCGGGGTCCACGTGTTTGACTTTGACGTGGAATTCTACTAGTGATTGTTCTATCAACTCAAGAAGACGGGGTGGCTGTATGCGTGCATAGAAGCGTGTTAGTTGAGGGGTATAGCGTGTCCCTGACTGGGTTTGTGACTAAACAATTAGATGTGTATATTAGCTGTATGAAGGACAAAGCTGGTCTAGACGAAACTCACGAATAGAAGGAGTGATTGTGTGAATTGCGAGCTACGTGTCGCAGTCAACATCACTTGATCCCCATCTTTATCCACTAGTGGTCTAAGAGACGAGAATTTCAGGGCTGGTCTCGCAGGGCTATAGAGAAGGAAACGCTACCGAGACTCAAGTTCGGGGTTCGCCAGTTCCAGATCACCTTGTTCACGGAGGGACTGAGTTAACTTTTCAGCCAATGCGACCGGCCCTTGAGAGGCAATTTGACTCAATCTAGGTGCCGTCAATAAAGCAATGAAACGTGATATCCGGTTATATTCACGAACCGGAGGACCCATGGATGTTGTTTTGCCTCCGCCAAAGTGATACGCGTCGACGGGTCGACGTCGAGTAAACGTGTCAAAAGTGCTAAGAACCGCGAGATTCAGCGACGCCCCGGAGAGAAAAGATCATGTTACGAACATAAGGTAACTTTTCCGATACGTTTCCAAGGATCATCGTCAAATATTTTGCCGGTAATATATCGAGAATACTCGTAGCTGCGCTTTGTGGGCTCGTCCCAAGGGGTGTCTAGAAGGCGTGAGAGCAAGAATATGCAGGAGTTCTTAAAATGCTTACTTCCAACGAGCATTGTAAAGAGAATAACGCCCACACCCCATACGTCAATGGGTTCAGCTTGATATGGATCTTTAGAATCAAGCTGAAAGCGCGTCAGTATGGAGGTAAGGTGATTGATCAATTGTGCTTACTTCTGGAGCGACATAAGGAAGACTCCCACACCTCTCTGTAAGCATGCGAGTTCTGCCGGACTCCTTTAGCTTATACACGGAGCAAAGCCCGAAGTCAGAGATTTTGAGTCTTCCAGTGATATCGAGGAGAATATTTTCAGGCTTGAGGTCTCGATGACATACACCTTCTCCATGGATAAAGCTCTAGTTAAACATAACATCGTAGAGATTCGCTGAAAGAGAGCAGGAGACGTACCAGTCCCTCCAGGAGCTGGAGAAAAAAGAAATGCGTAGTATCTTCATCAAGGCCAATCTCTGGGGCTAAATACGAGTTCAGCGTGATGCCTCCTTTTAGCGGAGGGCACATACCTATCTTGTCAAAGAGGTCGCCCCCTGCAGCGAACTCCAGGAGCATGTAGATTGCGGGAATGTATTTTGGTCGTTTCTCAGGCTCGACGACCACTGCGTTGATGAACTCCAAGACATTCTGATGCTTCAACGCAGTGTGCACACGCATCTCTTTGTCGAGAGTTTTGCGCTGATAGGGGTCAGTTTCCTTTGTCAACAAAACCACTTTGCACGCTGCAATACGACGCTCCTCGACATTCACTGCTCGAAACACGCTGTAAAAATTGATCCAGTATCATTTTTGAGTATTTTCATATGAAGCAAGATGCCTACTGAAGACGAGGCTTACCTCGAAAATCCACCACCACCGACCTGCTGTGCAAGTCTGAAGCCTGTGGTGAAGATTAATGCCTGCAGAGGATAGAAAGGGAATTACATACCACATACTTTAGGATACTTGAGTTTATCCATCACCACGTCAGTGAAAAATGAGGGTAAGTTCGGTTGTGAGAGTGGAGGAGATCATTGAGTCACTTCTGCTCGCTCTGCCACAAACTCTGCGCACAATGACTAAGCAACGCGTCTGTCACACTGCACGTGGTGAAGGGTCACATGTGTGAGCCTGTTTGAAGGCGTGACACCAAGAGAATGTAATTTCCACAATGCTATTCAAAGAAGAATACAGGTATCATGCTGGGATAACCAAAACAGATAGCTGCCTACATGTGGTCAGATGTAAGCAATTTGAGAGATTACAAGATAAATAAGGTGACAATGAGGATTTAGCCTAGAAGACTCTGAAGAATAGAATAGATCTTCAAGGGAGTAGTTGATCTATAGAATCAATAGTGTTGTCTAAGCAGAAAGCGTAATATCCTTGACTGACCTTATATAGGAGATATTTATTCTGTGTGCCAAAAGTGGAAAAAGATGGCAGGCCAGGATGCTATTCTAATATTGCCGGTTAGAGTTTTAACTCTGTCACTTTTGAATTTCCATTATTCCAGTCATGGACTGCAGACAATAGTATGCAACAATCTTCACTGCTAGAATGGTGCAACATATGAGGGTAAGACTCCGTTCTTGCTTAATGTGCACTAAGCTAATGATATTGTGCTGTATCATGCTACTATAGAGATAGGGAACAATATTACAACAATGAAACACTATATCATTCCTCAACATCATGCTTATACAATGTACGGGATGGCTGTCTCAATAAACTCCCAATAAACAGACTATGCATGCTAATGGGATTCTCTTATGAGACTTCCAAATCTCTACTTGTGGTGGCTGTCCCGTGATCCCACTGTTTTGGGAGCTGTGTGGGATTTCATCCACTTTCCTTTACCTTGGAACCATGGGGAGACAGAAGAACAGTGATGAGAACCTCAGTGCATTTTCTCTAACAGTCTCCAATACCCTGAGAACAGAGCCAAGCAATACCCAAATGAGACTGTATCCTAATACTGCTCTATGTCTTCCAGGAGCACAAGAAGAGCTAATCTCAATGCAAAGGCCAAGCAATACTCATTCCCAACTCAAAGATTCCCTCGCCTTGGCATCTTCATAGGTGCATTTCACTTACATTCTGTGGTGAGCATCTCTACTCTGCCCCATATTGGAAGCTCAGTGTGTGGGAACACCAGTGCTTGCAGAGTCATGTACCGTGGTTGCTGCAGCACTAAACTCAGAGTATCGTCAATTGTTGTTTATGCCTAGATTCCACTCCACTAAGATCATACCACCTGGCATACAAATTATGACCAGTGCGTGAGTCATATCCGTAGTCGCCAAGTGCCTGCAGATCTGATAGAAGATAGAAGGAACAAATAAAGCTTTTACTTCCCCAAGCTCCATCAATATTGCTGCATTAAGTATACCGACTGTGTTTCTACTTTACTACATTTGATCAATTAGTCTCACTGCAGTGTTACCCACCTGGCTCATTTGCACATAAAGCTCACTTTGACCAGATCTCACATTATCTGTTAGCTTTCTTATCAGCTGACGGTTTGTCAATTTTCTTTGTTATCTAGTGCTAGTGAGTTTTAAACCTTTATACCCTTCTCTAAACCCTCCAGCATCCTGTTAACCTAAGGCATGTCCACAGACACATTAGCCCTTTGCTGCCCTCAGAACCTTTCCATTGATGCTCCGACTACTATTGAACACAAACTGACAAACCCATTTTTCGGACCATCAGTTATCACAGACCTAGAAAAAGACCCTTCTAGTTCTATGGCTGGGTCTCCTCCTGATAGTTCTCCATCCACTTCTACCATTAATGACAGCATTGATTCTACTATTGTTACCTGGAATGGTCCTGACGATCCAGGAAATCCAAGGAACTGGACCAATAGACACAGATGGATAGTTATGTTGGTTGTTAGTCTCTTTACCTTCATAAGGTGATTATCTCCTGCTATTTCAATAACAGCTTCCTATGTGAATAATTTTAAGCCCTGTAGCATCATCCATACCCTTGCCTTCTCTCTCTACCATCTCTGCTGATTTGAATCTTCCTTTAGGTTCCATCCTACAGAACATGTCTCTTTCGATCTTTGTACTAGCTTACAGCATTGGCCCTTTCATTGCTGGACCACTTAGTGAACTGCATGGTTGGTTTGTAGTACTTTAGTGCTCAAACATGTTCTTTCTCCATGAGTTAGCCACTATTGCCCCAATCACATGAAGTTTGAATCTCAGTTTCGCAGTTTTTAACACTTTGTACACATTCACAAAAACACCCAGTTAGCTTCTTGCCTTCCGCTTTCTTGCTAGTTTAGGTGGTGCTGCACCACAGTCCTTAGGTGGTGTGGTCATGGGAGACCTTTGGGTGCCTGAAGAACATGGGATGGCCATAAGCATATATTCCCTCGCACCATTAGTCGGCTCCACCATGGGCCCATTAGTTGGTGGATGGATCGCTCAGCTTAGCAAATGGCAGTGGGTCTTCTGGAGCATGAGCATAGTAGATGCATTGTTGCAAATTGCAGGTATTGTACATATATCTGTTTCTTGTCACTGGATTTTGTTCGAACCAAGCTTATTCTGTTTGTAATATTGACTCTATAGTTTCTTGTCAAAGAAACCTATGCACCTGAAATCCTCAGACATCATGCCCAAGCCCTTAGGAAAGAGAAGAACGACTCAACTATTTGTTGTGCTTTTGATAGTCATGACCGGCATTGGACTTGAGTTCTTGCACAAGGCATGCTCAAGCCGTTTGTGCTTCTTGCAACAGAACCCATGGTACAGGTATTCACGTTATACATGGCCGTACTCTACGGATTGTTGTATCTGACTCTAACCGGTAAGTCATGCTTTAGTGAATGCATTTGAAAAATGTCTGTTGACATCTCATCTTATCTCTCAGCATTTGTCAGGATATTCATCAATGAGTATGGACAAAAGACAGGTATCGCTGGATTGCATTACCTGTCAATTGCTTTGGGCTCTAGTCATCAGCACTTTGGTATGTTCCCTGACAGGCCCTGAAATGGGGTCTGTCAGGGTTTCAGAGGGGTTTCAGAGGGGTTTCAGAGGGGTTTCAGAGCACTCTGACCTCTAGTCATATAGGTATCCTAATTTGGGAGTTTCAGGTAATTCTGGGGGGCTCATTTCAGCCGGCTTAGTGACTTCCGGGCCTTCTTGGACTTCAGAAGCATCAAAGATCTGCGGTCACATTGTCAGGGCATCAGGTGATTTGGCTTAGTTAAGGTAAAACTAATTTAGCACACACAAGATTCGAACCAACGAGCACTACATGAAAAAGAGGCATATGACACATGACAAGCATTACCACTGTACCACAAAAGCTGTACTATTCTTCTCAACAATTTCCCTATAGCTATATCATTTGGGACTTAGACATTTTCTTCACAAAGGCTATAGAGAATTCCACTTTTTTGGCATCTTCTACTAATTGGAAATATGACTTGTTATATATGAGTAGAAAGCTATGGACACAGAGATTTTAGAAACATAAAATCCATGCCTATGTTTATTATGCCTCAATCAGAAACCTGGACTTTCTTTTATACCTTATACCCTAGGTAAATCCTCAAAATCAGTCTTTCAAAGGTCCTCATAAGCTTGTATATGACATGTTTTATCATAAATTTCTATGTATATATGAAAAGTTATATTTTCCATCAGTGGAAGATGCCAAAAAAGCGGAATTCTCTATAGCCTTTGTGAACCACTTTTTTGGCATCTTCTACTAATTGGAAATATGACTTGTTATATATGAGTAGAAAGCTATGGACACAGAGATTTTAGAAACATAAAATCCATGCCTATGTTTATTATGCCTCAATCAGAAACCTGGACTTTCTTTTATACCTCATACCCCAGGTAAATCCTCAAAATCAGTCTTTCAAAGGTCCTCATAAGCTTGTATATGACATGTTTTATCATAAATTTCTATGTATATATGAAAAGTTATATTTTCCATTAGTGGAAGATGCCAAAAAAGCGGAATTCTCTATA
>CVKZ01000013.1:997579-1025345 GCA_001457955.1 Heterobasidion annosum | reverse complement strand
TTGCTGACCCGCATGTAATTATTAACTATACTAGTTACATTTACTGGACAGGATATCATCGGAATCGTGGTGTAGTGGTTATGGTGTGTCTGCTGTGGATGCTTATTCGTATGGATCACAGGTTCAATCTCCGATCATGACACATTATTTTGACTTCGCTGACCCGCTTCATCCGGCCGGCCGGAGATATCCGGCTTCGGACATCTTGGGCAGGTGGCTGGCTGCCTTGCAATGCCTACAGCACTTAGGCAACCGGATATCTCCGGCTATGACCGGCCGTCTCAGGCAGACGTGTGTACACATCACGGTAATATCCAGCTAACTGAACACCTACTTCCTTTCTCCTTCCATGTGTTCCCATAGAGGACTCCCAACGCCGTGTCCTGATTACCAGACCATGTTTTCAGTTTCACCGTTTAGTAGGACCCCCGAAAATACTACGGGAGGCCTGGCGGCCGGTCCGGTAATTTTTTTCACTTTTTGACCCCTAGGCCGGGTGGATCCGAGCAAAAATGGCCTCGCGAGGGGGGTCAGGCCGGGTTTTTTGGTCCTGCAGGTTCTTCCCTTCGACTCGTATGCCTGATCCTATCCGAGACTTCTATGGCGAGGTGGCGGAGTGGTTGACGCGATGTTTTGCCGAGTATGGAAGGTGGCTTGAGCCGAGGTTCAATTCCTGAATAGGGATGTTTTTTTGTAAATTTCATGTTTCAGCTTTATAAGCTGCAGGCCAACAAAAATGAATCATTTTCGAGTTACACTACAGTACTCTACAATGTCGAACAGCGAAGCCATCGACCTCACTGCTTCTCAACCAGAAGTCACTTCTGATCTTCATATCCTCATTCCCTTGTCAATCCTCAATATTCTGCGTGTCTCGACATTTGCAAGCCTCAAAAAAGGCCTGAACTACACTATCCGAGATATTTTGAGCATTTTGAAGGCCGGAATTGGCCAGTCCGGCGAAATTTTGGGATTTTAGAGGCCTGAATAGGCCAAATGACTCAATCCGAGCAATTTTTGGTAAATCTAACACAGGCCTGAATTTTTCCGGCAAAAAATTGCCAATTTTGGGGTTTTTCTGTCCGTACATTTTTACCGATTTTCAGGAAAATTCCGCCAGGCCTCCCGTAGTATTTTCGGGGGTCCTCGTTTAGTTCATGGAATTTCGAGCGTTGTGATCGGCCCTGAAAGACGCATCGCTCGATGCAACGCGTTGAGTCCTGTTGAGTCACGCATCTCACGTGAGATCGACAAGCGCCTCAAGCCCTTCACTGTCTTCCGAGTTTTCATGCAGAATCGGTGAGTATAGTGCCAAGCTACACCTGATTATTCTCTGCTTCAATTAGTTTCATGGCCGAGCAATGTTCTTGACTTGAAAACGTAGCGCGTAGTCCTGATCGACTGATCCTGGAAAATACTAGTTTTTGGGCGCTTACAGTTTAGGTACACGCCGCCTACGTTCAATATAGCGCGGCTCCGTCGTATATACTGTATGCGGTGAGTTCTGTGACAACTGCATCGCCCACTGTGCTCTCAAGAAGTGTTCACACAGTCATAAGAGGTTGGCGAATGACTCGCTTTTTTTTCTCTCACGTCGACACGATCCTCGTGTCTTCAAGTTTGCAGGTATAAAGGCTCTCTTATTCCACCCCAAACGTCCTTCTGTATCCTCATCATTCACAGTATTGAAGCGCTCTCTCTCATCATCCTCCGCTTCAACATGTTCGTCTTGTCCAACCTTGTCTTCCTTGCCCTTTCTGCGGCGACCAGCGCTGTTAGCGTTAATGCGCAAGGGATCTGTGCCCGCAACACCACTGTTCACCTCGGTGAGACTTGCGACATTATCTCCGAGTTCTTCAACGTCTCCACGTCAGTAAAACAGTCTCATAGTATTCGCATTCGATATCTCATAGTATGCTATAGGTACCAGCTAGCCTTCGTCAACCAGGATAAGATCGATGCTGCCTGTGACAACCTTGCAGTCGGCGAGGTATATATCTTCCTGACCTCTCTCTCTCTCTGATCGCTCACAGTGCAGTGCTAGCCTCTTTGCTTGGGAGTTGTGGGACAGGATTGTGATACGACTCATGTCATCGTGTCCGGAGATTTCTGCGCCTCTGTTGCGGACACTGCGGGAATCGATGTGAACACTCTGCTCGCTAACAATCCCAACGTCAACTCGGACTGCAGTAACATCTATCCAGATGAGGTTTGTGTAGATCATTAAAGACCCCGTTGCCATACTGAGTCTTGTCTCTTCCAGGTCCTCTGCACCTCGTCGACAATCTTCACCTATACAGAGACGGCTGATGCGTAGAACAAATCAGTGATATCGAGGTTACGAATGGATTCACTGGGCTCTAGGCTGAACGCTGAGGTTTGAGGTTCGGGATCATGTACTACGCTCTGCCGTTTTCAAATACTAAACGACACTTATGTCGAGAATACGATAAACGAAAGTTGAACTGGTCCGTATCTTTGAAACAATTCATACAAGGAGTAAGTGTACGAGATGCAAACCGACCTCGATATATTGCGGAGTTTGCCATGAATGGTCTGATGTACCATACACCGAAATGTTATTCATGCCATCTACACTAGTGCCTCCCCCACTCCCTTCCACTGCTATATGATTGAAAGCTCCTCCCCCAGGCCTTCGGTTGGGACAGAACATTGAACTTTCACAAAGACAGTCTATTAACATCGTTCATTCAATATTTTAAAACCGCATATCCCCAGCATCCCACAGGCCCTCATCCATAAGAGAACGGCGCGGGCGTCAAGAAGAAAGATGGAGTATCGAATGGTGCAAGGGAGTTGCAGGTCACAATGCGATCTTCCAGATTCTATAAATGGCATCATTAAGATGAATGATGGAGGATTCCCAATCGCTTACCCAGCATACATTCACGATATACGGAGTAATCAGACAGACGAGGTCGCTATGGGCTCAGGGGTTTGAGTCCACACGATAATCTGCGTGTCCGTCACGAAGAATGGCGCAACGTCGGCGAGACTTTTCACAAGTCTGGTCGCAGTGACGACAGTGGGGGTAGCCAATGTGGCCACCTCGGTCACGCTTGCGGTCGGGGTTGCACTCGCGGAAATCGCAGAGCTAGCTTCGACGGCCGACTGATATTGTGAATGAGCAATTTGGGTGAAGGCAAGAAATATTGTGGAAGGCTCACAGTGTTCACGCTAGCCGCCGCAGCGACGGTCAACAAGGCAAAGAGAGGGGACAAGAGGGTGACGAGCTGCATTGGAGGAGAGCAATATGGTGGAAGGATTGACAGGGGTGGGGGGAGAGGGGTGTAGACTGATGAAAACGCAGAATCCATTCATGCCTTATACGAGAGGGGGGGACTGTATTCCTTGTGACGCCGTGCGATCGACCGGCGTCGCTTCACACTGTCAGAGCGAAGTTCTGCGGTTGCCGCAGTTTACGCTCCTGTCAGCCTCATCGCGAAAGGGTGACGGGGCGAGGTTCTCACAGGGCCCTGCTTGATCAGGTCTCTCTTTTTTCCGCAATCCGCAGTATCAGAAAGGGTACTGCGAAGTCAGGTTCGTTCATGATGAATTGATGGACTCAGTGCCTGTCATGTAAGAGCATCGTATGAATTAACGAGCAGCCAGACTGCAGCCAGGAGCAACTCCATCCCTGAGAGACTACCTTTAGGACTCATCATTTCATGTCCGTTCAACGGAGAAGCGTACATTCCGCTGGCATCTGCTGGCATGTGGCGGCATTGCCAATATTCCACGGGGAAGTAAACCAGTAGTAAACCCTTCCAACACCCTTCCTCGTCTTTGCTCGTCACGTAAGACTCCTGTCTTCCGCTGAGGTCAGCACAGGGGTGAGGCAATTTCCAAGGTGTTTGCTGTTGCCTGCTGCGCTCATCGGCATCGGTAAACAATCGGCGTCCAAATCAACTCTTCAAGCTTGTTCCAAATTTAACCATCTCCGAGAAGGGCCTCGGAGAGGCTGTTCGATCTTCAAAAGACGAACACTCACCACGATATATCGAAATCGTCCTTAGGGCAATGTCGATAGCGACAACATGAGAGAGAGCAGTCCTAGCTTGAGGTCTTGAGACTGCTGGCTAACGGTGCGCGCTATCGGTCGGGCGACTCTTCCCTTCTTGCATCACAAATCGCAGCCACAGAAGGGAACTAGGAGGGTACGATGCCAAGCAGCTGCGGATACACGGAAGCATAATGCTTCTTCACTGCAGGGCCGCAGTTGCCAATGACTCTGATCCTCGCGTGGCCCACTAATCCAAACAGGTCCAAATCATATTAAAGGAGCGATTCGGGCTTCTTGCGTGAAGCTTTTTCGATTATCAGATACGAGATCGGCCTGGATCGGTCGCTGATTTGCGTCAGTTTCTATCACATCCCAAACGGAGATGCGCACTTAGCGGTGTGTCTCACCATAGAAATAAGAGTGGGCGGAGGGTTTCTTCTAGACTCTGGAATCAACACTGTGCTAGTAACCAGAACCGTCGCAGAAGAGACTCTGTTACTCTGTGCAACCAGCAGTGAAAGGCGCACCATTTAATCGAGCTGTTGTGGACCTGCGCAGTAAGGCAAAAGTGCAACCGATCCGCGAGTGAACTGAGATCTCCAGCACGGCAGCATACGCCCCCGAAGCAAGAGCAACTGCGGGAATGCTCGGCCACAGCGCAACAAACAGAAAGTCGCGGAGTTGGGCTTTGATTCCGGACGGCTTCAACCGGCATACTGCGGAAGATACCGAGCCGACGCCACAGGCGCAGTTTGGCCTAATCAACTCTCATCTTATGATATCTCACCAAACAGTGACCATCTATCGGCCTCTCTTGCGGTATTATTGCACTGTCTCTCGCCCTGACTGCGGGTTGGGTCAGTGTGATAACTCCGTATCTGTCACTCCGAGGTACATTTCAATTTGATAGTCAGGAGAGGCATTTTCAACTCACAACTGACCAATGATGCCGCTTTCAACAAAGGAAAAGTTGTTCAGGCCCATCGTCAAATCGATCTAGTCGAAACGCATTCGTGAGGGTACTCGATTTGTAGCTTGCAACTGGTATTCGCGTCCCATGTCCGTAGTATGTGCGTTTGGTTCGAGTGGAACGTCCCCACATGAGTCTTCTTCGATTCGAGCGCCGTTCTCGGAGTGATCCACTGGTGCTGGGAAAATCATAGTTCGTAAGTGGAATTGCAGTCACTCCACGGCCGACCTCTTTGTGATGCCGTTATGTGCCTAGATTCCATGATTTGTTAGATCATTCCAAAGAATCCTCATCCAAACTTCCACCGTCCGTGCATCGGTTGTTCCTTCTTGATGATACCCATTCTTGCCGAGCGTGGAAACCACCCCGGTCTGCGCACAGGCACAAAACGGACTTGTCATTTTTTTCAGGAATGGCTGGCGACCTCTGCATTGGAAGGCTTAAAAGCCAGGTCATCGAGAAAGAGAAAGGCAGTGTCTCCTTCCTCTTCATCGTGTCATCTCCAACACTGTCATTCACCAAAAGCATCATTTTATTGGGTCTCTGACGTTTTTATCGCTATGGTCTTGTCTACCTCATTTGTTTCCCTCGCTCTTGCATTGGGGGCGTTCGCTTCCATTGGCCCCGTGGCGGACTTGGACATTGTCAACGTTGAGTTGGCCCCCGACGGCTTCAACCGTAGGTAAGCTTAATCGCTTGCTGGGTCATGCAAACCATCATCTCACCTGAAACTGCAGCACTGTTGTCGCAGCCGGTGGCTTCCCTGGCCCTTTGATCAAAGGCAACAAGGGTGACCAGTTCAAGATCAACGTGACTGACAGCTTGACTGACAGCACTATGCGTCGGAGCACATCCATTGTAAGCGATAGCCTGATGAGATCATGGCCCACTCGTGCTAATGATTAACATTGTTGCAGCATTGGCACGGATTGTTCCAACACACTACCACCTGGGCCGATGGCGTCTCCTTCGTCAGCCAGTGCCCAATCGCCCCAGGCAGCTCGTTCTTGTATGACTTCAGCGCATCAGACCAAGCTGGTACATTCTGGTACCACTCCCACTTGTCGACCCAGTACTGTGATGGCTTGAGGGGTCCGCTCGTCATCTATGATCCCAGTGACCCTCATGCTAGCTTGTATGATGTTGACGATGGTTCGTGGGGTCCGCTGTTTGTCATAGTGCAATACTCATACGTGTGTCACAGAGTCGACGATCATCACCCTCGCTGATTGGTACCACACACCTGCTCCCTCCGCCGGTCTCGTTCCGTGAGTTGGAATAGAATGCCTTGAGAATTCGTAGACTAAACCGTCTGCTCTTCAGAACAGCCGATGCGACCTTGATCAACGGCCTTGGTCGTTACGCTGATGGCCCGGCTTCGGATTTGGCTGTCATCACCGTCGAGTCTGGCAAGCGGTAGGTCACCTTGGATATGTGTTTCCGTCCACTAGTTGACGTGTTCTCGGTTTACCAGCTACCGCTTCCGGCTGATCAACATCTCCTGCGACCCCAACTACACTTTCAGTATTGATGGCCATAACATGACCATCATCGAAGCGGACGGCATCAACACCCAGGCTCTAGTCGTTGATCAGCTCCAGATTTTCGCTAGTGAGTAATCAACGTCTCCTGTAAGTCACATTATGCTTACCGTGAACGATCCAGGCCAGCGTTACTCGATCATTGTACGCGCTGTGACAAGCCTTCTAGATTCAGATCACTAACCTTTCTTGCTTCTAGATCGAAGCTAACCAGGCTGTCGATAACTATTGTAAGTAGTAAGATTCCGCACTTGACACAAGCCGCTTACAGAACCTCTCAGGGATCCGCGCGGAACCCAATTTGGGTACGACTACGTTCGATGGTGGTCTCAACATGGCTATCCTTCGCTACAGCGGTGCCAACACGACCGACCCTACTACCAACCAGACTACTAGTGTCATTCCTCTTTCCCAGACCGACCTCCATGTATGTTCATGACAATTCATATACGATCATCAACACTCATCTTTCGTGTAGCCCCTCGACACTACCTTCACTGTTCCGGGTGAACCGAGCCAGGGAGGCGCTGATATCAACATCAACCTCCAAGCCGTCTTCGTATGTCCTCGTCGTTATTTCTCAACCTCTTCATACCTAATGCGCATCATACCCAGAACTTCACGCTCCTCCAGTTCACTGTCAACGGCGTTCCCTTCGAGTCTCCCAGCGTCCCCGTCCTTCTCCAGATTCTCAGCGGTGCCCAGGCAGCGACTGACCTTCTCCCTGCCGGTAGCGTCTATGGTCTCGCCCCGAATAAATCTGTAGAGATTTCCATCCCCGGTGGTGCTGTCGGTGGTGGTCACCCGATCCACTTGCATGGGGTAAGGCTCACTTCTTCCATTGCCTTGACTACATCTGACGCACGTCTTATCTAGCACGCTTTCGATGTCGTTCGCAGTGCTGGCAGCGACACGTATAACTACGTTAACCCTGTTCGCCGCGACACCGTCAACATTGGTACTACTGGTGACAACGTCACTATCCGCTTCACTACCGACAACCCCGGCCCCTGGTTCATCCACTGGTGAGCAACGTCTTTGTTCTGGTGTCGGTTGTTTTCTCACAGTGCTTCTCCTCTAGCCACATCGACTGGCATCTTGAGGCCGGCTTTGCCGTCGTCATGGCTGAAGACCTTGGTGATACCAACACCACCCTCAGCTCCACCCTCACCACCGAGTGGAATAACCTTTGCCCCACCTACGACGCGCTTGACTCTGGTCTCCAGTAATCGGCGCGCTATGCATCCTGCCCCCATCATCGCATCTCTCACGCATTGTAAAAATACATGCAACTCAAACCGTCTATGCGGTCACTCTCTTGCGGTCACTATTGTCTGTCGTTTGTTCATACCCCTTCTATTTCCTTTGGTGTAATAGGCCTGGTTCGTGTTGGCTAGAGGCGCGGGTCTTGGCTGTCTTGGTATTCGTTTCTCTTGCATAAATTATATTATTGAAGTGGATATCCAATCAAAAGACCGTCTCTTATCTCTTTTTTGTGTGCATGAGTACATGCGCGATGCAAACAGACAAAGGTCTGATGCGACAAGAGGGCCAGGTCAGTTCTAGGCTGCCGAGGATGCAAACTCGAAGGCTGAACGGCTTTGTGCACCTGACAAGCTGACGGTCACGCCACTGGCTGGACCCAATTTTCGCACGTCGACGCGACCTGACTGTTTTGCATGATGAGTCGTTCAATGAGCTATCATGTTTCCATGAGCCGCGATCGGTGTCAGCATGATATACACTGTGCGGGACGATGAGTGGATTGTCTTGATATGTCCATCGAGGGTGGTGCCGCACGGTTCAATGAGATTCACGATGTCGTTCACTATATGTTGTATGTCATGTATATTGTCTGAAAGTGTATATATGGAGGACCAGTAGTCATTCAAGTTGGTTGATCAAACGTGGGGTTGAACATCAGTGTAAAGATCGAGGACGATTCCTTTTTTCAAGGATTGAGACAGGTCTGAACAAACACAAAGGCAGAGTCAGCAAGGCAGAGGCAATAAACAAAGAAATAAACCAAAGAGCATACGTATGATTACAACCGTCGCTGCCCGTTCTTTGACAAGGTCAAAACAGTGTCCAAACCTATCATTGACTGCCGCATACGCGTGCAGCCGGCAGACTACAAGTCGAACAACGATACAATTAATAGCCATTTGCGAGATAACATGTATCAAGTTCAGATGCTTATCCACCATGAATCTCCGGCTCTTCAAAACGCAGATATTTGAGTCAGATATGTAGTCCATCTGGAGAGAGTGACTCGAAGATGACCGTGCTGGAGCTTTGGAGCGCCTACGGGCTGCTCGGGAGCAGCCGAAGGTATGCTCTCACGCTCGTTCCCGCTCCATTGAAACCGCGCCGAACTACTGACTGCTTGCATCTCGTCTATGCTCTTTTCTTTTGATAGAGTGACTCCGGGCTTTTGAGTGGTGTTACCTGGTCAAGACCTGCGGCTTAAAATATCGCTCGATTCCGGGCAGCAAAATTAGCGGAACGTGAGTCTCTGATGGATGGTTGTCTGAACGCGCTCACAGCACTGTAGTTGCATAAAGACGTTCTCTGTCCAACTATCTTAGTACCCGGGCCGACCCCCAGCTGATGATACGATTGCCTCATGCATGTTCTTACTTAGGAGTCCCAGACCATTGAACCCGTAGCTAACATGAGCAAACCAGGCACAACATGGACCTTCATGGACCTTCCTCTCGAAGGGCTGCCTCATGTCCTGTGCGCTCTGACCGCGCTTGATGGCACTTGACCTTTGTGGACCTCTTTCATCTCATACTCACCACTCACTCCCCCACTGCCAGCTCCCTGAGCCCAGCACCCAGACCATAGCTGTAATTTTCTACTGTCTGAAAAACACTTACCTGAGCCAGTATGGGTCAAGGACACTCTCAACCTGCACCTCCTCCTCCAGCGCCCACAATTGCTCCTGTATGTACTATCTACAAATCTCCTGTTCATCTTCAACTGACGTTTTCCAAGGCAGTCGCAACACCAGAACCTCCGAATCGAGTGCGTGCCTATCGTGTTCCCTTCACACCGGGGCAGAACTCACTTCAACTTAACGCAGCCCCCACTCCCCGCTCAACGCCCCCGCGCAATTGTTCCTCAGCAACCCCGAGCTATCATACCTGCACGCCCCCAGGTACTCTCATTTTTTATGCACATCTGAAACTTGCTCATACTTGAGTATAGGTTCTTCCCCAGCTTGAAATCCGTGGTATTGAATATAAACCCAATGCGACAACGACAGACACACAAGACGCTGATATCAAGATTCCGCGGACGTGTCCATTCTACCTGAGGGGTCATTGCAAGAAGGGCGCGGCCTGTTCCATGTCACACAGCCCTGTCGAAGTTCGTGATTCTTTTCACCCATATATGTCGTCTGTATATTTATAGTGCATCTGCTATCTGAGATACAGAAACCTCAAACAGGCCGCATTGCACCTTGTGGGCCGCAACAGCTTCAAACATGTAGATTCTTCCTCCAAGGCCATTGCAACCGAGGTGTCAAATGCAAGTTCTCGCACGTTGTTGGTCATCCATTGAATCCTAAGTCGTTGCACGACGACACCGCCGTGACTTTACAACAAGTCATGCTCGGCTCGACCATGGTCATCTTCGGTGCTGGCATAGGCGTGCAACGTATCATCACAGGCTTTGACTCATTCAGCGTCGTAGTCAGTGGTCTACCGGCCGACACGACGCGTGGCGATGTGCAAGAGATGTTCACTCGTGCAGGACTCGAAGCCTGCCGTTTCCGTGTGCTTGGCCTTCGGCCCACTCCAGGAGGTGATGACAATCAGGAAGCGAATGTAGTCTTTGACGTGGCAGAGGAGCGTACGCGCGCCGTGGCTACGCTAGGCGCCGGCGAGGTTCTTGTGCGGGATCAGATGGTTAAGCTGACTGCTGTCGTGCGGCAGAATGGCGCGATGGGCGGCATGGATGCGTCGCCGGAGAGCGATCCTAACGTACTGAGGATTTCGTGGCTCGCACCGTCAGTAAGTGTCGTCGTGTCCTACGCTTCATTACAAGAAGCACAAGACCACGTGCGCACGCTGGAAGGGCGGATGTGCACTGGACGGCAGGTCAAAGTTTTCATGAATCGGCCGCTACCACCAAATGCTGGACGGATGGCCAGCTCGCAGAACAATAATTCCATCATCATTCATGGACTCCCGCCTTCGGCTGATTCTTCTGCGGGGCACGCTGCAGTGCGCACACTCACAGGCTCAACGGCGCTGCGTTTTCTCAAGCCCAAGGACTACGACCTTGACTCTGCCCTCCTTCTCTTGCGCCTCCGACTAGAATCCTTAAGTACTCCAGGTGCACTACAGGAGCTCAAGGTGATCTCTCGTAACGCGTCTAATGGGATCGTCGTTGTGCAGGTGCCCTTTGCTACACGAGCGGACGCGAAGAAAGCCTATAGCGCACTTCCATCGTTTCTGCAATCATCTTCATTCCCCAAACCCCGCCTATTGCTCCCAGAGGTTATCAGATATACGCTCAGACTACCGGCCCAGCAACATGAGGCCCAGCTCCTGGCATGGAACGCACTCACAGCCGACACACAGAACAAGGCCGCAGCATCCGTGCGCATAGATCTTAGGGCTAAGGACAAAGCCAAGAATGCGATTGTGCTCGTTCACGTCGGAGGCGAGGACAAACGTGCAGTCGGCGCACTCAAAGTCCGCGTTGAAACGCTCGCGGCGGGCGTGCCGCTCGCCCGGTGGCACCCTGCGTTCGCTACCTCGGACGGTCGTCGCTTCTTCGCCGATGTCCTCATGCGTGGACATGTGTTCGTGCGCTGTGATACGCGTCTCAAGACTCTTCGTCTTTGCGGCGAGGCTGCTGCTATTGAGCGCGCGCGCGAAGCTATTACTCGGGAGGCGGACCGGCTCACGGCGCTCGAGGTGAAGGTTGTGCTGCAGAGACAGTCTGTCAGATTTTTTGTGCGGGAAGGAATGAATGCGTTAACTGATGCGCTTGGCGAGGCTGCAGTAACGCTGGATATCTTCTCTAACCCACCCACCATGGTCTATCGCGGTGGAGATGACGCGCGTCAACTGCTCGACCGCCTGATCGCGGAATCGCTTACACACAAACCTCAGCGCACTGTGGGAGATGCCGACGAGAATGGCGAGGAAGTGTGTCCTGTGTGCGTCGACATGCCAGCGCACCCCGAGCGTCTCGCTTGTGGCCATGTCTACTGCACCAACTGCCTGCGTCACTTC
This sequence comes from Heterobasidion annosum, assembly GCA_001457955.1. Lineage (NCBI taxonomy): Eukaryota > Fungi > Basidiomycota > Agaricomycetes > Russulales > Bondarzewiaceae > Heterobasidion > Heterobasidion annosum. The sequence goes on along the minus strand of CVKZ01000013.1, from coordinate 1,013,555 downwards.
CTCACAACCGCAGCCACGCGTACTACATTCCCTCTTGTATGCATGGGGACTGGTGCGCAGTGTGGCTCGCCGATCCCTATTCCCGTCATTCGTCGTTTTGTGCCAGCGCAGCACGCGTTTGACACGCTCCTCCGCGCAGCGTTCCTCGCGCACCTCGAGCGCCACACTGACGAGTATAAATTTTGCACCACTCCGGATTGCACGCAGATTTATCGCGCGAGTACGCCAGGGAGCGAGGGCGCGTTTGTCGAGTGTCCGTCATGCTTTGCAGCGGTCTGTACGGCGTGTCACGAAGAGGCGCATGAGAGCTTCAGCTGCGGCGAGCGCGCCAAAGTGCAAGAGAAGGAAAATGAGCGCTTGTTTTCAGTGTGGGCGGGGCAGAACGGGGTTAAGCATTGCCCCGCGTGCAAGATCCCGATTGAGCGTATCGATGGTTGCAACCACATCTCGTGTCGGTGCGTTTACTATGTCCCACCCCTCCGATTCTTCCTTCTGACTGCTGACACCTCTGCTTTGCTGGCAGATGCGGGAGGCATATTTGTTGGAAATGCATGACTGTTTTTGATACCTCAGAGCAGACCTATGGACACATGACCGCAGCGCATGGTGGTCCCTTCGACTACAACGGCCACTGATGATTCGTATCTCACTTTTTCCTAGGATTCGTACTTATAGTGGAATTGCATTTGGCGATACGAAGATCATATCTCTTTTTCTTCTTGTTAGAGATGTCCCAGCCTGAGGACACTATCTTTCACTGCGCGCGCGACGCTAAGTATGGTACCGAAAGCAGTTTGGCAGAAACATGGAGATTCGTAGCTAACATAAATTCGACAAATTCGATCGTCTAACACGAACACCGCTCGGTTTGTTCAGTAATAGTCAGCCAAATAATTCATCACAAAACCTTTGCCCTCCCGGTAAACCTTCTCGAACAAAGACCCTTGATCATATGTGTAGTATCGCTCGTTAGCGACTTCAGCCTCCCGGTAGAGACCTTCCAACAAGTTTATCTCGTCGTTGCTAAAAACGCCCTCTATATCCTCACTGTGTCCCACGCCCTCATGCCCAGCCGCGGCAACATTGCCATTGCAGCTGCTCGCCGCCGCGCGCACGAGGTCCTTGGCCCCCCACGAGACAGGCTGTTGGCCTCTGCGAGCGTTGAACGCGGTCACAGAGGCGCTGTAGCTCCAAGACAGACCTGATGCACCAACGGGTTCGCCGGTTTGATTGTGGAACTGTTGAGGCAGCGAACCGCTGGCGCCGGTGTACTTGGCCGCAATCACGATGGTGTTATCGGCAAATTCTTGTACACCAGCCACAATCTTCCTATAAGTCGGATTTCCTTTCTTGAAAGTCGAGGCTCTGATGCCTGATACGAATTGGCGGAAGAATGGCTGAGATGTCGATGTCACAGTAATTTCTCCGGCGCGATCCCAAGACATGAGTGCATCGTATAACTGTTCTGCGACCCCGAAGGTGGCCAGGTACCAGGGCTAGTTCAACATAGCATCAGCAACGTTGAAGTATACGGCAATCACAGGAGGCATACAGACATGGAAGTAAATCTGATCTTCGGTCCAGAGGCCGATAGCTGCAGCTCCCTCCTTCGGGTTGATTGGGTAAGATCTGAAGCCATCTACAACAGCTTTGAGATTTGCCAAGGCCCTGTCTGAGCAAGGCTGGAGCGTGAGAGGATCGCATCCAGCTGCAGGGTCCCAGTTGTAGATAGAGGCGAGAACTGTGGCAGAGTCGACACCAGAGCGGTCCCGAACTGTAGTGCTAGCCACAACGCCCTCTTTGCCTTTCCAGAAGGACTAGCAGCGCATCCTGAGTAAACTCCAAAATGTAAATTATCATCAAGGGATCTCACCTGCATGAAACACAGAATGCTCGCTGCTACAGCCTCCCAACGATTGACCTGTTCGTCGTAGCCTAACTTGCGGCCAAGGTTGAATGCTGTATACACAGCACGAGCCTGCATGGCAGCAGTCCAGTATGAGTCCGTCCAAACGATCTCCCACAGCTCAAAGCTGGAAGAAGGGGTTGAGTTTTTGAAAAGTAGCCATGATGCAATAGCAAGTACTCACGATGGCTCGTTCCAATGATTGATCACATGGTCGATGTCGAGGCTAATGCTCGGCCACAAGACTTGCTCCACAAAGGACGTGTTCTTGCCCGCTAAGAGCCATTCCGCGTAGGAAATCAAGATATTAGCACGCAGGGGTGGACCATCTGTCAAGGGAAGAGATTGAACAGTCAATTTGGATTTGAAGCTTCCTAATCCTGACCATTCTGTGGGCGGCTCCAAGTTCCAGTGTCGGGCTTAAGGTCGAGGCTGAATTTGACCTCAGCAAGCCCACCTGTGGAGACCGAGCCGGCTGGATTTTCGGTGTGCTGCATTCTAACCTGGGCAAGGGAGAATTCATCGATGATGCCTCTCAAAGAGTCGTCGGTGCCCAGTGTAAACTCATCGACGAGGGCTTTAAATACCATCGCTGAGTCCCGGACCCATGTGAACTTGACGAGGGGGTTGGTGTTGCTCGCCTCAGCGACCCCGGTTACACCAGGCTATAAGAAGTACTCAGAGCGGGCATAGATATGTTGCGATGGATTATACGTACGGCAGCACCGACGGGTTGGCCTATGTTGCCCAGGAGCAATTTCTTCGAGAGGGGGTACTGTTTGTTGATATAGTCATCGACGGGAGAGAGAATGATACGGGCAGCGAGGACATCGCCCGCAAAGAACGCGGTAGCAAAAAGCAGAGGGAAATGCATGGTTGTTCGAGCGAGCTCTCCGGTCAGTTTTATCACCATTCAGCATCAATGGAAGCACCTGCAAGCAACAGGCAAGACAGCCGAATGGTGTGGTGTCTGTCCGCGACTTTCTTCAAGCCGTACTAACTCAATGATTGGAATTCAAAGGTGACGTGCATACGTAGTTGAATTTAATGACAGGAGGGGAAGGTCAGTCGTCAATGTGATACTACAGTCTGATCTGCGCACCTGAGGTGATATCAGAAGGAACGTCAAACCCCGGCGAAGACAATAAGTCAAGGTCTTCTGGAAAAAGACTCCAAGTCGAATATAGGTTGGATGATTGGAAAATGTCGACGCCGTTTGCATGCAGCCGTCTTCTATCATCGGTATCCGACTTACAGAAAAACGTCCCGCCATATCCACCAAGATGGATAAAGAAATGAGTTGCGAGCTCTACGTCACCTTCCCGGTATGGCCTGATTTCGAGCAACATCTGTAGGCACGTGTCTAGAACGGATGCAATTCCATGTCAATTAGCTTTCGCAGCTTTGATTATCCCGGGTCGGCTATGAGCTCTAGGCCATCTAGTTTGATAGAGCTCTAACATACCAGAGAATACCATTCCATTGACCGAGCAAGGGATAGATACTGTTGGTTTTTGACGTTGCTGAATGCCTTTGAAAAATTCTTTCCATCCTCGAGCCATGTTTTGTGCATTTTCAGTTTCACTGGACATTTCAATGAGAATGATATTTACTTACGAACCACTGCGAGACAGGTGTAGTACATCCAAGGAGATAACGTTGTAGTGGTTTCAGCAAACGCACAGACGCACCCCAGACGGGTTGCCAATGCAATGCCTCCTACCTGACGTCGAGGAGACAAGGTTCGTCGATTATGTTGAAGGGAAGATGGTCCAGGTGAGATTGATGTCATTGTGCACCGGGAACCTTCCATTTTGAGCACGTGAAGCCAAGGGTGGTATGTACATGCCGATACTAGGTCACGATCTGCGAAGGCTGGCAATGTCGGTGAAAAGGTCTGGACCGCAACGAGAACTCTTCCGATATCCCAGAAATATCTGTAATCAGTAACCTGTAGAAAAAAGCAGTCAGCACATCGAGCTTACATATACGATGAAGGTGCATTTGAAGGACTCAACGTGAGCGTAAAATTTGGGAGCCGTCTCGCTCCCGTTCTCAAGTCACGGCGGATTAGGCAGCGTCCTTATACTTTATCGTCTGAGACTGCTCTCTGGCGTGACTAAGAGGCTGGCAACGACGGCTGCGCTTTCCTGATTCCTGGTGTTACGATTAAATAATCCCTTGATGGCATTTGTCGTCTGCTCGACAAGCTGTTCTTCCTGAGGAGGATGTACGATGTTGATTGATATCAGAGGTAAGGCACCGACACCGGTAGTTCTGAGAACGTCAGACAAGTTATGCAGGCTTTGCTTTAGAGCGGCAATGCTAGCTGGGGTGTGGACTCCACGTGAAAACTAGAAATCTCGTGTAATGCGGAGCAGTGGCGCTAACCTGCGGTCTGCGTCGGGTTCGTTTGACCTTCATAAGCTCTTTCTCTGTTCAAATTGAATTGAACAGTTGTTGTAAGGATCGAATTTCCGACTTACATGCCATCAAGCACATCACGCGCCAAAGACTGCACATGTCTTAAATGTATTTGAACAAATTTGATGTTCTCCTTGAAGAGCTCAGGAGAGTTTGGGTCGAGATTCTGATCAGGAAGAAGCTGAGCAGGGAACATCTGATCTGTGAATGTCATGTCTGGATATCCTCCTTGAACTGGGTAGAAAGACGCTAGTGCACCGCCACCGGAGAAAGGGAAAGCTTGACTTGAGGAAGGCAGCATGATGGGACACTGAAGCAACTTTTTGAAAAGCTGATGAGCGCCACGTCCGTAAATCACGCACCAGTTTCCGCGAGCTCACGGTGGTGGCGAGCTGGTTCTGTCATCGGAAGCCGTGGCTTCAGAAGGCAAATAATGCGTCGTATTTGAGTATATTTGGTAACAGCCTTAGAATTCAACAGGGCCAAACAAACCCCGTCTGTCAACCCGCCCGCCATTTTTGTGTTGATAGACGCGACGCAAAATTTACTGACCATTATATTTATTTGACTAATCCCTTGTCAATCATTCTTCGCTCCTTGTGGTGCCGATACTCCCTCTACATCTGTGCTCCACGGAGCTAGCAGTCAGGCATACTCGGTTCTGTGAGTACTTGTCATCTTCATTCCATTCGCCTTCAATACCAATATATCGAGCTGAAAGTCCTGGGAACTCAGCCTACTACCATTACGCAATCAAACACTGATATGTCAGAGGCACCCACGATTCCTCCGAACCCCGAGCTTCCGTTTGATCCCACTACGCTCCCATTTGCGCAGCTCGAATCTCTGAGGTTCAAAGCAAACCAGATAATCTCATCTATACAGGCCCTTGCATGGACTATCGAATACGGTGGCGCGCATGCCATGCCACCATGGCCTGAGATACTATCAAAGTACACCGTTCTTCTCTCGCAGACGCATACATTTTCTTCTGCACTTTTGTCTGTACCTGGATCTGCACCAGTCAATGGTCCTGGTGCTTCGCAAGGCGGGCTTGCACGGCTCGCATTACACCCTCGTGTTGGACTCTCGGACACCCAGCTAGACAATGACTTTATTCCGCTCCTGCGAAATCAACAAACGACAGATGTACTGAGACTGGAGAGCGCGGCGGTTCGTCGGTTATCAGAGCACATGGAAACGCGCGGTGCACTCGGTATGTCCGCACCCACGTCCGGATCTGGAACGATTACGGGACCGAAACCCGAGCACGAAGATGTTATTCGCGAGTGCGCTGAGATCCGAGATCAGCACGATCGTCGGGCGGACAGGGCTATTCGGGCGGTCGCGATGTTGCGCGAAAAGTATAATTGGCGAGAGAGAGTCGCAGTTGATGAGGAGGAGCCGGAAGAGCTGGATTGGGATCCGATGGCCATGCAGGGCGTGGAGCCTACCTCCAGGACAGAGTCAGGCACACCAGGTGATCATGGGAGCACAGACGACGAGGAAGAGCTGGAAAACGTTTTAGGGACAGGAGCTGAAGGAACGCCTGGATCCTCAGAAGCTGGTACGCCGATGTGACGAAATGTTGACGAAAACATGGCAGCTTTCGCGACATGGCCTTTCCCTTCTAAGATCGTTGTACATCATATCCTTTAATAACACGCCGCATCCTTCAGCTGCTTCAGACACGTTTCCACCGCCTGTCTCGCCCACGATTCCATGCCTTCTCTTCCATCTCCATCGACCAACACCAACAACGCCATGTAAAGTGTATACCAAATTCTTTTGGTTTTCTGTCTTGGAAAAATGACCAGCGTACCGCCATATCCTTCCAACATCGCAGCGCTGGGGTCCATGAATAACCGTTCCAGTAACGGATCGCCCCATAACGCATGATCGAAGCCGGCCAAAGACGTGATTTTCGGTTCTACCTCAGGGTCCGTCACCTCTACAAAGATATTGTCCTCGCTCCCAGAGAACCACACAAAAGATGGCACTTCGCAGTCGTCAAACAGGTAGAATCCGATCGCTCGCGACAGGTATCGACGCACGTCCTCCATAGGCAACTTGACACCTAGACTTCCCGTCTTGTGTTTATCCTCGGCTGCAAGGAGTACATCTTCGAGAAGTGATGTGAACGCTTCTTGCCAGCTGTATATTTCGTCGTGTTCTTGTCTAGGTTGACCAAACCAATCGTTTTGCACCTCGTGGAGCTGTTTCAGATACGAGCCAATGCGGAGGTCGATCTGGAGGCTTTGGCGTGTAGTGAGTTGGGCACGCGTCGACGCGAGTGTCCTGCCCGTAGGGGCAGCGAAAAGGAAATAAGGGTATCCAATGAGTGAACGACTCTCGTCGAGTGCATGTGGGGTTGGAAGAGGGAGAGAAGTGTTTTTTCGTAGATTAGTCACAAGGCTGTATTCCGCGGCCAGTGAGTTTGGTCCATATGACGGGATGCTAGACAAGTCAGAAGGCTGTGCGACCTTCAGGGTGTAGGCGTTGTCTTGTGTTTGGATGAGGTATGATTTAGTACCTGGTCTAGACCGTGGAGAATACTTTGAATGTGATGATTGAGGTTATGAAATGAGAGGCTGACCGATGTGGTATTTGCAAATACTCCTCAAACCGAGTTATTTCTCTGCTTTTGTCTATATTCTCGTTCACGATGGCCTGCGCTTGTTTGATAGTGATCTGTATGTCGTCTGACATTCTTGATCATAGCAGTGATTGAGGGTGATGCAGTGATGGAGCAAGGCGAGTACGAGTACTCTTATCTTATCACGATCACGATCACGATCGGTCTACTTGGGCTGTGGTGGCACGCTGCTTTCAAAATTTGAACAGTATATTTGTGGTGACATTGATTACTCATTGATTCCGAAATTTGAACACTGAAGCGTTCGGCCCTGCACTCAGATTTCAGCTTGATCATCATCTGGGCTCTCAGGTATTCGTAAAACAGTACAAATGACTTTGTGCTCGTGAATCGGATTGCGGGACGAGAACATCAATGACTTTGACTGGTTTGAAATCAGGGAACTCTCCGTTAGTGACATCCTCCGACTTCCCCACAGTTCTCATTCTAACGGACTAGGAAGAATGTAGGAGGCTTCGAGGTTGTGAGGGTTGCTCGTGAGAGCAGCTTGCAGCTCGGGGGCTGACTTGTAGGTGACCTCTAACCCCTTCCCAGTCTTTGCCTCATAGGATTTGAAGATATCGTTGAAGGACTGAACGCAAACACTATGAGCCATCCACAGATGATTGGTATTGGTTGATAACATACCGCAAGCTCGCCTTACACGGAAAGTACGCCCAAGAATCTTCTCCGATAGAAAAAGGGGAAACGAATGTATTACCGTCTCCGCCCGCAACCACTTTCGCATTCTCGAAATCAAGGCCTAGGAAAGTGCGTGAGACGACAGTAAGCCCTTGATCCTGATGAACTCATCACTGAAGGCTTACGGGGTGAAGCAAAGGTCAGGGAAGGGTCCAGTAAAAAAAAAAACAGAACGTAGGGGATGCCCAGCTCGCAGAGTGCTCTGAACTTTCTTGTTCGCTGCCAGCGGTCTTCATTTGCGTTCTCCGTCGAATTTCCGAACTCAGATGGACCAAAGAGTCTCGCGCCGGCAGCTTTTGCAGTCTCCGCGAGAGTCGTTTGCTCTTGTAAGGCGGCAGGAGAAAAGGTACAGATTACGACGTCGACGCTAACAAGCGCCGAAGTCGGGGCAGCCTTAGATGATCAGTCAATGGGAACGACCGTTGCACCATTGACAGCGAGCTTTTTGATTGCTTCGTTGGTGGATGCCTATGTCGTGCTGATTAGGGCGCTTCCCTGGACCCTCTCAGATATTGGGAAAATACATACTGGACGAGTGATGGCTACAGCCTCCTATTTATACCATGCTCCTCAACAGAAGGTCGTCGATGAAGTACATGCAAAAATGGTTCAGGTGCGGTTTTGTCCATCGATGAATCAGGACTCTTACCTGACTCAACGCATTGATCCTAGGGTTCAACGCCATTATCGAATCCTTGAAACTTACCTGTATTGCCTCATTGTGCGAAACATGTACTTGTAAAATTCCTGAGGAATTATCGGCGTCGTCCGCAATTCCCCAGAGCTCCCCGACAACACTGTGGAACTCAGAGTTGCATCACCGCTGCAAAGTGCAGGACTTCGTCAGGCGTATATGGAGCTAGTTGCCTACGGCACTGCGGCAGGTAGATAGGCAAGGAAATTCTGCATTGGGAAGGCGGGACTTCAAGAGATCCGTCGTCTAAGTTCTCGCTGACATTACCCTAGTGCAATGCCCACCGAGCGCCTAGCTCCGTGATGTCCATCTGGAAGGATATTGTCCAGCGTCCACTCAGTGGTTTCAGCTGACGACAGAATTTTTGATGATCAGAAGAAATGCTATGCTCACACAAAGTTTAAAATAACGATATAGCGTCTGTTACGATCTCTGAATTCCACCCACATCTCTCCAGGCACACCACCACTTGTTGACCAGAAAGAAGCTTGATACGATGACTTCCTGGCAGCCAGCAAGGACGGTCGCACAATGCACAGATATTTTAACTGCGTCTGGTATGCCGTTCGAACTAGACCGGGTGTCCGTCGAAGGACGTATGCTGCCTGTTTTCAAATATATGGAACCTGTGAGTCCCGATCCGTTGGTCCATCATAAACATGAATTACCAGACAGGTTCTGACAAAGTCCGTAGAATCTGCGTGATTTTTTCCTGAAGAGAGTACAGAACTTCGCCAGCCGAGAGTATGTCATCTTCGAGAACGAGCGGTACACCTATGCAGATACACGTGATCTTGCCTTCGATATCGCCAACACGTTGTGGTTGGCCTATGGGATCCGCAAAGGCGATCGAGGTAAGTGATCAATCATTGAGTTGAAATGTTCTTCATACCTACGCACTATCATGAACGTCACGAACAAAGTCGCAATCTGCATGCGCAACCTTCCCGAATCTGTGTTCGCGTTCTGGGCTTGCGCTATCCTAGGAGCGGTCCCGACGTACCTCAACGCCTGGCAGACCCCTGAGTCCCTTGCACACTCTCTCTGCTTGACGAATCCGAAACTTCTCCTCATCGACCACGAACGATTAACTGTCCTGTCCAACGTCCTCCCCGATATATCTGCCAGCATCATTGTAGCACGAGTTACGGATCATGTTCTTCTGGAAAGTTCGCCCGCTGCGCCCTGGCAAACAGTATTCACTGGCGCGCGCGCGAAAGAAGCGTTCTGGTACAAGGAGCCCCCGTGCGAGCCGGAGGACGACGCGTCCATCATGTTCACCTCAGGCTCGACGGCATTGCCAAGGGCCGTGCTCAATTCGCAACGGGCGTTCATCAGCAATACCTATACGGGGATATACCTCGCGCTTCTGTACGCTCTCCGACGCGGCGAGGAGTTGCCTGTAGCACCCAGCTCTCCTCCACCGGCGCGCGGCTTCCTTGTCACCGCGCCGTTGTTTCATGTGCAGGGGCTTACGACGAATGTGGTAAGTGCGATTGTATGATGTTGGAGCCCTCGCATCGCGTTGATTGTATTCGAAACGCGCTCGCGCTCTCCTTACGTCACTCCAGATGGTCAACATGTTTCGGGGAAATAAGCTGGTCTTGATGCGCAAGGTACGGCCAAGCGGCATATTGCTCCTAGTTTTGATGATTGACTCCTGCGCGACAGTGGGATGTGGCAGAAGGTTGTCTGTTCAAGATTATCAGTCTCTGGCGGCGAAGGATTGACGCTGACTGACGCTTCACCTCAGCTGCGCGTCTCTGCACCCAAGAAAACATCACAGAGACGGCCGGAGCGCCTGCCATGCTCGTCGACATGATCCGTGCTCTGGGCGGCAAAGTAGCACTCGGGTCTGCGACGTCCGGAGCGGCGCCGATGCCTCCTAGCATGTTCGCAGATTTCGCAAAAGCTTTTCCGGGAGCTGCACTGTGCGTGACACCTCTTTCTGTGATCGCTTGAGGTCCGATTGATGCTTACTGTGAATTGGATTGAAGGATTCATGCGTATGGGTTGACGGAGACGTCTGCACTCGTGACAGCCGTGGTCGGTATGTATTGGCGTTGACTTGTCCAGTCTGAGCAGGCCTGAAACGAATCGCATCATCATAGGAAATGATTGCATTGTGAGGCCGGGCACATGGTACGTCAGAATCTCGCACGAAAACAATAGATCATGTCAATTCTGCTGACCTGCTGTAAATCTTCGTCGTAGTGGGCTCCCGTCCCCTATCACAGAGATCAAAATTGTCGATCCAAACACAAATCAAGCCCTTCCTGCAAGTCAGGTGGGCGAGATATGGGTGTAAGTCTGATGGATATGTTATAGTCGTCGAGGTGTCGAAGTTAACTCCTGAGGTGGATATACAGACGCGGTGTGAGTGTGATGAATTGCTATGTCGGTGATCACGGTGAGTCTTCCTCAAGGTACATGGATTTTAGCCTAAAGTACGATGGCGCGTCTGATCTGAAGAGGCGACGGCGAAGGCCATCACGCCTGACAGGTGGTTCCGCACCGGCGATCTCGGCATGCTCGACGAAGAGGGATTCCTGTATATCAAAGATAGACGTGAGCCACTCTCACCTGGAAGCATCCAGCATAAGAACGGTGTACGTGTACTAACTTCTCCTCTATGCGTAGTCAAAGACATGATTGTTCGAGGTAAGGTTCCTAGCTTCTTATCCAGTGGCTTGGAGCTGAAAGCTCTTTCATATCTGCGTCTGTGTGGGGACATCGTTATCGCGAAGGCGGGGAGAATATCGTAAGCCCCGGCTCAATAAATCGTGTCGTTGCTCTGAATTTGGATGACACCGTCTCCGTTCTCTTGCATAGCACTCGACACTCATCGAAGACGCGCTCTACAGCGCCGATACGCGTGTCCGAGAAGCGGCAGCCGTTGCCGTCCCAGATCAACGCCTCGGCGAACTGCCTGCGGCCGTCGTGTCCATGTCCGCCTCGCAGGACGACGTGAGGCAGCTGAGCGAGCAAGATGTAATCGAACGCGTGCGCTCTAAGTACGCTTATACCACGGAACAGTGTCGAAATAGAGCGTCGACTAAGTTTTGAACGTTCTTGCAGGCTTCCAGCGTATGCGGTGCCGGTGATGGTGCTCGTGCAGAGTCAGGCACTGGGTGAGTGCAGTAAGCTTCACTGTGGTGCCTATGTGGTACTGATGTCAATCGCGGGTGGGGTATGCAGCGCGAAATGCGGCAGGCAAGATAGACAAACAGGCTATTCGGGTGCAGGCGAGGACAGAATGGGAGAGGCGAGGGAGTCGGATAGCGAGAGGGAAACTGTGAGTCATGATCGTGTAGAGAATCGCGCCGCGATGTATTGGCGTTTGAAAGCTGTCTGCCGAGTTCGCAAAGAACAAGAATGACGCATGCAAGAACATTGCGGATGGGGGGAGGGAATTGATATATAAAAAACTGCAATTGGCTCACTGTACAAGATGTCACTGAAGCCCTAGCACCTGTAAATAGCGGTCAAACACAAGGCATATGCCGCTCAAACAATCAAGTCGTCACTCTAAACTGTACGTATTCTTCTCCAGCTAGATATCGAATGACAATGATGTGAGGACTGCACCGAGTGTAAGATGGAAATGATCGATCGTACCTCAGCTTCGAGTTCCTTCCTGACCCTCCACTCCTCATCTGCCTTGATAAGAACATGAAAATCATCCAAGTCCTCAATGATGAAACTCTGCTTCTCGTTCATGGAAAGTAGAATTTGCTTTACTGCCGAGTCACTACCGCGACAATTTTAGCGCGATGGTAATATGTTATATGGCGAGCTCGTACTGACCAACTGAAAAGGACACCTGCGGGAATAGGGTCTAGATGTGGGTGGGAGCGAGCGCGGGCGACGCACCTCGGATAGCCTTCATCTTGCAGCCAAAGGCCCTGATCGCTGTTCAGCCGCACGTCCACCCAGTTCCGAGTTGCTTCCAGACCTAGAGCGACAAGCCTTCCAGACGAGTGTGCGTGCCACTACGCTGCTCTGAGAAAAAAGACAGGAGCGAACGAGGGAACGTCTAACAAAGTCGCAGAGCGATGAACTGGTTGTGTGTTAAGGACGTTGCCACGGCTCGACTGCGACGCCCGCATTTTGACTGTGCCTCCTGTTTTACCCGTTCTTCTTTCCACTCTCACTTTCATAATTCGCCGGCTCGACCCCGTCTAGGATCGTCACTCTCTGTACCCCACACACTCCAGCTTTTGCAAGCCACGAAATTCGGAACGCTGCGCCCGAAGATGCCTTTACCATCCGTACCCGACTCAGCGTAGGTCCATTCCTCTCACGTCCTTCACTACCCGGAGAGGATGCGGAGATACGGTGAACATGGGGAACCGGACACGGCTGAGAGAGCCGACCTGTTCCCGAGGCTTATTCTCTCCGCTCAGCGTGTAATGCTGTACATCCTCCTTGCAATGATCTCAGGTCCTTTTACCCTTACTTGCATGATCTGAAGCTCTTTTGCTGACGTTCTGCTCTTTTTCTCTCCTTCGATTTCTCACAACCTATTCTTGTTCAAATGTCTCTCAGCGCACCTGTAGACACCACTCCTCTCCGCCCTGCGGCGGTGCCCATACCCCCTTCCGAGTCTGTGGTAGCGTGTGAGTACTGTTTTTTTCTCTATTTATTCAACGACCCATCTCCCCTTCGTCGATGCTATTAGTGAACCAGAAGCTCAGCGTAATAGAATCTTCTAAGCGACTCGCAGCTTGGACTGCAGTCGACAAACACATTCTCCCAGAACACAAAGTCATCGGCATCGGATCCGGTACGTCAGCACAGGCACCTATCACAGACAACCCCAATCATACACTTACAAACACTATCGTTTCATCGTGCTCGCTTCCCCCTCGATTGATCGCTTCATATGAATCAGGGTCGACCGTGCCCTATGTCGTCGAGCGCATCGTTGCGCAGGGACATGAGCTGAACAAGGACCGCGTGTTCATCCCCACCGGGTTCCAGTCGAAACAGCTCATTGTGCAGTCCCATCTCCGCTTAGGTGACGTCGACGAGTACCCCACTATCGACGTCACCATTGACGGCGCAGACGAGTGAGTCATCTGCCGTTCCTGCTCTTTCCCAATTCGTTGTATGTGTCTGATCGACTTGACTTCTGTACCAAAGAGTTGATAAGGACCTGAACTGCATCAAAGGTGGAGGCGCGTGCCATCTTCGCGAGAAGGTCCTCGCCGAAGCCGCGAGAACGTACGCACTCCCCATCTCTGGTCACTGCAATCTTCTCTCACTCACACTTGTGCATCTCAGCTTCATTGTTGTCGCAGACTACCGCAAGAACTCCGACGTTCTCGGCACGACCGTACGTCCCATACTTTCCGCTTCGCTGATAACCCTCCAACAGCAGCAAACACTGATTCCCGCTTCCTCCCCAGTACACTCCTGGAGTGCCGATCGAAGTCGCTCCCTTCGCCTATGCAAAGCTCCTGCAGAACTTGCATCACCTCGGTGCGCCACAGGCCGCGCTCCGCATGGCCAAGGCCAAGGCGGGCCCCGTCGTCTCCGACAACGGCAATTTCATCATCGACGCGCCGTTCCCGCGGCAGATGCTCGCTGATCCGTACTCGGTGCGCCGCGAGGGCTTTTCCCTAAATATTGTGCATTTGGACCTGACATTGGGGGCGGTCGTTTTTCTTTGGGTTTCCGTGCTCTTTGGTGTCGATGCGCTGTCGCGCTCGTGCACTTTGTAGATCCTTGCGAAGATCAAGATGTTGACGGGCGTAGTCGAAGTCGGACTTTTCTGTCATATGGTCAAGGCCGCGTACTTCGGCAATCAGGTGCGTCTACAATTTTCTCCTCATCTCACTGTGGCGTGCCCCATCGCGCCCCACGGTACCTCGTTACGTCTATGATTATAACGCTGATGCCCGCACTTTGCGTTGTAGGACGGGAGCGTCACTGTCAAATGGGATGACGGACGAGCGGAGCACGTCGAGAAGACCCAGACGCCCGTACTTCCGTGAAAATTCTGATTCTTATCTAGATGTTGAGTGTGTGGGGGGGGATACCCCATCTTACGATGTATTCGTGAAAGTCAAAGCTAACATCTATAATAACTGACCTCGTGGAACGGAAAATCAGAGCGCAGTCATCGCTTGCATGCTTTGTATCACTTGTTGATGTACTCATGCAATTGTTTCGATTATAGAGTGTACTGAGTACGCATCGTGTTAATATTTCGACAGGAGCTCCAGCATCGACACTTTTACGACTGTGTTGCGCCTGTCTTTGGCTCTTTCCGCGTTGGGGGCCGTACTCCTCGTCAGAGTTTTAGCCCACCAACAGCCTTTATCACTCAACATTCGGCAACTACACATTATCAACAGTCCCCCGACGTCGCGTTCATTCCACGGGTGTTCATCAATGATGAAAATAGACTCTTATCCTATAAAAGAAGCACTTTGAACTCAAAAGACATATAATTAGCTGAACTCATATCCGAGACATGGTGCTCTTGTTTTTCTATGAAAATCGAGCCTCATAACTGCGCACCTAAGTCCCGCAGCCGAAATCGGCCGCACTTCTTTCAATGCCCGATGCCATTTCTTCTTCTCTCAGCCTTCCGCACCTCCCCTATTGGGGGCATGGAAGTACTCTCTGGTATACCCCCCCTCCACCTCCATATTAAGAAACTCGTGCAACGGGCTGCCCTTCGCACTCTTCGCCTTCCTGGGCAACACCCCATTAATGCCGCACTCTATCCCCAACATCCGCACGAACACGCACCGCATGTCCCTTTCCCTCTCAAGCGCTCTCGCGCCACCCCCTCCCTCCCCATTCATCTCATCAATGACATGATCCCCCAGAACGTCGAATCATTCGCTCCCCTCCACCCCGAGGCCCGTCCCGGCAGCCGGGTCATTGACGCATTCAGCGACCGCATCACCATGCAGCTCTCCCACCCCTCCAGAACCTCCCCCGACTTTCCCGCTTGGGTACAAGACCTCAAATCCCGCATCGAAAGAGAAGCGGCACACCCCCGCACAACTCTCTGCTTCTCAGATGGTTCCTACTCCCCCCATAACGGCAAGCGCGCTGGTTGCGCATGCATCATCTCCCCACCCAAACCTCTCCCCCCTATCATCCGCAGGCTAGCATGTGGACACGCAACTGCCTTCGATGCAGAAATCATGGGCCTCACCATAGCCCTGCACCATGCCACCCGCATTGCAGAGTGCTCGCACATCATCCTATACGCAGACAACGAGGCCGCTCTCAAGGCCCTTCTCAACCCAGCCATCCACCCATCCCAGATGTGCTCAATCCTCGCCTGCCAAAGACTTCGAGCGTGGTTCTCGGCATCCCCGGACAGACGAATTACGATTGCGTGGTGCCCCGGACATGTCGGTGTGGCACGTCAAGAACAGGTCGACACCCTCGCCAAGATCTCCCTCCGCGATGACCCTCCCGCCTTCGCATCAGCCTCATTCCTAAAGCAAAAGGCCTACACCTCGATGCTAGAGGCATGGCAACATCTCATGAAATCTACGAAATATAGCGGACGTGACTTCCCTCGTCAACGTTCCCTCCGCAAAGTATCTTCCACCCAAAGCAAGGTCCTCAAACATGTTGGAGGCCT
>CVKZ01000013.1:985699-997479 GCA_001457955.1 Heterobasidion annosum | reverse complement strand
GAATGGGAAAAACACGCGGATGACACTCTCCCGCGCCTCGTGAGTCATTTCTTCTATCTGTTCTGCTTCCGTTAAGGGCAAAAACTCACAAACCCTGCTACAAAATCCGTAGCGATCGCCCACTTACCTGCCGTCGTTGTCAGCCATAAGAGCCAACACACGAGGCTCATCACCTCAATGTTCTCCTGCGTGCGTGCGTACCATAGTCCGCGGCGACCCCTCGCGTGGATGAGGTTCCACAGGAAGCGGGGGAGTGCAGCGTACTGAAGAAGTTGTGCGCGGTTCATGTAGTCATGTTCCAGGAGCATCATGTAGGCAGTCCACAAGTCCAGTGTGAGCTTCGTATCTGCCACTGACTCTTCATCAGTACGCCTGCCGGTGCTGTGATTGAAGTGCGCCCGCCTGATCCTCGTCAGGACCTCGAACCTCTCCCGCATGGCACCCGCTATCACGCTGGGGGCGCTCACTCGATGCGTCTTGAACCTGCGGTGAAGGGCCTCCGCATCGAATCGGACGGGAAATGCGTAAGCGGCGAGGAGCGGGAGCGCTGGGGCAAGGATTTCATAAATTGTGCGGGAGGTAAGGAGGAGAGCAAGGATCGATGCGGGAGGGCCGAGGAGGGGTAGAGTTGTGGTGAGGAGGTGGAGGGCGATAGTGTAGAGAAGCTCCGGGGGCAGTCGTTCAAGGGTCGGAGGCGTGGTGACTCTGAGTGTGGACATCGGGGAAGTTGCGGAGGCAACATAGCCCACCGTCAGCAGCCTTTATCCCTGCCCTTCTTCCTTTTTTTCTCTCAATCCACTTCGCTTTTTCAAGCCCCGACTTCGCCTCCTTGACCCTTCTCCAGGTTGCCGTGCATCATGTGTCCTTCTAGTATTTTCCCCTCTTCTCCATCCCTTCGTCATACTTACCTAGTCTTTCACTGCACTTCAGACAGGGACCTGGAAGTCCACGACCCCCGCAACCGCCTCTCGGCATCATAGACGAGCTCGGCCGATCGCGCGCGCGCACGACGCTGCACAGCGTAGCTAAAATGCACCTACGACATTCTACATAGACCAAAATGAGGAGCCTCTAGGACTCTATTTCCACCCACAGCATTTGCAGACGTATTTGCGCAGTATGTACGCCGATCGAGGAGCAACAGTTCGGGTACTTCGGGACGTTCTCATTGGATCCGAGATGAAGCCTCGCCAGACCGGCGGCCAGTCCATCTTGATTCAGGCCACTTGCTGCACATGACGTTATTGTAAGTCTATCGCTACTTGTCGGACCTCAAGTTTCTTCTTTGACAATCTTCCAGGGCTGTGAACGGCATCAGATGACAGCGTGGTGGTCTCTTTGAGCTATCATTGGCCCCTAACACCGCGCACAATCTGGACTCGCGCGCGAATACCAGCTGAGCAAGGTTTGTTTCCAAACACCCTGCTCTGCGAGGCCGGCCATGTTTGCGTCTCTGATATCATATATGATACTCAGCAGGCACGAAAGGCTCACTTGGACTTGTGCCAGAGAATGCCCATGACGTAGGTCTTCGGCCTAAGAAATTTGTGCCCCTCGTCTTTTTTCCGGTTAATTGCTTATGAACTTCTCAAGGGCGAACTTTTTCAGCCGTATCAAGACCTAATTGCGGAGCGTCGATTCACCGCCTAGGCGTCTGTTCTAGTCCGGAGTGTGCAGCTCCAGGGTTCGTCAGTGGGCTAGCGCATCACCCGTGGCAGCGCATCGCGCACGAGGACCCCCGACAACCAAGCCAGATGTATGATCCGCCAAAAGGCCAAACTACCGTGCGATCTTAGAGGCCTGCGGCGCCGTTTCACTACCGTGTATACATCAGACCTCGTTGACATGGTCTATCATACCTTACTAAACAGGCTCAAACTACCGACAAAAAGATCAAACCTCGGACCAAAATCGAGCCCTCAAACTACCGGAAAAAATCAGAGCTCGGCGCTACGCGCCGTTTCACTACCGTGGGAAGATCATACATTTGGCTTGATTTTCGGGGGTCCTCGCGCACGCTGTGCTTCTGAAAACATGTTATCGTCCATATCCATGTCGCGTCAGAGCTTCGTGCCGGCTCCGCGGATCTCACATGGCCCTTCAATCGAAGGAATTGTGCCATCTGCTTATCGTGCGTAAATAAACAGGCAAGCGGTAGTATGTAGACACATATGTATGAGCGGGTGTGAATGCATGGCCTAATACTGGAGTTCGCGTCTACTGACTCTCCTTTGTCCGCTTTCTAGTTATATTTGCCTAGGACAGGAGCAACAATGATGATGATGATTGCACCTGCCATCCAGTCATAGACATGCTTTTTCTATGAGCATGCACAGGGTTCAACTCTTCCCTTCTTTGCCGCCGATTGCCCATTCGGAATGCATTCCAGCTTCATGTAAAATAACCCACCGCAGTATAGCCGCCTGCATGCGATCCCCCGCCTCCCATCAGCTCCACGAACGGCACCATACATCAACGAAGTATAACTTCATTCCACTCCACTGTGCCTGACCCGTGACACTCTCTCTTCTGGAACTCCACTCAGCCCCATATTGCGAGGTTTCGGAAGACGGAACGTAACGCGAGAACACACGGAAGTTTTCAACAAGCGCGCGTTGCATTATAGTGATCAATTTAGATGATTGAGCCTCTTCTTCCACAATGATTCGACTCACGTTTTCATCCATATTATCTTCAGTGAATTCATCGCTATCAACAGTTATATTAGCCTGTACCTAGCAACTGGGATGAGGAGGGGTGCAACTAGGTGCAACTGGAGAAATCGGAGATTCGATGACGCCACGCGGACCTGGATCTGGTATTTTCCTCGAACCCCGAGCATACTGAACCATGCTGTAATCAGTGTATTGCGCCGTGGCGTCATTCATCTTCTGCTCCACTTCATGGCTGTCCGATGCCAGATTGCTGGTCTCGCTTCAGCCCACCCTGCGTGTGCGGTCTTCGTGTTGGCCCATGGGAGTGTTCTTCCGACAGAACACTGATTTTCTTCTCTTCTGTTTACCAACGCCTATTCGCCGCCCAGTCTCGATTAGCAACCATCGAGAATAAGTAAGCCAGTCAAGTCAAGACAGCGTGGGATGTAGGGAAATTTGGTTTTTGCACATAAGCACGTGATATCCCGAGCATTGCGGAACGAGCAGGGTTCGTCGTTTGTCAACGTTGTCAGCATCCAAGAAGCTCTGTCCAGTGTCAACATCGACGCTCGTAATCATGAATGTATAGGTATCAATATCTCTTCGTATTTGCAACGCTTGAACTACCTGGCTGACGAGACAATTATCGCCAAGTTCCAAGCTCTCAGCTAGATCATCGGCTAGCGATTGCCAGAGAACTTAACCCGGGTACCCGCAAGTGAAGGAAATGCAGCTGGAATCTCTGCGTGATGGAGCGCCAGAGACAACCAATGCCGGCTGATGAAGGAGAGTAGAGAGGTCTGTTCAGGCACGAGCTCGTCGTACGTTCTCATTTTAACTCGACTGTCTCATACTTTTCAGATTATCGCATTCAACTCAGTCTTCGTCTGCAAGCAACCGCGTGCAATCCGCATTCTGGTCAATGGACGAACAAATTTTGGAGCGAACGGTCACCAGCGCTGACCGTGCTTTGAGAACATGCACCTAGGCGGCCTCACTACTCCAACTCGACGAATTGACAAGGGGACACTCGCCCAAGTCGCCTGGTTGTCTTTGGTTCGTAGAACGTTTCGTCATCTTCACGAGGCAGAGGAGAGTATCAAGGAGATAGAGCGCGTGCTGGAGAAGATGGATCGCAGAAAGTTCCCTGTCCCAATGGCGGGGCCCGCGGGAAGCGTGGCGCCGACCACGCCTGCGCCCCGTCGTCCTGCCCGACAAGTCTACGTACCCTGCGTCGCCCGCCCGCGCCCGTCACGCTCGGTGCGCAATGCCGTCGTGTGCGCCACGATGCCTTGCAATCGCACGTGTCCGAGTAGCGCTACTCTGTGTCACGAAACACCATCAATAACAACCACCCTTCTTCTTGTCACCTTCATGGCTTCGCCTTGTAGTGCCGGAGGTCCACTTCTCTCCGCTGCCGACCTATAGCTCGGATAACGACGCATCTGAGGAAGAGGATAGATGAGTGGTGCAGGCGATCCATCCATAATGATTCAGAGTCGAATCTCTGCATGGGTGAGTTTGACCGTATTCATGCTCGTTGCACGGCACGGCCTTGCACTTTTACTGACGGTGGATAATTCGAAGGTCACACATACCTCGCGGGCGCCATCCACGTCATACTCTGCCATCTCTCTGAGATGGAACTGATACGAGGAAACCCGAGCGTTGCATCAGCAAGGATGACATCCGAGAGCATGCGCGAGCTTATCATGACAGCGGAGCGAGAGCACCTGCCAATGAATGGTATGCCGAGCCAGTTTTTTTGACGCCTGTCGTTATTAAACTGACTGTACCGCTCCAATTTCTTTTTATTTGGCCTCCTCCCTCTATTCATTCGCACAATGCTAAAAAAAATGTTCACGCTTCTCCCTTTACTTCGCCAATCATTGTTCTGCCTTGATTCCAAAATGATCACTCTACACGCGCAGAGCGGCCTTTCCAGTCCAGACATGTGTCCGCACCCCAGGCACGACGCTTTCTTGATTGTCAACGCACGCAATGCGGACGTGCCTCAAAACTCAACGGCATAAAGTAATCGCGAGGGCACTGTCTAAGTCACGTATAGTGTGGACTTGAAATATTGTCTCGCATTGTTAAGTTGCATATACAAGAGTGCGTAGGACGTACAATACTAACAGAGACATGCCAGTCTCTTCGAGACAAGAGTCAGAAGCTTTCGACACCGGTTATGGGCTCCCCGTATATACTCGGCAGTACAGGAAAGAAAGGAGCTGAAGGCATGCATATAGCCTCCATTTCCTTCAGGCCAGTCGGAGACCCTCTCAAATATTCATTACTGCCACATCAAAGAGAGGTCAGGGCATTCATGCATAGATCTCACATATTTTCGTCGACGTCCTGATTCTCGGCATCGGCTTTCCCAGGGCCACATTTTGAAACGCCGCAGGTCCTTTGAACGCGTGTATACCGTTCTTCTTTCACCACCATGTCTATCCCTCTGGAGACGCTACTCACCGACGACAATCTGCAATACATCTTTAATCATGTATTCTTGCCTCCCAAACTGCCAGAGACAAACGACAATGACGACGACCACGAACACGAACTTGTACTGTGCAAGTTGATTACCGAGTGCGCGCAAAAATATCGACAATGCCTCCATGGGGATAGCCGGAAGGAGTGGTCTCACATTGTCCGGATGCTTCTGAATCTCCAAAACCTGACGAGTGGTCTTAGTGAAACTGAGCTGAAGAGGTCCATAACAGGAATGCGACGAGGAGGTAAGACACGATGTGTATTCTGCGGCATAAAATAAATTGACCTCTTTGATACTTGTCTAGATGTCTTGGTGGTCCACATATGCGCGCAAAATGCAGCACTCATACTCAGGAAAATGGAGCGCAGCACTATTTTTGAAGTTTTTGAGGTTTCACCATCCAATGGAGTGGTGATGGGATCAGCAGGGAAGCTCATATGCTCCTATCCCGGACCAGCTATCGAGGTCGATGCCGATACCGTCAGCGACAACGCTTTCCTCAAAGAGCTTGCGTCGTTCATCGTCCACATGAACGTTGACATATTGGATTCTTCCCCTACCACGAGAAGGGCCGGCTCCGATTTACTTGAGGAGCGAGATACCGCCCACCCGCGCTATATCTCCCAGCTCCTGATAGGGATTTTAAGAGGCATAGGTATCGTGGCAGAGGTGCACCGCATCACCAAAAGAATCGCCGATGACGTGCTGTGGAAGGCTGCGTTTAAACCATGGCGTAGATCGCCATTGTGGCTCGTTATCCGAGTTGCCATCCAGACATCGCTTGTAGAGACGGTGAAGTACAAGTCGTTTATGCTCTTCCTGCACGCGAAGATTCTGCACCTATTTGCCAGAAAGCAGTTCCCCAGCGACATGATTTTCTGTGCACGTGCCAAGATGGCTCGACGCGCCCACAAGCTTGGCGGCCTCACACCCGATTTTGTTCCGCAGACAATCGACGCCGCCATGAACGCGACGGAAGTGGTCCTCCAGACACGATGGGCCACTGTGCAGCGCTCTCAGGCTACTGCACCAGCTTGGAACCCCTCATGCATCCATGGCGTTCTCGACAGCCAACTCACCCTCCCTCATTCGCGCGACTATATCGCGAAACTCCTGCACCCTGATATCGCCACCCCCGACCCCTCACCTGTTTTCCATCCCAACCATCATCAGAGACTAAAGGAGACAAGCGATTTCCGCTCCCTCACTCCACAAAAGCTGACGGATGCTTTCAGCGCCGACCCGTACATTGCCCTTGCCGACTTTGAAATGCTTGTGCAGGTTCATTCTGACAATTGGATTGCTCAGAATCTGCATGACGAGTCCAGTTTGGCCAAGATGGCAGATTTCTTAGATCAGTACCTCTCCGTCGCACTCAGCTGCTATCCGTGTAACGCGGAAGATCAGTCTCGAATGATTCTCACTGTTCTCGAAATGTGGGTAATGATCGACACCCTGGCGGTAGCGCAATGTCCTTTGCTGGTTGATTACTCCCCTGAGATTCCTGCTACGTTCCTCGAGCCGCTTTTGCTTCGTCATGCAGAACCGCTCAAGCGTGCCGGCCGCATCGAGGGATATCTGCACTCCCGCTATGCTCGCACTACATACAACAACTCCATCTTCTCTAACATCATTGACGCCACATCATTCTGCATCCGATTCTTCGAAGATTCACAATATCTTTGCGATCTCATGAGCGAAATACTGGCACAAGCCTCCGATGAGCGAGAGATGAAAAAGGAAGAGCTTCGGCGTCTGAATGCTTCCTATCACTCTCTCATGGAAGAAGCCTCGTTGCTGGAGTACGAGTACGAAGTGACTTCCAATGGTTATCTCAAACCATGCAGGAAACAGCGACTAGAGAAACGGGCCAGACGCATGTGGATCACCGTTCACGAGTGGCCCTTGTCTACTGAAGACCTTCCAGCGAAGGTCGTTGTTTTTGAGCTCCATTGTCCAGAGGCATTCGCGCGCTGGAGGGACTCGACATACAAGATTCTCCGCGATATCGGCATGTCCCTGAAAACTATCATTCTCGCAGACTCCCATGCTGTCTTAAACCACGACGTTGGTCTTGTCAAGTGTGTCAAACCTGCTCAATCGCGAATCACTTTGGGATCCACTACAAAGTCCTTTCTACAATCCCATTACGGTCGGAGATGTATACCTGCGACCGAAGCTGATATCTGCATCAACAATGGGCTTCACTACCGACTTTATGACAGGCTTCATGACGAATGGGCTGCAAGCCCTTTTGCCGAAGTCAAATATCATCAATCTCTGCACGCTTGCTCTTCCGGCGCAGGGGCCGTATGGATATCTCCAGTACACGGTGACAGGGACGAGCCACACATCGAATCAAGCCATCGCTAGCCAATTCAAATGCCCCAATGAGCTCAGCCTTCATGAGCATATTGCCTTCGCCAGCCTGCGCAGTGGCCCGCGACTCCAATGGATGAACATCGTCCGCGAGCTGTCCGCTACCTCACTCACGTTCAAACGTGAAGAAGTGCACTCACTAATCACACAGGCAGCATGGCAAATCGGACCTTTGGCCGAGGATGGCCTGCTGCGTGAGTGGCACCGGGAGCTCACCGATGTGGGTTTTGGTTTGACCCTACTCAATGAGCTGGATCGTCTGTTACAGAGCGTTGAGCTCAATTGGACAGAAGTTGCCACTGCCAGAACAATCAGTATGTTCGCTTCAATATGAGCAAGTCTTACCGAGTTGACATATCTGCATAGTATTACTCGCTGGCCGCCTCCTTGCCTCTGCGAACAACCGGGAGGTCACCTTAACTGCCCTTGATATTCTGCGAAGGGCCCGAATTGTGACTTTTCGATGGATGCGCGAGCTTGTCGAGAAACTACGAAGCATCAACGAAGCTGTCGAGGGTTGTGACCTGCGGATGCGCGTTTGTGACGTGGCTGCAACTTGTCGAGCTACTTATGACGTGGACCCATCTCACATTTCGTCAGTTCTATCCTCAGTCGATGACATGGCCATCTTGGTAGAGTGTGCTATGTACCTGCACAATAGCCTCCCTGCTTCCATCGAGGAAGCACCGTTCGACTTCAAGAAGCTCCTCACCCGGGACAGACAACTATCATACTTCTTGGAGTTACATTTGTGGGAGCGGATTGTCCAAGATCGATGCGGGCTTGATCATGCAATCGCTTCTATCTGGCCCACTTATGAACCGACGACTACAAGCTGGGAGCGGTTGCCTGAACCCAATTCTCGCTGGATCACAACTCTTGCCGCAACGCCTGATGTGGGGACTCTAATCATACATTTCAATCTTCTTGATGGTGCATTTCTTGTCGATGGAAAGCCCTTGGACCATCTCCCTCGTTCCATCGTGGAACATCCTATGTATGCTCGCATTTTTGGTGAAGTAAAGCCCAGTTCTGCTTGCCAATACTGCTTCCTGACTATACCTTTCCTCGCAGAAGGTTCTTGATATCGTTCCCGCGAATATTCAAGATATGGAATTTGCGACTCGTATCCCAGTTTCTGGATATCTTGTGTGTTCTTCTGTTTCCATTCTTCGGAGTTCGTTAATTCTGAACCATGGTAGGTACTGTTTGCTTTGCGCGACCACAATTTGACCATCAGAGCGCGTCATGTTGAGTCTAGTGAGGTCTTCGAGCTTATTCGACATAAAGCTTTGAGCGGAGACTTTCCGAGCATCCTTGTCGATGGCTTCACCCACTGGCTCTCATTGTCTACGGGCGAAATTGAGTTTAGACCCTTATCTGACCCGTGGACCTCATCCTCGACAAACTGGTATCTTTTTTTCTCCAGCGACAAGCCATGCGTTGTGATGTCGAAGGACTCACCCTCGCAGCTCATTGATGTCCATAGCCAATCTTTCACTATGATTGCTCGCCAACTCCAGCCGTTGGAGTATGCCCACAATTTCGTTATTGTACATGACCCGGAAAAACATCAGATAACCATCCGTCTCCCCCGATTTAGACTCTCATTCTTGGTAACTAGGGAAGGCAAGCTCGCCTCGGAGAACTTTCCAGGCATGGTCGTTGATCAGAACCAGTCTTCGGGGACCATGTTGGAGCTTCATAACCAGCTAATATTATGTGCACAAGTCGCAGCTGGATCCAGGTCGTCCAGGTCACGCCGTGTCCTAATCCCGCATGGAAGAGTCGGATTCTCTGTAGAAGGGCATCATGTCAGCATCACCATTGATACATCATCCCAGGATCGCGTCTCGTATCACGACTACAGGATTGATCCCGACCTTGGATATCTCGCTTCCAACGTGAACCTCAAGAGCAAGCTCTACAAAATCCTTCTACATGCTCTTTGTAGCCATTGTCTCCCTGATCCATTAACAAGACGAACCGGCACGGAAGAGGCCTTGCAGGAGCTTCGTTCTGCAAGCTGCCTTTCCTTCCAGAGCCTTACCTCTGCCGAGATAGAACTTCTCAGACAAATTGCAGCTTTGACTCCGACTCGACAATTCTATCCAGCACACCTTCGCACCATGCAGATTGCTCAGTGGTCTGACCTCTCGCCTCTGTCACAGCATGATGGTTTCCGCCCTGCGGTGCAGGTTATATTGGGATACGCGCGAAATTTGAGCATATTCGGAGCTATACACGGTGATATCGAGTCATCGACCTGTCTGACCCCCTGGATAGGCCCCACGAAGCTCCTATGTAGGTTTCCCCGTCAATATACCTCCAAACCGGTCAGAAAAATGCTAACTTTTTCCAAATTTTGCTCATGAAATATGCTAAAACCGGGAAGGGCGGTCACAATTTGTCATATTTGTCACGTTTTGTCACGCCTAGTTCGAGACTGTGCAAACCAGCGAATAGAGCCTCTGAGGTGTTGATTTCTTCTCGTAAACAACCAGAGCACAGTACATAAGATTTAAAAGTGATATCCTATTGTGCTGGCAGTTGAACACCAGGAATTAAAAGCTCAGGAAGTGTGTGAATCATCTTTTTGACCTTAGGATAGGCGAGAGCTTTCCAACTCAGCCATGTGAACAGCCCATAGTGCTGCAAAATATTAGATTATTTACATGAGAGGACACACACCAAGGATGGGAGTCACCAAGAATGTTGGCAGATGGACACAAAGCAAGAGGTACGAGAGCCCTGCCATTGAGATGGCAACATCAATCAAGCCATGCCGCTTGGAAGTTCAAGGGAGCATTCTGGATTCCCCTTGGGTTATCTGAAAATTTTGAATTGGTAAATACCGTTGAAGTGCCAAAGATCCCCAGACCCGACTCAAATCGCCCTCAAAAATGCTATTTACCGGGAAACATAGTCAAATTTTGGCCTAAAATATGCTAAATTTGGGGAAGGATTTGGCCAAAATCCGCTCTCAAATATGCTAATTTTTGGGGAAACCTACATAGGAGCTTCGTGGGGCCTCCCTGGATGCCACTCCACTGTTACTGGAATGGGCAGCACGACGCAATACCATTTATTATGCAGACGATCTAGCCACTTATCTTCCCGGGATACCAGGAGACTCACAATATTGTAGTCGAGATATCCCTGATAATATGGGTCTCAAAGATGAAATGGAGGCATCAAAGGCATCGGGGATGGTGTACAGCCTGACGCTGAGCACCTCTCCTCCTTTGCTCGAGTTGATCATGACATGGGGCTCCAAGTTCTCCGGGCCACATAGATCTGGACTGCCTTTATCATACAGCAAGAGGTGGTTACAGCCCGATCTTCTTTCAGACTGGTTAACTGTATATAACCTGTGTCACTAGTCTGGGAGTGGTACATGGGAGGCAATATTCCAGCTGGGGTTCAGTCTTCCAGCCATGGCATACAAGATGCCGCATCTACGACCGGCTATTTCACTCATCCTGTCTTTCCTCACGATCCCTGCTTTCAAATCCTTAGAGCCGCCTTTGTATCCAACGTATGATCTCTCGGACGGGTTTAGCCTGGATGCAGATTGTATTCAGCGCATCCTGTTCGCTTCAACTTTGTTATTGGAACATAGTCCTGCTGCTGAGCTTAACCAGGAGATGGGTGAGAGCCTGAAAGAGCTCAATGATAGGCATGCAATTTATTTCGACTCACATCGTAGTTCTCAAGTCAAAAGATGTACCAAATACTTGATGGGGCAATGGCCGTGCACCAAACTGTTAAGACCGCATCCTAACACGTGCTTCGCACGTGGTGGGAAAGAACTGTCAAGTGGTACACTCATGATTCAGACGCAGACTCTAACTTTGACTCGTGACTGGTGACTCGTGATCGCTGACTAATGACTCGTGGTTCGGGGATCGGGACTGCTTACATTTACATGCTTATGCATGAACGCTTATGACACTTACGATAATGACTGATGACGACTGCGCTTCCTTGTTGATTTGTTCCTGATATTTCCTGATGCAGCCAGACAATGACTTGGACTACTATATGCAGTTATAGTGCGCAGTCGATCAACGATCGATAGCGCTTCTCTTTGGAACTTCTATGGGATCTGCATGGACCTGATCAATGGTCTGCCCTAAATAGTTTGTACGTATAAATAGCTGAGCTGAGCTTCTAAGAAGCCTCAGCTCATTCA
This sequence comes from Heterobasidion annosum, assembly GCA_001457955.1. Classification (NCBI taxonomy): domain Eukaryota; kingdom Fungi; phylum Basidiomycota; class Agaricomycetes; order Russulales; family Bondarzewiaceae; genus Heterobasidion; species Heterobasidion annosum. Next base: position 985,751 of record CVKZ01000013.1, on the reverse strand, counting down.
CTTTGTATACACTTGATCTCTGCACTGCACCTGGCGTCTGGCTCCTTCCAAG
>CVKZ01000013.1:925351-973787 GCA_001457955.1 Heterobasidion annosum | reverse complement strand
CGCCAAACCTACGGAATGGCGCATCATGTTTGGATCGTCCACCAAATCATTCACTCAATCCCATTACCGTCGAAAACGCATTCCTGCCACCAAGGAAGATATCTGTGTCAACAGCGGTCTTCGCTACCAGCTTTATGATAGGCTCCATGACGCATGGGCCTCAAATTCTATTGTAACGCCAAACGTTGCCCACCGCTGTACACTTAGCCTAGCCAAGGGGCCATACGGGTATCTTCAGTACGCGGTGAACGGGACGAGCCATACTCCCAATCACACTATCGCAAGTCAATCTGAATGCCCACCAGAGCTCAGTCTCCATGAACACATCGCGTTCGCGGGCCTGCGCATTGGGCCGCGACTCCAGTGGCTGAATATTGTTCGCGAGCTATCCACCACGTTCCTCACATTCAAGTGCGAAGAAGTCCATTCGCTCATCATGCAGGCCGCATGGCAAATCGGACCTTTGTCTGAGGATGGCGTGCTGCACGAGTGGCACTATGAGCTCACAGAGGTGCACTTTGGGTTGACCCTTCTTGGCGAGATGCGTCGTCTTTTGCGTAGCATTGAGTCCAACTGGACGGAAGTCGTAACCGTCAGAACTATAAGTACGTTCTCTTCGATTTGACAAGATACGTCATACTGACATCTATGAACAGTATTCCTTGCCGGCCGTCTCATTGCCTCTGCCAGCGATAGGAGCCTCATGCTGACCGCCTTTGATCTTCTACGATTTGCTCGGGATGTAACTTTTCGGTGGATGCACGAGCTGATCGACAAACTACAGAGCAGCGACAAAGCCGATCAAGTCCATAACCTCCAGACACGTATTTGCAATGTGGCCGCGACCTGTCGAGCTACATATGACGTGGACCCCGCGCACCTCCCGTTTCTTTTCTCATCCATAGACGACACCACTGTCCTGGTAGGGTGTGCTATTACCCTGCATAGCCACCTCCCTGCCTCCGTACAGAATGAGCCATCTAGCTTCAAGAAGCTCCTCACCCGCGATCAACATCTATCCCAATTCTTAGAGGTCTTTTTGTGGGAGAGGATTGTGCAAGATCGACAAGGGCTAGATAAAGCTATCTCTTCCATTTGGCCCGTGTACATGCCAACGCCTCAAAAATGGAAGCGACTGCCCGGACATAATTCTCGTTGGATCACGACTGTTTCCGCAGCGTCAAACACGCGGAAGCAAAGAGTGCATTTCAATCTTCTCGACGGTGCGTTCCTCGTCGATGGTCAGCCATTGGGACGTCTCCCTCGTTCCATTATCGAAAGTCCCGCGTATGCACGCATTTTTGGTGAAGTAAGTATTGCGTTGCATCTACACATGACTTTTTGACGACAGGATCATCTTGCAGAAGGTGTTTGATGTCGTTCCAGCAGATATGTCAAGTATGACTTTTGCAACTCGTATCCCAATATCTGGACACCAAGTGCGTATTTTTGTTTCGAATTAGTTTGACGCTAAATCCTACAACTCACAGGTATTGTTTGCTGTGCGTGAAGACGAACTGATCATCAGAGCGCGTCAAGTCGCATCTGGCGAAGTCTACGAGATCATTCAGCATGACGCTTTGGTTGGAGATTTTCCGACAATATTTGTCGATGGCTTTGCCCATTGGCTATCGTTATCTACAGGAGAGATCGAGTTTCGGCCACTGTCTAATCTTTGGGAGTCATCCCCGCGCAATTGGCGCCTCGGTTTCTTCCTGGATAGGCCATGTTATATGATACAAGGAGACTCGTCCTTGCAGCTTGTTGACGTTCATGGCGAGTCTTTTGCCATGATCGCTCGTCGACTCCAACCATTGGAGTATGCACAATTCCTCACTGTCGTCTACGAACCCGAAACGCGTCAGATATTCGCCCATCTCCCCCGATTTAGACTTTCGTTCTCGGTGACCAACGAGGGAGAGCTTGCATCACAGAACTTGCTTGGCATGGTTGTCGACCAGGACCAGTCTTCCGGTACCATGTTCGGGCTCCGCAACCAGTTGGTCCTTCGTGCCAAAGCCTCGACTGCAATGGAACACGATGGCACACGTCATGTCCTTATCCCTCATGGCCGTATAGATTTTGGTTTAGAAGGAGATCATGTCAACGTCACAATTGATACTTTATCCCAGGATCAAGTCTCTTACTACAATTACAAGATCAATACCGACCTCGGCTATCTCACCACCAACGTTAGCCTCGGGAGCAAACTCTATAAAATTTTGCTGCATGCCCTTTGTAGCCACTGTCTCCCTGATCCGTTGACTCGACGAACTGGTACAGAAGAAGCATTGCAGGAGCTCCGATCTGCGAGTTGTCTATCATTTCAAAGCCTCACCACGGACGAGACAGAACTTTTGTATCAAATCGCCGCTTTGACACCGACTAGACAATTCTACCCAAGGCACCTTCATGTAATGCAGCCTATGCGCGTAATCTGGGAATATATGGAACCATGCCTAGCGATATGGACCTATCTGACCCCCAGAATGGCAGCCAACAGTTGCTAGAGCGAGCGGGTGTACGCAACGCCCTTTATTATACAGACAATCTATTTGGTCAACTTCGCGCGACGCAGGAGAACTCTCGATACTATGCTCGAGATATTTCTGATGATACAGGCCTCCAAGATGAACTGGAAGTATGTAACTCGTCAAAAATGATACACAGCCTGACACCAACAGCCTCTCCTCCTTTACTGAAAATAATCAAATCTTGGGACTCGACATTATCCGGGACGCACCAATCTGGATTGTCGCTGTCCTTGTCGTATAGCAAGAAGTGGTTACAGCCTGACCTTTCAGACTGGCTACTGAGGATATACGACCTGTGTCGTCAATCTAAAAAAGGCGCGAAGGCAGCGAAATTCGAGCTCGGGTTCAGTCTTCCAGCCATGGCATACAGGTCACCGCATCTACGGCCTATCATTCCGCTTATTCTTTCGTTCCTCACGATCCCCACATTTCGCTGCTTAGAGCCGCCTTCATATTCGTCCTATAATCTTTCGGATGGCTTCGAGCCAGCAACGAATTGTGTTCGCAGCATGGTGTTTTTTGCGGCTTTGCCTTTAGAATGCAGTCCTGCGGCTTCTGAACTCACTCGAATAGAGGGCGAGAGCTTGATGGACTTCGACACTAGGTGCACCTCGTATTTCGAACTACACCGTCGTTCTCAGGTTGATCGATTCACTGATGAATTGATGAGGCAATGGCCGTGCACCAAGCCTGATACACCTTCAAGTGATGAGTATGCTCGCTGGATTGAGGTCTCCACATGCATGGCCGAGGTTCACGAGAGTTTCGAGAGTTGTACCCGCAACGTACACCTTCGAGAATTCATCTCGCGGATCGAGGATGTTCTTCATCATACTCACCACAGTTCTGTTATCGTTTCAAACCCGTCTTTGTACACGTTCAAAGGATCACTTGATTTGTCCCTCCCTACAACATCTCGCCCAGCTCTTACCCTCAATGACATCATCTGCTCGCATCCTCCGGGTATCTTACCACCTGCCCCAGAATACCCTCTGTTCATGACAACCACTTCACGAACGAAGCGACGTCCAGGAGGGACCGGTGCCTTATGGCGTATCTTTTCTGAATTTCGTTATAATACTCATGATCAACTCCATCAGCGGTACGGAGAAGATATGGAGCGAAGTAGAGAAGAACTCGATCGCATAGAGGCTACGGTCATTTCAGAGAAAACCATACCTCTCGATGCGCTCGTTCAACATCGTCTGCGATGCTTGAAGCATGCGCAAAGTGTTTTCAACTCTATTTCATACGCACTTTCTGCTCGCAAGCCCAAGGACCATCTAATCGCGAAAGCAGGCCTATGGCCGTGCATATCTCCCAGGACCATCCTTAGCCTACTATCATCCACACGGAGAACCGAGTTGCCGAATTCATGGAAAGAAGTATTGACCTCATATGCGCGGACCATCGTCGAATATCAGCAATCTCAACGCCTCGTAGATCTAGCTCTGAGTGACAAGACCGAAGACCTCGTCAAAGAGTTGGAGACCGCAGTTTTAGATGAGACGCCCGCGAGTTCATATGCGGACTGGCTTCTTATTCAGGTCAGCAAATTTATGCGTTGTTTGTTTTCTCTACTCCTTACATTTGAACTGCTGCAGATTGATGGAAACTTCCGCGCGCGGCGCCTCCAGACTCGTGTCGCAGAGGAAATGATAGCGCCGTCTTCAGGACAAAGCGCAGTCATCCAGCTTAATATGGGTGAAGGCAAATCCTCTGTGATTGTTCCGATGACAGCAGTTGCTCTAGCGAACGGTCGCTCTCTTGTTCGCGTTGTCGTGCTAAAGTCGCTTGCTAGTCAGATGTTCCAACTGCTGGTCGAGCGCCTCTGTGGACTCGCCAACCGGCGCATATTCTACATGCCTTTCTCACGTAATGTCAATGTTGACGACACCGGCGTGGCACTCACAGTACGCCAGTCTTATGAGCAATGTCTGCTTGAGGGGGGTGTCCTGTTGGTTCAGCCCGAGCATATTCTCTCCTTCAAACTGATGGGGTTGGATCGTCTGTTTTCAGCCAAGGATGTGGGACAGAAAACAGCGGCACAGGCTTTGATAGACACTCAAAATTGGCTTCATACCAATTCTCGAGACCTTCTTGACGAGAGCGATGAACTTCTGCACATTCGCTACCAGCTCATCTACACCATGGGGCAACAGAAGCCGCTCGAAAATCATCCAGACCGGTGGACGACAATACAGCAAGTTTTCTCCTTGGTAAAGCATATCGCCGTCACCCTCAAGCAGGAATTTCCTGAAGAGATGGAGCTGAATATGGGTTCTGAGAACAGTTTTCCCGTGATTCGCATCGTCGGTGCTAGCGCTTCCAAGGCACTCGTCTCAACCATCGCTCGCATGGCGCTAGATGGAGAGATTCCGAATCTTGGGCTTGCTCTTCTACCTGCCACAGTCCGCGCAGCTACTTTTCGCTTTCTTACTGAGGTCAACGTCGATCAGCAGGAATATCTTATGGTCGAAGACCACTGCAGCGGCAGTGATATCTGGAAAGGGCTGCTTCTCCTGCGAGGCCTTCTGGCGCACCACATTCTTTTGTATGTTCTGAAGGATAAGCGCTGGCGAGTGGATTATGGCCTCGATCCAAGTCGATCTCTTTTTGCGGTGCCTTACCGAGCAAAGGTATTTTATCGCTTTTCTGTGACCTTGTCTCTTCTTATCTTCTTTCTGCTGCAGGATGTTCCAAGCCTGCGGGCAGAGTTTGGGCATCCCGACATTGCTATTTTGCTCACATGCCTGAGCTATTACTACGGCGGCCTGAGCGAGGATCAACCACACCAGTCTTTTCAACTTCTTTACCAAGGAGACAACCCTGCTCTCGAGTATGAGGTATGGGTACGCTGCGGTGACAAAATTCCGCTCAGTCTGCAGCGGCTTGACGGGGTCAATACGCAAGACACGGGACAATTTAAACACTCCATCTTCCCTGCCCTTTGTAGAAATCACGGTGCTGTCAACTTCTTCCTCTCATCGGTCGTCTTCCCTAAACAAGCTAAAGCATTTCCACAAAAAATTGCAACATCTGGTTGGGATTTGTCCGAAGCAAAAACATTTGTTACCACAGGCTTCAGCGGAACGAATGATAACCGCTACCTACTCCCCACATCGATCGAGCAGCGCGATCCAGTCCAGCAACTCAGCACAAACGCGCAGGTGCTCATGTACCTCCTGCAGCCGGAGAATGACTACTACTACTGTACCCACGGTTCTGATGACAAGCCATGTTCGGCGACAGATTTTCTCGAGACGCTAGTGCATCAGGTGCCAGAAATTCGGGTTCTTCTGGACGTGGGAGCGCAGATGCTGGAGCTCCAAAACCGTGAATTGGCGAGTCACTGGCTGTCATTGAGGACGGACGTTTCGGCTGCCGTATTTTTCGACGAGGCGGATCATCTCATCGTACTCACACCGGATGGCATGACAGAATCATTTATCTCCTCCCCATTCAACCGACAGCTCGATAAGTGTATTGTGTACTTAGACGATGCGCATACAAGAGGGACAGACCTCAGGCTTCCCAAAAACTTTCGGGCGGCCGTCACGCTAGGCCCAAAGGTGACCAAGGACAGACTGATTCAGGGTAAGCAATCCCGCATATCTATAAAAAATCTCAAAATATTGATGTTTTAACATAGGATGCATGCGCATGCGAAAGCTTGGGAACGGACAATCCGTGATGTTTTTTGCGCCACTGGAAGTCGATAGGCGCATTCGGGAAGCAGCACGTGCGAGCGCCTCCGATGCTGTTAAGGTTCCCGACATTTTACGATGGGCGATGCTAGAGACGTGTGAGGATATTCGACACCACATACCTCACTGGGCTCAGCAAGGGATCGACTACAAACAGCGCAATGAAGCAGACCTTGCGTTCACCTCAGACAACGATACTCATGCATTGAAGGCCGCCTGGTGTCAATCCGAAGCTCGCACATTGGAGGACATGTATGGGAAGCACGCAAATGCAGGCCATCTACTATATACCTCCGCATATCAGGCCCCAGAGATGCACGAGCGTTTCGAGCAGCTTGGAATCTCCTCATTGTCTGACCCGCGCATGGAGGAGGAGCAGGAACGAGAGGTCAGCCATGAAACCGAGCGGGAGAGGCAAGTGGAAAGACCTCCATGTAACCAACCCGCACAGCACCGATTGCCCTCCGCCGTCCGTACCTTCGTTCAAACCGGACAGATCCCGCACAATTCTTCTAAATTCATCCCTCTCTTCCGCCCTTTGGATCCAGATTCAAGCCTGCATGATTCTGGACCTTGGTCACATCACCTGTTTGCGACCGCAGATCTCATGACAACAGTACTGCTTGATGATGTGTCTGGGATCACCCAGTATTTGCGCCCCGTAAATTGGGTTATATCGAGTACGAAGGACACAGCCCTTCTAGTCGTTCTTAGCCCTTATGAGGTAAACGCCTTGTTGCCAGAGATACGTCGCAGCACCGCCGTGCACCTACACATCTACGCACCTCGCGTTACACAGGCAATGAGACCGCTCAACAATCTCGATTTCTATTCAATCCCTCCACTTCCTAGGTCTGGGTGGGTACCTCCACCGCGCATCGTTCGGTCGCAGCTGAGCCTCTGGGCTGGCGAATTGTACTTAAATGACTACGAGACGTACCTCGAGCTGTGCGCTTTCTTGGGCATCTACACAACTCCTGGGACGGAGGGCGTGCAGAGCGACGGCTTTGTCAAGCCAAGTCACAGGACTGGGAGGCTTCTTGAGGAGTGCACGTTTAACGAGAGCCCAATGCCGCTGCTGAAAACTCTGGTAGGGCTGAGGAGGAAGGGTATGTCATACCTTGGGACGCAAATGGGAAAGATGTTACATGCCCGCTTATTGGCGATGGAGGATTTCGTATAAAGGTCCAGTCACGGCTGTATGGTATCATCGTAGTCTTAGGCTCAGAGTATTGCACCGCACATTGCTTGATTCATCACTTCACAGTGCAGTCGTCCTGCTACCATTTGGTTCAAAGTTGTTCATCACCTAAGGAGAATTTGTTCACCGTCGCAGTGTATCACTTGACGCCTGCCCCGCGTCCATTGAGCACATTCATAACCCAACAATGTCAATCCTCATATGCTTCATGTTCGTCAAGAAAAACCTATAATTAAATAAATCAGGCAGGCAGCGATAGTCAGGGAGGAGAGGTAGGAGGCGGGACGGGGCAGGGGGGAGCGAATAGTCCATGCGACTAAAGGAGCGGCGGGGGGAGCGTTGCAGAAGAAGCGAGGCACAAGTGAGAAGAATAAAGGCTAAAGGGTATAGGAAGGCGGCGAAGGTATGAACGGGGCAAGGTATGTGTAAAGGTATGAAGACATTTATTCAACAGGGAAGGGCAGGATATTAGGAATACGCGGGCAGTCGGGCGCGTCGTCAAGTTCTAGGTATCGATCGTGTACCAGTATCAGCGTTTGGTTGGTCTCGGTATCCCGTACACAGGCTTTCCAGGCTAGCTCGATATCGACACGGAAGGAGCGAAGAAATAGAAAATGGGGGCGAAGTATAAGAGGAAGGAGGGAGGACCGCAGAGCGAGAGCGGCATTTGGATATGAGCATCATATATGCTCGACGTGTGACGGATGTCGGGCGAGAGCCAGGGCGGAACGTTTACATTCACAGTCGATGGCCGGGCACGGCCCAGAAAATGAGCGTGAGAGCGGTGACACAGGCAGCGACAAGGATGGTCACCCAGACAGCTCGACCGAGGAGAAGCTTCTTGACATATGGCTCGCGGATATGCAACGTGCGGAAGGGCGTCGTTTCGGACTGACCTAAAAAGACAAGGATGGGGTCGAGTTCGTACTGATGGGAGATAAGGAAGAGGACGGCGAATGTGAAGGGGATGAAGAGCTGAATGCACAGTCAACGAAGGCTTAGAAGCGGTGCGTATGCTGAATAGAGCGACTTACGAGGAACCGGACAGATTTAGGCTTCACATCCAAGAAGACTAGCGAAAACGCGACAGCCAGGGCGATCCAAAGAATGACGAGCCCTGCAACGAGCCGCACGAGTGCCGACACGGGCGTGAGATTGCCGAATGCTTTTGCCCGCAGGAACCGCGGGAAAGCGTCCTGCTCCATCGCACGAAAACAGTACTCCTTCTGCGAATGAAACATGTCTGGGACTTGCGCCATCAGTGCGAGCTCTGTTTGCGAGCGCGGCTCCTGCGTGCTGTTCAGTGGGAAGCTGTGTATACGTAGCGACGGCGGGAGGTAGATCTCGTGCGACTCGCCCGAACCGGGTGCGGCACCTGCAGGAGAGAGGTAGCGGAGGAAGATGCGTTCGGCGGAAGCGATAAGGTCGAGACGGGTTATGGCCGCAGAACGAGGAATGATCGTCGGTGCGCGCGAGGCCCGTTTATGGAAGAGTGTCGGTGTGCGGCCGGAGAGGGAGAAAGGGGTAGATGAGCGCGGCTGTTGATCGTGCTCAACGGCTGTGGCGGGAGACGTGGATGCAAGCAGGCGAGGATCGGGGGAAGGAGAGCGCGGGCTCGTTGAGCGACCGGCCTTCTCGTCGCCGGCCGCGGCAAGAAGGTATTTATCCTGCTCAGAGAGCATCTCACCGGTGCTCGCGGTACTCCGTTTGGTGCCCGTATGCGGGTTGAGACCGACGACTGTGCCGTAGATGGACCCTCGTCGTCGAGCATAGTCCCAATACTGCGGCCAGTCTTCCTTGATCGTTCGTCCCGACTTACGCACGTCCTTGAAGTACGCTCGACACAGATTTTCGTGCTGCTGCACATCGAGCCAGAAATCAAGGATGTCCTCGGCCCCCTCTCTTTGCAAGAAAAGACTGTCGAAACGCTCACGATGAGTGCAGTGATACGAATATGTGATCGACATACTAGAACATGAACAGGTCAACAGGCGGTCTCGTCCTCCTCGAAAGCACCTCGGTAAACGACGGGAGACGGTTCTTGCGGCTATTGACCCAGTCATCTTGCTGTTGTTGGTCGCCTTCCATCGTGAAGAACGTCGAGCACGATGCGCAAACGCGGTTGAAAACCAGCGTGCGATGAGCGTGGCCTTGTCAACCGGAATTGATGACGTAATACCATCTGTGCCTAAATCGGCTCAACAGGCATAACTTCATCCCAAGAGAGCTGACCGCCATGTCTTTCGCTCGAGCACTATCTCCTGCCATTCGCGAGATTCGTATTCTGTGCTCACAGACGGGCGCTGCGTCTGCAGGAACACGGTCAGCTTCATTTGACACGTAGATGTGATTCACTCGCATCCCGGTTCGACTTACATGCAATACTGCAATTCCAGGCAATTCATCCAGGCCAACTACCCTGTCATCAAGCAGAACAATCCAGATCTCCCTGTGATGATTCGTGAGGCAAGGGGGACGCCAGCGCGGGTGTTTGCGCGGTTTGGTGCGTGCTTCGTGGCGATACAGATCTTACGTCGACTCATGTTCATGGATATTCGCCTTCCTTCCCGTCTCTCCCATCCATGTGGTGTTGTTTTTCCATCACAGAACGTGGTGTGGAAAAGCACGTCGAGCTGGACAACCTGTCATCATCAGATGTCGAGTCCAAGGTCAACCAGCTGCTGAGCTAGTTGAGCTAGGAGCGCGCTGGCATTAATAGAAGACGGTATCTATTGCATGGGACTTCGGATCTCTTCGTTGCCTTCTTTCAATGGAAGGTTTTGCTGCTGGAGCTGCAAGATGAATTTGAGCTTGTCATACTTTGTGCAACGTTTCTGACCTCTGGTGAGATGACATACATGTTTCAACCTGTTTCACTGCAATCTTGTCAATTTAATGTTCTGTGAGGCTCTATAGTCATCGTCATCTACGCTCGGAGAGTCAATATACCATCTACATGCTGACCTCTAAGATGTACATCACTGAATGGTACTCGGCTCGATCCAATTAGCACATGATATGTAACTCGGTTAGGCAGCTACTGTCACAAACAAATTACTTGGATTCCAACTACCACCACAACCCCTCCTCCAGCGCATACATACTATCTCATTCGAGAAAAATCATGAGTGGCGTAAATTCGCAAAAGGCGCGCGTAGATGTTGACGAGGACGTCGACGACTTGGATGGTGCGCTCTTACCTATAATCGAACCGCTCAACTTGCACGCCTTCTAAATCATCTACAGATGTGCTCGATCAGTTCTCTACCGAGGCACCGAAACCTACAGCGGCTCCCCCGCTGACGTCTAAATCCACGATTCCGCCTTCATCGTCTGCCGTAGCGCGCGCCGGCTCGGATGACTTCTCCGATGACTTCGCACGTGAACTCGCGCGGGGGATGGAGTCGCTGATGCGCGATATGGGCGCGCCACTTGGTAATGCGGGTGAGGTCCCTGGTAGCGCTGCATCAGTGGACCCTGCAGAAGAGCAGCGCCGGGAGGAGGCGTTCCGAAAGGCATGGGAGGCAATGCTGATCGAAGGCATGGATGGTGCGGTACCGGGGCTTGACGATATTGCAGGTGTCACTGCGAAGTCTAGGTCGGGGGCTAGCACAGGCGCAGAGGCGGACACGGGGAAAGACAAGGAGAAAGCAACGGGCGCTGCAGAGGATGACTTTCAAAAGAACATTCGTGCGGCAATGCAGAAGTTAAAAGAGAGCGAGCAAAATCTCCGGGTGAGTTCGTTTACTCTTTGCTACTAGGTTTGTGTGTGAAAAGGCTGAATGATTCGTGTCAGGACTCGCAGGCGGCTTCGACGAATGATGACGACCTGGAGAAGCTACTTGCCGAGTTTGGGGAAGGTAAGACGGAGGATGAATTGAACGGGCTGCTGGACGGCATGATGAGCCATTTGATGAGCAAGGATATACTGTATGAACCTCTCAAGGAGCTCTCAGACAAGGTCGGCGTCTTCGCACACTCTTTCATGCATCGCAGGTTGACATTGAATCTGTCTTTTCAGTTCCCACCATACCTCGAAGAGAATAAGGCGACATTGAGTGAGCTGCAGTACAAGCAGTACACGGCGCAGCATGCTAGTATTGCGAAGATGATCGCGATCTTCGATGACCCTTCGTATAGCGACAGCGACTCGTCCCAGAACGCAGCAGTCGTGTCGCTCATGACCGAGGTACGCATTCATTATGCATTCTACGTTGCATTGATGCTCGATCATTGACGAAAGTTCTTCGAACGCAGATGCAGTCGTACGGCTCTCCGCCAGTGGAGATAATGGGCGAGCTCCCTCCAGGTCTCGACCTCGGCGCCGACGGGTTGCCTCAGTTGCCCGAAGGTTGTATCATCACTTAATATGCCCAACTCGCATGAATCCCGAGAATCATTGAAGTGCTAGCGACCACCGATACCATGTGAGGCCCTGCGGGCCAGATGAGGAGATTCATTAGTGTATGTACGTTGGACTGCTAGTAATTGTTGCCTGCTTCGTTGTGCGTCCCATTGATGACCTGTTCTTCGAATCAGTTTGTTCAGTAATCTGTATGTTAGGAATTGTCTTCCATCTTGGATCGAGCGTCTCAGTAATTCGGCTGGAACGGGCGAGCCAACAGTACTTATGAATGCCCTTGATGTTGGGGATCAATCTTCAGTGAAATTCTTCATAAATCCCACTCATAGTGTAATCAGGGTGGACACCTGGCATGAAGACCTTAGTTTTCTGTACTGCTCCGCTTGGAACAAAAGACAGACTCACCATGAGTAGGCTTCACGTGATAACGTTGCATAATAGCGGCTGTCAGCAATGACTCAGCAATGCCACTGGCACTCCTCACTCAACCCGAGTCTCCATCAGTCCACAGCTCGCAACTCATCGCACCTTCTTCCTGAAAATTTAAATACCACGTATGCGTCCAAAAATATGCTGGCAATACCACTCATCTCAATTCCTCACTGACACAGAGTCAATCGCTCCTGTGCCAGCGCTACCACCCATAACAGCCTATAACACCAAAAAACAACTTGTAAGACGCATCGAACAGAATAATGACTCCAACTGAAGGCAATGTAACTCAATTCTACTAGTTTCTCTACAGCCAAATGATATTCAACTGATTTGCGCGCCCAAAGATTCAGGCCTCGTCCACTGATGTGCTTCCCGTGGAAATTCTCAATCGTATCTTCGGCTTCGCAGCTGCTCAATCCACTCTGAAGTCTAATCCTACGTACGGCTGGGGCTTTGCAAATCCAGGCTGGCGGCAGTCGGTGGGCACTGTCAAGGCCATCATCTCCAGCTGCCATCGGTGGCGCGCTATCGGTACTCGCCATCTCTACAGTGATGTAATTTTTGTTTCCCCAACGCAAGTCAGGCGTTTTCTTCAAACAATCACCGACGCACCAGACTACCTTGGACCACTCGTTGAGAAGATCACGCTTAACATTTTTGCGCCGGACTTCATAGGCGGAGCCACCTATGCGTATCATTTGGAAAAGATCGTGAAACTTTGTCCGCGTCTTGTTTCAATTTCGCTCAGCCAGCGTAAATTCTCAACCACATCTCTTATCCGGTGGATTCCAGTCGTGTCAGAAGTTGCTTCGCGTCTCTCGACGTTGGAAGTGGATATCAATCCCATGCAAGACCATTTTCAGATCAGTTTTCTTCAACCATTCACGAGTCTTGTTTCATTGACAATAACCTTTCCGATCATCTCACAAGAAGATCAGATGTCTTTGTACTTGCCGTGTCTGCGCGATCTTCGTTTCCTGACGACGCCTGCCAATTCTCAGTGCCATTTCCTAACGATCATTTCCTGGTCGATGCCTGCTTTGCAAAACCTGACAGCTCTCCTGGGGTCATGGCCTACCTTGGCGTCTGAAGAAAACCTCTTGTCGTTCGGTGACACGATGTTGATTTTCCTATCGCAATATGGCCACAATCTCCGATTCTTTCACGTCTACGTCCACGATAAGGCCCCGAAGAGTTTTTCCTTCCAGCCTTGGCTCGACCAATGTCCTAACTTGGAGCATCTCGTTTGTTTCAAGGGGCACGAAGGCGATCAGCTCGTTCCAATGTCACATTCAAACCTCAAATGGCTAGATATTTGGACGCTGCCCTTCCTTGCTGACGAGCTGGATAGTGCACATGAATCCGAAATCGACCTTGCAGGCTTCCCTGCGCTGCAAGGCCGCAGGCGACTGGATATATCCCTGAGCCTCTTCTTCGAACTTCCTGTGGTCATGGATCCGAGGGCGCCGCTTTCAGACCAGTTCCCTAGTGTTACAGCTAGCCTCGCCCCCGGGGTCGATGTTGTTCAAACGCGTCACTACGTCACTTGGAAGGTTGACGACGCAGACATTCCATACAGTGAATCGGATACGGACTCGGACACAACTGCAAGTACAGACTCGGACTTCGATGATGCCGAGGTAGCGATAGAAGCGTCATTACTAAATTCAGAGCCCCCGTCATTGATTCTAGGTTACAGGGCGGAGCCAATCTTCATATCAGAAGATTCATAGTCAAGGGTATCGACGACTAGTTACTTGAATATGATTTCATTTGCTGCGGTCCAAATCTGTGGAATGTCACTACTGACGTGCAGAAGATTGAGTGCACATCCATATGCTTATGTTTGGGTTCAGCCCCATACATACCACCAGAAGATGCTCTGTCCTTCGATACATTCCATAAACACATACAACATGCTTTATAGTGGACCTAAGTAGGACAGAGGTGGGAGAGACCTGCTAGCTTCACATCATATTGTCTGCTTCTCGTCACCGAGACCATCGCCCGCTACAGCTGAGCTATCGACGTCAAAAGCCACTATATCCTTGTAGCCTGCACCGGTAGCAACATCCGCAGTACGCTAGAGATAAGAACCGACAGCAACAGTCACGCTAGGCTGAGATGCTGCACGAATGCTGGGGGTAGACGCCGAAACTGGCCCGTGGACTTTGGGACGATAACGCGCGCGAGACGGGATTGCATCGAGCAGACCGTCTGGCCGATGGGAGATTCCACCCGGGCCATGGCTTGCTTCAGAGCCAGAAGTAGAGCCCAGAACCATCGCACTCTTAGAACGAGGTGCACGCTTCGGAGTAGGAGAATCAGGTTCGGTGATTATCAGGCGTGGGACTGGCGCTGGTGCAAGGGAAAGCCTCGGCTCTGAAGATGTGCGGCGCCTTGCACGCATAGGAGCAAAACCCTCGTCTTCTTCGACAACCGGATGCAGGGGTGTGCCAACAGATATATAAGAAGCACGAGATGGAACAGCAGGTGGTGTTAGAGAAGGTGTGTTTCGTTCCTTGTTCTGGCCGAGGCGTAAACCGACGAGAATCTCGATAGTAATGCGGATATAATCATCTGGTTGAGATGGGTCGAGATCGATCTGCAGCGCTGCGGGCAGGTGAAGATTGAATACTTGTGCGACATCGACCAGCTGCGAGCGGTTCATCGTGATCAGGTCTGCGTGACAGCAAAAAGGGAGTGAATCGAGTGCAGTCACAATGACTGTGTCATCGACCTCATTGAGCAGGGCCATGCAATACGACCGTCGCGAGCGTGTGCCAGGAGAACGAGGGATAGATGTCTTGAAAAGCCGGGCAGTAATGCTTAGACGAGAATCAACGCGACGAAGCTTGCCTACAACTGCCATAGATCTGAGTCCATCCATAGATTTGACTGCATCACAGAGTATCTTGCGAAGTGGGTTGCAAGGGTTTACAAGCTTCGAGAATTTGGGCATGGCGATCGCAAAAAAGACGGTCGTGCAGCAAGTCACTGGCCAAGATAAACAGGCAAAAAGATGGATGTTGGGAAAGCAGTCTGTCAGTCGACTGGCTTGAAATTTTCAAGTTTCAAGTGTAAAAGATCTGACGGTCTGAGACACAGTTACCATGGGGGGCGATGGGCAAAAAGCCGGGTGGAGAAAAGGAAAGGGCCATCGCGCTCTTGAGTACGTCACCTAGTCAGGGATCTGACCGATCCTTTCGGAGTTTGAAATGTATCAGTTGCACAGAGGCAGCATCCGCAGCTCCCTATACCCGACTTCATGCACAACCCAGCTTGCGAGCGTATCCATAGGCGCTGACGCTCGTCTCTTCTATACCGAGCTTGCAGCAGTGGAATAATCCCCATTTGTTCGATTCCAATGGCTTCCTTCAAGGCGAAAGCAGCAGACGTAGGTGGAGGCTCTGGTTCCGCTCTAAGCCCAACCCTTCTCATCGTATCTGGACTCGCGACGGTGGTGGCAACATTGATCTCAGCCATGTCGATCTACCTGCACCTCAAAAACTACCGGAAACCTATCTTGCAACGGTGAGTGAGTCACTCTATGGACTTTGAGGCAGGCAGATCTGGTTTAGCAGAGGAGGCGGATCATCGAGGAGGTCATGATAGCTTCGAGCGCTCGTGGACGAAGACGAGGGAGGCATTGGATCATAGCGACATCTGGACTTGATCATCCGTTCACCAAACTAATGAACTTCTCTCGGCAGGATGGTTATACGGATAATGCTAATGGTTCCACTCTACGGGATATCGTCCCTCATATCATTATTCTCCCTTGAGGCAGCTTTTGTCATTGATGTGATACGTGATATATACGAAGTGCGTATATTTTCAACTGTGCCATACCTTACTGAGGTTGCGTTTGCCTAGGCATTCGTGATTTATTGTTTCTTCCAACTACTTCTAGCATACCTTGGAGGCGAACGTTCTCTGATCATACTTGTTCACGGCCGGCTTCCTAAAGCCCCTCCCTTCCCCATGAACATCTTTCAACGGGAATTGGATGTCAGTGACCCATACACTTTCCTGTTCCTCAAGCGAGGCATCCTTCGTGCGTAGATCACAAATCACCCGTACAAATGCTAATACTCGTTCGTCATTCTAGAGTATGTCCAGGTGAAACCCATCCTTGCAGTGGCCACCTTGATTCTCAAGGCTGCAGGGAAATTCAATGAAGGCGATCTTCGTGCAGATTCTGGATATCTATATATCAGTATCATATACAACATGAGCATCTGTCTCAGCTTGTATTGCCTTGCTATGTTTTGGCTATCTATTAGTGAAGATCTCAAGCCTTTTCGGTGAGTCAGTTCACCCAAACTATCCATTTTAATGACTGAGCGACGTAGTCCCATGCCGAAGTTCCTTTGCGTCAAGGGCATACTATTTTTTTCATTCTGGCAATCTATTGGCATTTCCATTCTCGTTGCGATGGGATCTATCAAACAACTAGGGCCATACCTTGACAAGGAGCATATTTCGCTCGGGCTCACCGACACTATGATCTGTCTCGAAATGCCACTCTTTGCTATCGCGCACATGTTTGCGTTTGCACACACAGACTACATCGACAAGCATCTGTCTTATGTCGGGCGCATGCCAATGTTCTATGCTACTCGCGATGCCTTTGGGTTCAAAGACGTGGTTGAAGATAGCAAGACAACGTTGCGGGGCGAGGGGATGGGATACCGCGAGTTTGAACCTAGCGAGGGCTATATGCATCAGGGGCTGGGACGTGAGCGTCGGATACGCGCAGGTTTGAGGTACAGCAAAGGTGGAAAGGGAAAGTATTGGCTTCCACTTCCTGCTGGTAACGCTGGCTCCTCGGGACTGGTCGGGCGAGGGATCAATGCGATACAACGCATGACAAGACGAGAAGATGAAGAGGTCCATGCTCCACTTCTCGCAGGCGATATCGAAGACGTCGTCCATGACGCTGACGATTTACGTGACGATCACGAAGGTGAAGCTGCAGCTGGGTTAGGGCTGCCGTTCGGTGATCTGAACGAAGAGGACGAGAGGCTCTTTCAGAACTGCAAGCAGTACTTCTTTGGGGATTACAACTATCCTTGCATCGATGCAAGCTCAGAATCTGCCAGAATTCAGATGTGGGACGAGGAGGAGCGCATCTTGCGGAACGAGCGGAGTGCGTGGTTCTCGAGTTATGGGGAGAGAAGGCGGGCGGACAGCGGCAAGCATGGATCGACATACGGGGCTATCGGGACTTCGAATGGGCTCCCAAGGTCTGATCAGGGCTCCGAACAGAAACAGAAGGGATTTGGGGTCGAGGGAGCGAGCCATCGAGTCGATCGATCGATCATTGACATGGAGGCCGAACGGCTGCCCGCAGGCGATGCTGCGGATGTGCGGCTAAAGTGGACAAAGGTATCGAAGAAATCCTCTTCGTCGCAGTCGACTTCTGTGTCCGCGTCGCCGAACAAACTTTCTCGTCCTAGCTCATCCTCACGCCACCAGTCTCTTTCCCTACCTCCTTCATCTAACAACAGTCCCGCGATCAACAATCGAGCCCTTGCACATGTCCCAGGCGAGGCCCGCCGGCCAGATGCTGTGGATCTCGTTGTCGAGGACAAAAGTGCGGGCGAAGCGGGGATGACAAGGGAGCGACGACATGGAGAACCTGCAATGCGTGGAGCTGGAGTAATGAAAGTCTATCGGAGGAAGTATCTACCCGGAGAAGAAGATGCAGAGGTAGAAGGTGAGGCGCAGGTGCAAGCAGAAGACGGGGATCTCGGGGATCTCGCACAGGCTGTGACAGAAACAGAACTGAGGGAGGAGGATGAGGACGGGAGTGCAGATGGGCTGTTAGAGGATATAGCGATCGCTCGCGCTGAAACGCCTCCTGCGCATGCACGAGTGAGTGTCGTTCTGAATCGTTATGGAATTCCTGAAGAGGATAATCCTTGGGCATGAAGCATGAGCGCTTTGGTAGCATTTGGGCTCTTTATTTTGATTATTCTCCCGTTTTCGATTGCTTTGTCTCTCATAGATCTCATGTGTAGTTCTAAGCATTCATGAACTTTTCTCGAATTGCTACATTCCTGTGTGATGGCGTGATGTGATGAATACGTGACGAGGATTGGGTCACGAAACTCGGTGACGGCACGCGTCTGTGGCAAGAGTTCATGCTACTTCTTTCTTTCTTCTTTCTTTCTTTCTTGCTGCCATCGACGGTGGTCGACACTCCCCTGCGATGTCACAACTAGGGAGCTCTACGACAACACCAATACGTGCCATTACCTCTTCACTGTCCGCAAGATCGTCGGCTCCTGTTCCTGCGGCTTCTCAGACTTACGAACCTCTCTTACGCGCCGTGCTACGCCACCGTCTACTCTATAGCATATTTCTCTCCTCTGCTATCTTTGAGTGGGCCCAGACGATGTTGTGGATTGGATGGTGGCGAGGCATTGGGATCACGCAGTTACCATTCCTTCCTTTCTTACCATCAACGTTGGCTTTCACAGCCTTTGCATGGGCTCTGGGTGTAGTCCCCGTGGTGGTATTGCGGAAAGCACGCTTGACAGGTGAGTTTGAGCTCTGGTCAGGTGACTGGATTAGATGCGCTCCATATTGCTGTACGTCTACGGGCTTTGCGTATATCTACCCACCCAGCCCCCCTCCGATCATAGACATCTCCACTCACCAATCTCACTGTCACTTTAAGAATGTTTCGAGACGAGAGCATTTACCCTAGGAAACGAGCGCTCTCAACCACGGCATATCTCTCTGCCTCATTATTGGACTATCATGATAGGGAGACTCTCTCCTTCACGGTGGACTTGTGGCAGCTTTGGGTGGAGTCCACGAGTCATTCGATTTTTCAATAGACGACACGGCTCTATGCGCTTCTTTTGCATCGTCAGGCTGATTTGCTTCATCTTCGATTTGCTCATTGTTTTGTATGCATCTAGCTACACGTGCTGCTGCATCATCGCCTTCTCAAACATTCAAAATCGCGACCTCAAAAACCACAACGTTCCACTCCCTCGCGACTTACGTTGTCTCCGCTGCAGGGATTACGGCTTTACACATCATCAGCACATACGCAAATGAGCCCCCAAATCCGCGCGGTGATCACCATCTCGCCGTTTTCGTTAGGTCCAGGTTCGTCAATTTTCCAGTTCTACGCATTCCGCGCTCTGAAATAGTCGAACAGAAAGCATCCATACTATCTCAACGGTCGCTTTTTGTTCCTCCTGTTCTCACAACTTACATTGGCGATTGCCTACTTCGCTCGAAATACCATGCTTGACCGGTTTGCCGTTCATTGGAAATCTGCTCACACGCAGGTGCGTCTGGTCCATGCCCGTCAGAACCATCCGTATCATGATGCTCCCACTCCTTGCAGTACTCAAAGCCGGCTGCACCGTACACCTACCGACTAGCCTTGACTGGCTTTACTGCTCTGATATTCACCGGGTTGGTCTTGTCAGCCTACACCGTTGCATTCGGTCTCGCCCGCTCTCTGGTACTACCGGTCCTGCTGGGATTGCCTTGGGTCTCCAAGTTTTTGCGACCTTTCTGCGCTCACTTCTTACGAGGGTCCTGGACAATATTTCTCTTGTTCCGCAATCTTCCTCTTATTTGGCGGACTTTCTTCGTTGGTTTCACAACGCTATCCAGTTGGGAGTTCGCAGAGAGCCTATTCGATGAAAAAATTCAAGAGGTTTGTTTATTTTCAGTGTTTTCTTGTATTGTTGTTGACTTCATGCATCTTTATCCCAGCCGATCTATGTAGCCCAAGTTACACCCGATTCCTCAGCAACGCTTGTATCAGGAATAACTTCTAGCGATGTATATTTCAAGTATTTTGCCTACCACGAACTCAATGAATTTGCCAAAGATGATTCACCGAGTGCCATTACCCGCCGCACTGCATTATTTGGCGACCAAAAATACAGCCCCTCTCTATGGGCTACTCTCCTCCGTGAATCCCTCTTATTTCTCGGCAATGACTACCAAGTTCTGTTACGCCGAGGACAACCTGCACCACCGACGAGCAAGTCATTGTTTCTACGGGTGTCTTTGCAGACATACTCATACTCCCCTTCTAGCACCTGCTCCGGCACCCCCAGTGCTGAAACCCGCACCACCTTCTACGCCTCTTCTACGCAAGCAGATCTTCAAGGCACCAACACAATCACCTATCCGTTCCGTTATCGATTCCATAGCTGCTGACGGTGCTTTGACACAAGCCGTCCAAAATTCTGTTCAGACAACAGCGGCACATATGCCAGAACTCTTCAAGGGCATTGAATCCCCGGCGGCGGCGGCGGCTGTCAAACAGCCACTGACTTTGATTGAAAACGAGGCTGCTGTCAAAGCTATTACGGCTCCAGTGCGAAGTATCAGCTCCCTCAAGCGTTTGCTTCCCGTGTCAGTCCCTCCGACACTTTCACGCATCAGAGAGCATTGGGAAAACTGGTGGCGGAGAGAGCGGGTTAGTAAAACCGCTGAAGCATCGTTGCTTTACCGTGAGGTGGATGCGCTCATCGTCGAAGGTTCGCACTTTATTGAAAAAGCAAGCGAGCGCCCTTCAATTGATCATTTTCGCTCCAGTGTTGTCTCGCCTTGTCTGCGCGTCGCTGACTGAAGACCGTTACGGTGTTGTTCAGCGCGACATCCCTCGCGTTTTGGAGGCGATGCTTTCGCATTTGGCGGCTATTGAAGAATACCAAGCTGAATTGAGCGCTCTCGCACCGGCTCCTTCATCCGATGAAGACGAATTGTCCGTCAAAGACCGCGAGGCCCGTGATCGTGTCCTTATGGAGGTTACGCGAGCAGGCGATGTGCTTGCTGTGGTTGGTGACGGTGGGTCCTTTGTTTGTCTTCATTTTGTTTAGGCAGGCGATTGATTACATGAAACTTCTAGCGCTCAAAGAAGGCATCGTCCGCATCGTACGGACGTTTGGGGAGAGGCTTTCGGCGTTCAAGTTTCCGCCGAGGATCGCGCACAAGCTCCAAGGGTTTGTAGATTACAACTAGATTCTACACGTTGATCCGTCATCACATCGAATCCGAAGATCGTTGAATTGGTGGTTCGGGCTTCGGTGTGGTTGACATATGGTTCTGGCATTGCATGATTCATTTGATGGTGCTGTCGCTGTTTCATGCTAAGCAATCACCTTATCACCTTCTGCTTGGCTCCTGCAGGTGTCCTGCAGCCTGTTACATGTTTGAACATTCAGGTATGCTCATGTTTTGTATGATATGCTGCATGTCTCAAACAACCGAGACTCTCCAGACATCCTAACATGTGATTGTCATCGTGGTTCTTGGAGATCTGAGGGAACGGGCAAGGTCCTGGTGCCTGGATCTACGATGAGAGTCTAAAGCTACTCGGCACCGGTCCTATAACCTGCTGACAACTGCTGACCTGCGCAGTGGCAGAGTGCACCGGTGTGCACCTCGATGGAAGTTCCAGTTGTAGTACGTGTCCCCATAAGCAGCTCCATCAGTCCAGGTGTAGCGCTCATTATGCCAGATGGTCATTCATCATGGCCTTGCCTGGCCATGCCTAGTAGTTCAGTGCACCAGGGCCCAACCAGGGCCAATCCGGCTATGTCTCAAAGCCGGACCGGCTGTGCAGCTGTCTGCGCACCGCATGAGTCAGCGGCTCATTCATCCGAAAACGTCATTTTGCACGTTTGGTAGCGAAACTGGAACTATGAAACGTGCTTGGATGCCTGAGGACAGCTGAGGACGCCTGAGGAAGTCAGATATGCGGTACAAAAGCACATGAACAACTGTGCTATATACCTCCTGCACGGTGCCGGCGGCGGCATACACGTTTGCGACCAGTATACTCCAGTATAGCAAAGTGACTTGGCAAGATCTCCCGATCGGCATAACAACTCGCAGCGATCACACAGGATCTCACAGTGATCGCATGCACCTGACCAAGGTCAACTGGCACATTGCAGTCACATTGCCTGATTTACTGTTCAGTAGCTCCCGATAGGTGTAAGTAAGTGCTATAGCGTCCCTTCGTTGGTTTTTGAGTGAATACTTCACTCAAGATAGCCCGAGGCGGAACAAGGCTTACAACCATCCCGAAGACCCATCTCGATCTTTCGCTAACATGTATCACATATTTCCAGTAGCCGGACCAGTTGCCGACTACCGGCTGGTTCCAGCTTTGTGCACGTCGGTTGTGTGGCGACTGGAAAAATTGCGCGCATGCCACGCCGAGCACTGATAAAAGGACCATGCTCCTTGTCTGGGACCGCGCTATCGCCCTTCTTCGTCCTCTATTCTTGACTTACTCCCAAGTCTGAGCAACAATGACGCCTCAATTCTCGTCGCCTAGGGCATCGACCGAAACGGCCATTGGGTCAATTACTCGAGTCCGCTCTCCGCTCGACGAGGAGATCGCCCATGACGAGGCCGAGATCGAGAAGTATGGCGGAGACGAACCTGACGAACCTCCTGCGAAGTTCATGATGCCCGGCCTTCCTCCCCAGCCACCAGCGGATCCTAATCTTGTCACCTGGGATGGGCCCAACGACCCGGAAAACCCGCAGAACTGGTCACATGGGTACAAGTGGGCTATAACGGTGCTGATGAGTCTCATGACCCTCAATGTGTGAGTTTCTTCATTCGTCACGCCAAAGGGCATTGCAAACTTACTTTGAATAGCACGTTTGCCTCGTCTGCACCTTCATCAGCCAGTCTCTTCATCGCCGCAGAGTTCCGGACCACGCAGGAAGTATCGTACCTGATAACATCTATTTTCTTGATCGGATATGTCCTGGGTATGAGTTGACTTCCTTTTTCCATCATCGAAGGCCCTACTGACCTTTGTGTTGTAGGTCCTCTTCTCTGGGGGCCAGGATCAGAGGTTGTTGGGCGAAAGCTTGTTTGCACCGTTGCACTTACCCTATACACCATTTTCCACCTTGGCCAAGCCCTTGCCCATAACATCGAAACGCTCCTTGTCACTCGCTTTTTATCTGGGTTCTTTGCTTGTGCACCATTAACAGTCGGGGGCGGATTCATCGCCGATGTTTGGGACCCTGTTGGTCGTGGACCTTCCACCTCC
Source organism: Heterobasidion annosum (assembly GCA_001457955.1). Classification (NCBI taxonomy): domain Eukaryota; kingdom Fungi; phylum Basidiomycota; class Agaricomycetes; order Russulales; family Bondarzewiaceae; genus Heterobasidion; species Heterobasidion annosum. The sequence goes on along the minus strand of CVKZ01000013.1, from coordinate 950,482 downwards.
ATGTTCTCTACGACCGTCTTCCTTGGCCCCGTTCTGGGACCAATCGTAAGTGGATTGTGAGTGTTAGTATGTCGTTCGATGAGTCTTGTCTCACGCACATTGCCTCAGCATCGTGGAGAGCTACCTCGGGTGGCGCTGGGTGTTTTGGGTTATGATGATGTTTGCTGGAGCGTGTACTATCCTTGCGATACTGTTCATGCCTGAGACGTACGCACCGGTGATCCTCCTCAGAAAGGTATATCCATATTCATATCTAGATCGATCAACTCGGATGACTTCATTGTTTTAGGCAAAGCGCCTGCGGAAAGCCGACCCAGAGGGCAACGCGAAGTTGTATGCAGAGATGGAAGTAAAGAAATTCACTGTACGGGAGCTTGTCGGACGCACAGTGTCCCGGCCCTTCAAGATGTTGACCTTGGAGCCTATTCTTGTCCTCGTCACCATCTACCTCTCCGTTGTCTACGGTGTTATCTATGCTCGTAAGTCCATCACGTCAGTAGCAAGGTAGCAAACAACACAACTCACGAACGCCAGTCTTTGAGGCATTCCCGATCATTTTCATTCGGAAGCATGGCCTGACGCTCAGTCAAGATGGCCTGACGTTCATCGGCGTCGGTATTGGCACGACAATTGGCGCTTTCCTCAACGGGTGGCTCTCCCGCGGGTACCCTGTCCTCATGCAAAAGTACCGTGGGTTCCCTCCGCCAGAAAAGCGACTGTATGGTGCTATGGTCGGCGGTCCAAGTCTTGTGATAGGCATCTTTTGGCTTGGCTGGACGGGCCAGTACTCTTCTATTCCTTGGTATGTCCCTGCGATCAGCTCGATCCCCATCGGGATGAGCATTAGTCTTGTCTTCATGTCATTCTTGGTGAGTTCTTAGTGCGGATATCGTCATGGCAAAATGCTGACTCGGATGTCACTCCAGGGCTATCTCGTGGACACGTATTTGTATGCGTTTTCAAAAAAATCGTTTGCGTACCTTGAATTGATCCGAATCACAGAATGTATGCCGCCTCCGCTTTCGCGGCAAATACCATGATTCGTTCGGCGGTAGGGGCTGCGTTCCCTCTGTTCACCGTTCAGATGTTCGAAGGAGTGAGTATTCTGCATCGCGCTTGATTTTATTTTGAATTGTACTGATTGACTTTTGAAGTTGGGCGTCAACTGGGCAGCAACGCTCATCGGTTGCGTCGGGATCGTGCTAGCACCCATGCCATTCCTTTTCTACAAATATGGACCTCGTATCCGACAGAACAGCACATTCGCACCTTGTATTGTCAGTATCCAGATGTTCCTGTTGAATTTGTCGGATGCTTACTTACCTTCAAACTAGGATCTGAAAATTGCGAAGGCCATGGAAGAGGAAAGGAAAGCTGAACTCGAGAAGGGCCAAGTTTGATCATCTGCGATGACGCTTCCCCCTATGAACCTTGATGATATCCTTATGTTTATAGTCCTGTTGGGTCGCAGTCACTCATCGTATCGACCTTTATAATCACTCACAATATGTAGCATCCCTCACTTACAGGACCCAGACATCGCATAGATAGCCTCTCAGTTGTGACTTAGACTAGTTGGACGTTCAGCATCAGATTGTACGAAGTGGGTAGTGTTGTGCTTGGGCTCTTATACCATTGATGTCGTTTGGAAATGATCTATAGGGTTGAGTCCCAGTAAGGCTTGTCAGGTCGGCTATTGCTGTAGAGATTAGAATAATTGACGCGTTCCGACTGCGCTCCAGTTCGCGAATGTGAATTCTTAAGGCGGGTTGACAGAGAGCAAATGGGCGTGAGACTCCTTGCGTTGGAACGGAAGCCAGTGGGCCGCTGATGCCGATGATCTATGTACACGAATATGAGGAATGAATTGCTATTTAAGTGTAGGATTTACTCACTATGACTTCTCCCACCCGCTGTACATATTCCAAATTACCTGCATGATGATCCACATTCATACCGGCCAATACACGCGTCCACTCGGGTAGACGCCCCGTGATCAGTACGGTTAGCTTACACTGCTTGTCAGTTGCTTGTCACGGCGCCCGCCGCGCCGGCTCACTTGGAGTGCAGAGCAGGTGTGTGCGTAACTGCACAAGTCGAACGAGTGCATCGTTGTGCCCGGCAGTTTTGGCTTGGCGTATTTCCAAAACCCTCCAGAATCAGTGCCTTGAATACGCGACTTACCACTGACTTACCTTGATGGGAGCAGCAATCAACAAAAAAATTCAAGCTCGTAAAGCAGTATGGTCAATGCAATGATGTTGGCGAGCGATTCTGCAAGGCACGGCGTGAGAGTCTCACAGCCACAGAGCTTGCACATGTCTCAGGCATACACATATAGGTTCCACCATTTTCTGAATGAATAGATATGTAGAAGGCCTAATACAAAGCACTCACAATGGTTTGTCGTGCGTGAGCACATAGTCACAAGACGCCGGCTTGCAAGCCCAAGGACTTCGCGAAGAGATGCAAGCCGTGTAGGAGCAGCTAGTGATGAATGGAGATGAGTAACCGCAATGTTTGCTGAGATAGGCAACCTCCCAATCATTGGTAGTCAGACACGGGCGTTACCAAACTGATCTCTCCGAGTCTGTGTCGACAATTTCGAAATATATCCCGGTATGTCGGGAATAACATTTCGAGCTTAGTAATACCAAGAAGAGGCCCTCTGGAAGTTCTGCAACGTTTCCGCGGAGGAAGGAGACAGATCAAGTAGTATACCATACCTGAGTCAGGATCAATCGCATCAAGTTGTGGACGGCGAGAAGCGCAATGTCAGTCACGGAGATACTGATACTGGGAACAGGGCTGCCAACCGATTTCATGTTGAGACGATGAGTAGATTTCACCGCAGATGAAGAATAGTCGGTGATAAAGATTCACGATTGGTGGTTATGATCACAGAGAGAGCAAGACAATAAGCCGCTTCAAGACTGGTATTTCGCCTCGTTGAGCATGGTGCAGCCCTGTGCGGCGCTGATGAAGACTGGCCGCGGTGTTTAAATTTTTTTGTGACTCAGCAGTGGCAGAGCAGAATAAGCAGCTCGTCTCGTATTGCCATCGTCTGCGTTGTTGCTCCTAATAACCTCCTCCGACTCCTTCGATGAGTCTTGGCTGTGGGATGCCTAGCTCTTCGAACTGCCCATTGGCAAAAAGGATCGCACTCTCAACTGATCCAAACAGTAGGTTCCCGAAAATAGGAACCCTTAGGTACCCTCGGCGTCGGTAAATTAACCGCCCGAAGAAAAACCTATATTTGGCTGCTGTTGAATTCCGGCTGGCCTGGCTCTCTGTCACCTTCAATCTGTCATCGTTTTTACAGTCGGTGTGCGCATATCGGCCTCCGTTGGGGACACAGTTCAAGCAAGGGAAGTAGAAAAGGCCGGCCATGGGAATTCTTACTACCACCCGTCTTCCCCCCCATCTCGGTCCGTTCGCTGCTAGTAGCTCTCCTCAATCCTCGAGAGCCCTCACGAGCGCAGATGACTGCTATGCCTGCCACGTCTTATGCTTCGACTCCTGTGTCTCTTCGATCCTCAATGTCGACAGTCATCCATCAGGATGCGGCAGCGTTGAACCAGGAAATCAATCATGCTGAGGCACATTTTGAGATGTATGGAGGAGACGATCCGGAGGACCCACCAGTCAAGTCTTCCCAGCCCATCGCGCGGTCGTCATCGAAGGAAATCGTAGATCCCAACCTTGTCGCCTGGGATGGTCCCGATGATCGAGAAAACCCTCAGACATGGACATATGCATACAAGTGGTTCGTCACACTTCTGTGCAGTCTAACGACACTCAATGTGTGAGTCGATGCTTTCCATCAACTCAGCACGGGGCATTGACGATTTCCGTAACACCAGAACCTTTGCTTCGTCTGCGCCGTCAACAGCGGCGTTCAGGGTTGCAGCTGAGTTTCACTCGTCGACAGAAGTATCATATCTTGTCACATCTGTGTTTTTGATCGGATATGTATTTGGTACGTCTCTGGTTATCTGCTTCTATCAGTCCTAGTATTCAAGGTAGTCTCCTAGGTCCTATTTTCTGGGGACCAGGTTCAGAAGTGGTTGGTCGACGACCTGTCTTCATCGTTACCCTTTCGCTCTATGTCATGTTCCATCTCGGTCAGGCGCTTGCCCACAATATGGAGACTCTGCTTATCACTCGTTTTCTATCTGGGTTCTTTGCTTGTGCGCCGCTGACGATGGGAGGTGGTCTTATTGCCGATATATGGGATTCTGAAGGCCGTGGGCCGGCCACAAGTGTGTTTTCGACCACAGTATTTTTAGGCCCCGTCCTTGGACCCCTCGTTTCTGGGTTGTAAGTACCATATGTATCATGCCGATCGTGCGACATTTGATTCATAATTGTGTCGTAGCATCATTGAGAGTTCCCTATCGTGGCGCTGGGTGTTTTGGGTAATGATGATTTTCGCAGGCGTCTGTACTCTTCTCGCTGCTGTGTTCTTACCGGAGACATATGCGCCCATCATTCTCCTCCATAAGGTAAGTTATATCCAGGCTACTAGAGATATTTGCTGATCTCCTTCTGCAGGCAAGGCGTCTCCGGATCGCAGATCCCGAACGCTACAAGGATCTGTATGCCGAGGCGGAGCGTCAGAAATGGTCGTTCAAGGAACTGATGCATCGCACAATCCTCCGACCTTTCAAGATGCTCCTCCAGGAACCAATCCTCGTCATCATCACCATCTACATGTCAATCGTTTATGGCCTGCTCTATGCTCGTGAGTCCCTGTGTGGCAACAAACAAGATGGTCGCTGACACCTACCAGTTTTCGAGGCCTTCCCCATCGTCTTCGTCCGCATCCGAGGCCTGACAATCAGCCAAGATGGTCTCATCTTCATTGGAGTGGGAATCGGTACAACAATCGGCGCTTCTCTGAATTACTATTTCTCCCGCGATTATCCCCGACTCATGAAGGAATGGCGTGGGTTTCCGCCTGCCGAGGAACGCTTATACGGTGCCATGATGGCTGGTCCGTGTCTGGTTATTGGTATTTTCTGGCTCGGATGGACAGGTGCCTACGCTTCCGTCCCGTGGTACGTTCCGGCACTCAGTACGATTTTGATCGGTATGAGCGTTAGCCTCGTGTTTATATCATTTTTGGTGTGTACAACTGTTTTTTTCGCGATTTTCAGGTTACTGACATGGTGTCGTGCGTTGTAGAGCTACCTTGTAGACACCTATCTGTGAGCACGCGCCGACCTGATCGATGAATCGATCAAAATGCTGACCTTGCGTCATAGCATGTATTCTGCCTCTGCATTTGCTGCGAACACGATGATACGATCGATTGTCGGGGCAGCATTTCCTCTTTTCACTGTACAGATGTTTGAAGGTGTAAGTACACTCCCTTCCTTAAAACCCGACGTTGGCTGATGTTTCGCTGTAGATGGGTGTCCAGTGGGCAGCAACGCTCATTGGCTGCGTCGGCATCGTCCTGGCACCTATGCCATTTTTGTTTTACAAGTACGGTCCGCGCATCCGACAAAATAGCAAGTTTGCGCCGTGCCTTGTGAGCGAAACTACTCTCTTTGAGATCTGCCGATGCTTATCTTCTGTAATAGGATCTAAAAATAGCGAAAGAAATCGAGGATGAGCAGAAGGCTGAGCGGGAGAAGGGTGCGGTGTAGTCACTAGTGGTATCTTCTAAAATTTTTACGAGGCATAGTAAATCACAGACATATAGTAGATCCTAGTGGATCACGGACAACCTTTTCCTCTTAGGAACAGCGCTGCTGGAGCAGCAACAGGTACGATGGTACTGCACGGGCTTTGGCCCTTCATGTAGCATAGACATTACGATAAATACTTCATTCACTCGTTTATAGAAGCTATACTTAATGTTATCTCGGTCTGTCATGGGTAACTTTCTGATAGATTGCCATAGTTGTGCCGAGGTGCCGAGGTGCCAGATAAACAGGGGATCGGTTTTGTGCAGAAAGTCAAGTCTCCTGCCAAATCAACGTCCAGCTGTAAGAGCCCAGGCGTGAGAAACCTCCAAAACTCCAAAATTTGCTCCAGAACTCCAACTCTAATCAGCCATTGGAGAATCTGTCACCCTCGACGTTCTCTGGGTGTGAATTCATCACCACCATCGTCTGAATCATAGTCGTCGTCGTCATCGTCGTCATCGTCGATGTCATCAAGTGCACACGGGCCGACAGACATTTAAATGAGGCAGCTGTGTCTTTTTCAAGGGGAACACAGCCATCCCGCCGCCTCCTGCATACGAAATATCAGCTACATCGTCCATTTTTCAATTTGAAGGTATGTCGATCACGATGGTGGAGAGATATGTTGCATATGGGTGGTGGCAGGTGGTGGTGCCTAGTGGTGCACAAACGGCGGCCATGTTTTCCATACTGTCAAATAGTGCATCTGCCTTTGAACTTGACCATGACTGCGGCTGGGTTAGAGCTGCCTTCACCTTCTCACATTTTGTCAAAGATGACCATGGCCGTGGATATACCCTCTTTAAAGCTAAATGACGGTACCACGATCCCGTCGATCGGACTGGGGTGCGTTCTCAGACCATGAATGGTCATCTGTTGCGTTGACAGTGGACGCGGGATAGGTGCTGGATGGGAACACCTGGGGGAGGTGAGCGAGTTAAGGAGATGTGCAAGAAGGCGCTAGCAGTACGTGAAATTTTCGATTCTTTCTAACGTCGAGTCTAATCGTTCACAGGTTGGATATCGTCACTTTGATACGGTCCGTAGTCATTGAAGCTCTTTTAAAGGCAGAGTTCTGACATGGTGCTCATCATCCTAGGCTTCTGCGTATAGTACGTGTCAGAAGTCTTTGCAACAGTTGAGAATCCTCTCTCTGACTTCTCCACTTGTCATTGGCTAGCCAACGAAGAGAACGTAGGCCTTGCGATCTCTGAATCCGGAATCCCCAGGGAACAATTATACATTACCACCAAACTTTGGTATGTGCCTGCACTCTATTTTTCTTATACGTCGTTGTGTGCTTCGGCCTAGAACTTCGCGTACCTCTCGTTTCCAAGATGCGTGGCTGGGACACATGATATCATCTTGCCATCTAAAGATCATCTATTCACTCCTGTCCCAATGTTCAGGAATGGCGATCATCACCGTGTCCGCGAGGCATTTGAAGAGTCACTCGTCAACATAGGTTGTGAATATATCGACTTGTATCTCATACACTGGCCACAAGCAATCAGCGAAACAGGTCTGTCTCTTGTTTTCTGTTAGGTCTTTCTTTACTCATAGAGGACACGCCCCTTCCCGTTTAGGTGTCACTCTTCAACCCGAGGATCATCCGACCATCATCGACACATGGAAGGAGATGGAGAAGCTAGTTGATACAGGTATGTCGTCTTGAACCCCACTACAGTTTTCCCTCTCAACCGCTCTTTACAGGAAAAGTCAAATCGATCGGTGTATCTAACTTTTCCATCAAGACTCTTAACCAGTTGCTCCCCCACTGCAAGATCATTCCCGCGACGAACCAAGTCGAAATGCATCCTTGTCTTCCTCAAACAGAGCTGAAAACGTTCTGTGAGGAGCGAGGCATCCTACTCACGGCATATTCCCCACTTGGTTCGGATCGAGCCCTAACTTCGTCTATTCAATTACTGATGCTGCCTCATCTGTAATAGGACGTCCGCCTGCTCTGGGCGACACCAATACCACGATACCCAGATTGGTGGCAGATCCCGCTCTGCTCGCAGTCGCCGATAAGCATGGTGCGACCCCAGGACAGATTCTCGTTAACTGGGCAATCCAACGTAACACGATCGTCGTTCCCAAGAGCGAGAATCTAGACCGCATGACGGCTAACATCATGGTTAGTCAAAGCTAAGACGCTTTCCTGTTGGACGATGCCTGACTTTTGGCGCCGCTCACCAGCTTGTGAAATTGGACGACGCTGATATGAAAGCTCTGGATACATTGCATGAGAGGCCGGGAACGCATCGCTCGCTACTGACATATCACGGCAGCAACGGTTCTATCTTGGGTTGGACGTATGAACAGCTCGGATGGGATATGAAGCCGGGTGGGATCATTGCGTGATGCGTGGATGTACAATTGATGGAGGAGGGGCTTCTTCGGCGCGTTTGGAAGCATGTAGGATAAGACTGCCATGAGGTTCTGTTGAAAAGAAGTGTTGAGAAGGTTGTTCGGTACCTCCTCAGTGTCGCTGAAGCGTCTGGAAATGCTTACACCGCTCAACATAAGTCGGAGAACCGTGCCGACTTTGCTTGACCCTGGATGACAGATCGGCACCTCAGCCCTCGTGCGTCCCACATCATGTCCGACATATTCAGCAGCTTGGCCTGTTAAATACACGGATGAAGAGTGGCTTTCAGAGCTGTCACTATTCCATCCCGCTCCGCTTAAGATGATCGCTGCGGACGTCCCCTCTTTTACGCTGAATAATGGCAGCACGGTACCGTCAATTGGAATGGGGTACGCTCTCAAACCATACGCGCTGCTCCATAACTTGCGAAACAGAAGCTAAATAGGTGCTGGATGGGTTCACCCGGTGGAGGCGAGCGAGTGAAGGAGATGTGCGACAAGGCACTGACGGTATGTTATTAGTTGGTAGCCAAGCTCAATCCTCTCTAACCTCCATTTATATCGACCGCAGGTTGGATATCGTCACTTTGATACGGCCAGTCATTCACTGAAGCATTCTAAATGCATTATACACGTATTGTATTGACACCGCGGTCGTCGACCAGGCTTCCGGGTATGGTACGTGTTTTTGCAGTATTTGAGATATCATCAGGCAACACGAGTACTTGCTAGCCAACGAGGCGAAAGTAGGCCTTGCGATCGCTGAATCAGGCATTCCAAGAGAACAACTATACGTTACCACTAAGCTATGGTACGTGCCGACTTTATTCTCTTTATCGGGATGTTCCCTTTATAGGGCTTATCCTTCATTTCCCACCACTCGTCACCGAGACCTGAGTCGATTGCGCAACTGAACGGCTTGCTTCAACTCTGAAGTTTGCGATTGACGCATACATAAAAACCATAATCCCGTTTTGGCTAACTCCTTTCTTTACATCTAGGAATGGTGATCATCACCGTGTCCGTGAAGCATTTGAGGAGTCGCTTGCGACACTCAACTGTGATTATATCGACTTGTATCTGATGCACTGGCCTCAAGCAGTCAGTGCGCAAGGTGTGTCCGATATTCTGCACAATGTTCTTGTCTGCTACGCCACCGCTCTAAGAGAGGATCGATCTCATCGTCATGACACTTTCAGGTGTCACACTTCAAGCGGACGAATATCCGACGATCATCGACACTTGGAAGGAGATGGAGAAATTGGTCGACACTGGCAAGCTATCTGACCTCAATCTCACCAGCGCTTGCTCTCAATGTAACCGCACAGACAAAGTGAAATCCATCGGCGTGTCCAACTTTTCTATCAAGACCCTCACCCGGCTGCTTCCGCACTGCAGGATCATTCCAGCGACGAACCAAGTCGAGCTACACCCCTACTTACCCCAGACTAAACTCAAAGCATTCTGCGAAGAGCGTGGTATCCTGCTTACTGCTTACTCACCAATCGGTGCGGACGAACCCTCTACGTTGCCCAATAGACGTGGTTGCTGATAACGATGCAATAGGTAGCCCGTATGCCTCAAGTGGCGGCGCAGACACCACGGTGCCCACATTGGTAGCGGACCCCACTGTGCAGGCGATCGCCGATAAGCACGGCGCAACTCCAGCGCAGGTGCTCATCAACTGGGCTGTCCAGCGGAACACGATTGTCATCCCGAAGAGCGAGAACCTGGACCGCATGACGGCCAACATCACAGTCAGTCAGGCATTGTCCGAAATATCATTTTGGTTCTGACATGTGCATCGCTCGCTAATCAGCTTGTGAAATTGGACGATGCCGATATGCAGGCTCTGAATGTCCTGCACGATAGACCAGGAATGCATCGCTCACTGCTCAGTTCGTATCATGACAGCAACGGTTCCGTGTTCGGTTGGACCTACGAACAACTCGGATGGGACATGAAGCTGGGAGGGATTGTTGCGGGACAGTCCCGATCTTTACTATGAGGGTTCCAACTCAGTAAATGACGAGATTGAGGATGCACGAAAAATTCGCTATCGTGTGTGATTGAAAGGAAACCTTGGAAGTGTATAACATTATCTTGCTGAGCAGCCTAAGAAGGGAAGAGCAGCGCGGTGAACTGTCCTTTGCTGGAGGATTAAGTGTTTCTGAATTCAATCTGACAGAAAGAAATATCTGATAAAAACTTCTCGAAAGCTACATATCTGTCAAATGATTACTCGATGCAAGGCGAAGGACGAATATGAGAAGACAGTACGAGAACAACAACCCACAGATGCGGCTGTCCGAACGAGCAGACAGATTTCCGATTATTTCCCTAGAATTTCTTGTTCTTGTTCCAAGATAGAAAGAGCTTCTGGGAAGCGAGGAGTGATTTTGCATTCAAAGGGTACCGGCCGGCTGGTGTCCGAGAAGTCAGAAACATAATTATCGGTAATGGGAGTGACTGACATGACTAGCCCATCGTCGATGCATCCCTCCAAGTCCAACGGTGCCGGTTTGCCGCTCGCATCCGTCGCAGGTTCGATATTCGCCGCCCATAGCATCATGGCGATGTCGATGAACAATGAATTATTGGCAACATTGCGACCCACACATAGTCTTCGCCCGAAGCCGAACGAACAGTGGCTTTCCTCTTTAGTGTCCGCCGGGCCTTGCGCAACACGTCCCTCTGCGTCAAGATGCCGAGCAGGGTTAAAGTGCGCCGCGTCGGGGCCGTATATCTCCGGATCGCGATTGATATGCCACACGTTGGGGATGCACATCGTACCCGCGGGGATGAAGTACCCTTCATACCAATCATCCTCGACCGCCAGGTGCGGCATGGCGAAGGGCGTGACGGAGTGCCATCTCAGCGCTTCCTTGACCATTGCACGAATGTATGGAAGATGCTCGAAGTCTGCAAAGCTTGGGATCCGCGACCGGCCAACGACTGCGTCTAACTCGGCTTGTGCACGCCTTTGCGTTTCGGGATAAGCAGTCATGGCGAGCATCCACCAGGCCAAAACGCCAGAGGTGGTCTCGGCACCGGCGGCGCTATGGAAGCATATAAGCGAGGATGTCAGACGGTCTTGCGATCTACTTACTACATGCCACCCACAAGCCAGGCCTTCTCCCGAAGTGAAAGACCGAATCGGTCGTCTTCCATAAGTGTCCCTGAGAAGCTCTTGCGTCCCTCCCCTTGAGCCTGCATTGATCATCAGTTCCATGTGACAGAATACCAAGCTTCTTGAATGGACGAACGCCAAGATAGAGGCCCTCAAATAATTTGGTATCACGAACGAACCATTCTTCAGCTTCACGTTTCCATTTCGCCAACCTTGGAAACAATTCAAGTCAACAAGCAGCATAGATGGCACTGTGGAGTACAGACCAGCTTGGGATATACATCATCCAAGGGAAGAATTCAACAAAGTGAGCACCAGGCAGGGCGGCACGGGTCAAGCGATAGACAAAATCATTGATTCGGGATACTGAAGGGTCATGTTCGGATGTAATTGTTGGCGAGTCATACATCACAGACATGATGGTGGATGCGGCTGTCCGACGCATGTGCTGATCCCAAAATTGCGGTTCCGTCAGTATACCGGAGGTGAGCAATGCGGCTTCGCTCGTCTGTTTGTGATTGTAGTTTTGAACCATCGTTTTGTTAAGACCCTCGTGAGCAGCCTTGCGCATTCGTCGCCAGCTATGACGAAGAATCGTGAGATGACAGAGGGAAAATAATAGGGGTAATCCTACATGTCGGAGTGTTGATTGAAGACCATAAGTAGACCGCCTGCCAGAATATCGGCAGCAACAAAATTTCGTGCCCGGCCCGAGTAGTTTGCTGCCCGACGATCGAGAAGGTCTGCCGCAACTTTCTGAGAGTTGAGGACGAGGATAGGCTGGCCGGCGGCGTTGAGATAGATAAGGTCGCCTTGCATAAGGCTCGTTAGTGGGAAAATAATAGACGACGCGATGCAGTTCACCGTATGTCTTCCTCCAATCGGCAAAGGTAAGCCATTGTTTCGGCCCAAGTTGGAAGATATTACCGAGTAATGGCAACCCCTTGGGGCCTGGTGGGAGTCTGCGCCAAGGACTCTGGTGGTATCTGACAATAAGCAGCAAGGAAAAGCCAAGTAAAAATGCAAGAGAAAGATGGGTGTTTCGCTGGACCGTGGTGAGGATGTCAGACAGAGAAAGTGGGGTTCGAAGGAGAGGAATTGACATGGTGAGGGACATCCTGTGCAGTGCGGGAATACTGTCAAGCATTGAGCCTCTCTGAACCTTTAAGACCTGAAGACTCGCTTGACAGGTGGTATGATGTGAGACGGCTCCTCTAATATCACTAGAGTCTTACCGAGCATGACAGTAGAAGGGTATGACAGTAGAAAGGTGGTAGCAATGGAGCGTGTTATTCGTTTGAATGAATGATCATACTATGCGGCGCCGTGTCGACATAGCCTAGATTGAAGGCTCCGAGCATGGAATGCCCTCCAAACCTGTGTCACCTATTGGTATACCGACCCATTGTCAGGGATGAGGATCACATCATGGACGTTCCGAAGAACTCAAATATGAAGTAAATTTAAGCTATATGCAACTCACCGTAAGACCTGAACCGTATCAATGGTCCTCAATCCCCTTAGTTGTTCGAGCTTGAGAGGCGAAATACAATTGCCTGTGATTACAGACACGTCACCGTTAGGCAGTGGCACCCCTGGTCGGAAGAGCATATATATCCAATCCAATCAAGTCCGGGGATCCGAACAGGTTGGAGAAGATTTTGATGTGTGAAGTACTGTCTGAACTCTGGATTAGTAACGTCGGACGCGAGTAGGTACGGAGGAACAGATGGCTGGGCTCCGGGTCAAGACAGCACACCATTCAAAGGCTTAGAACGGATGTTTGGGTGCGTCGACTTCAACTGGAGATGAGAAGGTCTTGCATGCCCATGAAGATTCCCCTCTCCGCAGTCGGATTGATTACCATGAGAGATGATAATATCTGAAGGAAATGTTTTTACATCGTCTATGGATCCGCATCTATCATCGGTCGATGCAGTGTATGGTATTAGTATGCGTTGTTCACCGAACACTTGTGCGATGTCGCTTGAAGGGGTCAGACAGCTGCCAGCGTGAGCCAGGCGCGAGAGGACCTCGGCCAGATCCTGTGACCTGTGTGAACTTTTCGCCCGGCGCAACCCGGCGCAACCCCAACGATGAGTCGGCTTACATGCTTAGCCATTTTGAGGTCGGTCGCAGCACATAGCAGTTACATCTCCCTCTACGAAGATTAGCAACGATGGCACGATTCACGGACACTAGGATTATCTTGTGAGCCTCGAGCGTGCGAGGGAGTATCTGTTGACAATTCAACTGAGGGATCGGGGTCACGACTGTAGTGAGCCTTTAAGAACGCTTGCTCTTCAAAAGAGTTCTTTTGCGGATTGGAGTGCTCGCACAGGCGCATATAATTACTTGAACTCTAGTCTCAGCTTGCGGTGACCAACGAGTTATAACAAAGCGGAGATTTTATAGACAGAATACGAGCGGTTGGTAGATGTATCGATCAAGTAAGTAAAACTAGTCGACATTCTACGAACACCGCCGCCAATCTCGCCCCCCCAGATCTCCGTCCCCCTTGAATCTTTTCAATCGCTATCTACGCCTCACACAGTATCGGCACGAGCACTGCATCCCGCGCTGCACCCGACGCGACATGAGCAGACGATACCTGGCTCAGCATCGACTCCAAACCTTGCTTCCTCTATGCTCGGCCAACTCGTCTCAGTCCCTATGTACCCACCCTCTCGTGGATTATACGGCGCTTATCACCCACTTTCACTTTGCAGGCAAAGCGCATGTCCTGTTGCATCAATGCACCGAAGCACCTATCCTGGCTGCGGATATCCTCGAGCCCGGACCGATCCCTGCAACGATCTTCGTAAAAAGCGCAAACCACTTGGCCCTTTGACCTGTAGAGCAGTCAGTTCTGCCATTTTTGCCTCCGCCAGCGCTGTAGGCTTCTTGGAATCTGGGTTGGTGGCTAAGGCAGCAACGCGTTGCCACGGAACGGCTGGCCGCGGTGCTGGCTTACCATGCAGGGCGATACATGATGCGAGTGCGGTCCTGTACAGTGCCATCAGCCAATGGCCACGGTGTCGTCGAGCGTCGGCCTAAGGGATGCCCGAGCACGAGAGTGGGCAGCCCCTGAATGCCATGTTCGGCCTTCATGTTCGGCGTTCAGCGATCATTTCCACGCTCCGTGGCGGCGGTCCATACCCCAGGCCTCGATGACCCTCGACCTAGCAATGGTCCCACAGCGCTGTGGAAGGATAAATCACCACTGTACTGTGGCTTCTTGGAAAGTGTGGAACCGAATACAAGTGCCCTGTGCTGGCTCGTGTACGATAGCCATGAGGACGATGGACTTCCGGATGACAACGCTCTCTGGGTGGGTGAGAGGGATTTCTTCCATGTGCCTTCGGTAGCCATGTGCGGTGTCTGAGCACGGGGCCAACGACGCTGTCGAGAGTGTTGATCGAGTAAAGGATAGGTCGACGACGGGACGATGGAAGGGATTGGAGCCGTACTCGATTGTCATGTATGGCGTCGACGTGGTGTTCAGACGGGCCTCGGGCATCCTGCTCGATGGCAGCACGATTGAGGCGGATAGCATTGACCGAAGGGCCACAGGGCGACAGGGCTAGAGAAGGACTGGTCACTGTGTTCCATACTCGTATTTGGCGTCTGAAGAAGACGGCGACGGTGCTTCGGGGCCGGGCTCGACGTCAGCATAGGTGGACAACCTGTAGCTGATAATCGCATGATAGAGAAGGACTGGCCACTGCGTTTCGCTGCCGTATTGGGCGTCTGGACAGGGCGCCTATGCCTCTTTGGGGCCGGGCTGGATGGCAACGTGGGTGAAGGTCCTTGTGCTGACGACTGTACAGCGACGGGAACTAATCCGGCTACGGGGAACTCCTCAACGTCGGAAGTTCCTGTTGCGAGCTTGTTCGGTGTGAGAGCATTGCCCTCGGTGTCCCCATAGTCCCCGATCAACCTACTGAACGCTGCTTGTGGGTGCGCAGGAAAAGAGCCTATCGCTGAAGTACCCACACCATCCCCTGTATCGCTCCATTCCGCGATGGCATGGGGAGGCAGGAGGTGATAGGGATACGGCTGCGACTCTAGCACTGGTGGATGAAAGCATGCGTCACTATCGATGTCTCTCATGCCACATCGGATAAGAAATCACTTACAATCTTGGAGGCCTTGGAAATGGTTCGTGTGCTTGTCATGACGCTCGCTCTTCCTTGGCCATAAATCTGGAGTCGAGGATGTATTGGTCGAGAAGGAAGAGGTGAGGCTGGCGTCGACAAGGTCTCTATTCTCCTACAAGAGGCGTCAGGATGGTGTCGACTATGCAGCGACTAATGTTCGGCTTACATAGAGATTGTGCCCCAATTCAACATCAGCTAGACCTCCCTGCGGTAGGCCGGCGACAGCGGAGAAGGGCGCGGAGGCAGAGGCGGCGGAGAAAAGCTGGACGTCGGAGCCAGTGGGCATCATAGCGCCGCGAGCCCTTTGGACGAACTCCGTGAGGAGTTGATTGAAGTCAGACATTCGAAAAGTGGAAGTGAAACGGATGAGTGAGTCCGGGATGAGTTGGTGTCAATTAAGTCGGGTGGAGAGTTGGGCTTATCATCCGCTCACGCCCCCTCCTTTATAGAAATTTGGTCCGCGCACGATCAAGGGAAGCTTCATCTCCACTGTGTTCGGTGGCAAACTTTGTAACGGCGGCACGCGCTACGGGGGTCTAGCCTTTGCAGACGCGGCGCGATTGCTCTTGTGGTGAAGCACATTGCCACAGCCTCGAGGATCGGCTGATCCGCCATTGTCCAACAGCTCAGTTACGACATCTGGCTTGTGCTTCCGCACACAACAAAAAATGGAACGGGTCACAATTCTCAGGGTACTCGCCACCCGTTCCGTTTGAGGATGGCGCAGGATTTCTCTCGCCCACTCACTCATCGGAGGTCTATTCGTTATGATCACTCATGTACGTATGAGTACGTACGTGGCCTGTCATCTCCCTTCGAATTCTTATCTCAGGCAATGGCTGGATACTCTGCGTCAATCCCTCCTCGCAACCCCATTCTCACGTGTGAATGTGGGCACCATCTCGCCTGATCGCAGACCTATTATCCATCCTTGACCGACATCCTAGTCAGAAGGATATCCCGGCTGCTTTGACGAACTAAGGACGACGATGCCACCAGTCCCGGCCTCTAAGCTGACGCTCGAAGTGGGGTCTGGTCTGGTCTTGAGGCCGTAGTAGTATAGGGGTTTGTCGGAGGTCGGACACGTTATTCACGGGTGAGGGTAGGTGTACGGCGTGCGCCAATTATGATGAGTTCAACCGCTCTAGTCAATGTTATATATCATACTGCTTTACACCACATATACAACACTCCAGATGCCACGCTTAAAGCTCGAGCACGCCTTCAACTACGACCATCAGACGAACGCTGTTCAGCTTCATGGCCATACATTTTCGTCGCTGTCGTTGTCAGGCGGATGGTTCGAGGGAGCAGGAAAGGTAGCAAGACACCGCGGAAGTATCGCGGCGTCTCGATACTGCTATGCGAACACCTGCCGTAGAACGTGTGCGAAAGACCTGCCCATTGGCGTCGAACAACTTTCGCTCAAATTTTCTGCGCGGAAATGCACCTCTATGGAACAGAAGGGTCTGCGATCAAGTATATTATCCAAGCGTACTTCCTGGTAGACGAACGCCAGGCCTCGCGCAATGCCGTACGACATTCCAAAAAGGGGAAGAGGCGGGAGAAAACCGAGGCGTACAGCATTCGGCGCTCACACGGTCCGATCACACTTGTGCGTCACGGTGGGACTGTTGACCGCCTTTGCCACATGCGTGGAACGGACCGAGCCCGCCTCCAGAAATCCTTTGTCAGATCCCGCTTCTCAGGACTTCCTGCGATGTCCGACCGCCGCCTAACGATGCGCCATGAAAGCCAGGCTGAGAGTTTATCACAGCGCGGTGCAACTCCAGCTCACTGTCCAAGAGATTCCACCCGACAGATGTCTTTGTTTGAGTCCGTCCCGCTTGAAAGACTCTGATTCCCAGGAGTTATCAATCGGAATCCTGAAAACCTATTTCCATGGAAAGTTGGAATCCTCAAGCCTCCTTTCAGAACGTCAACTGTTGCAACGTGTTCAATCCACCGTGTGGAGCCCGAGGTCGTCGTAGGAGCTACGGACCGGAACAGGGTGTTGTATATTAGTAGCTTCTCTGATCATGTAAGCACAACAAAGCAAGGATGGAACAACCCAGTCCCATGATCGATACAAAGCGCCGAGAACCTGGGGACTCCCGCCTTCCCGTTTGTCCGGGAGCTTTTGGGCCTATAAAGCAACAGTGAACATGGAGGAGAATACGTTGTTTTCACAACTCACCTGCCTACTTTTAAGACTCCCCCTCAACACCGCTGAACACTATGCCATTCTCCCTCTACACTGATATCGACAGTGACTGGTCCACCACAGACGTTGTCGGTGACCAACTAGCGGCCACCGACTTCATCGACAGCCAGCCTTGGTCAAGATCTCACAACGATGGGCCCTCTGAGGCCGAAATCGATGAAGCTCAGTGTCCTGGGTTTGCCTTTGGACTTGATGGGAGCAACCATCTATTAGACGAATTACTTGGCATCTCGTCCGGGATCTACACCGATGCCGACACCTACTTCACCTTTTCCAGGCCGTTCTGGATGCAGCAGGACGAATCTGAAGCTTCTCTAGTCATGGATGATAGAAACAAGATGCATTGGGCTCGCCAAGTGGCCGAAGCTTGTGAACCGTACGATGGTGAGCCACCCACTCAACTTTGTGATGTAGCACTCGTACTCATTTAACTGCCATCTGATCCCCTTCCATGCCCCTCCGTGTTACATCGTCCATCCTTTCATCGTGTGCAACAACATGATCGTGCCTTCCCCTCATTGCCAGTTCCAAACCCCGTGTTAGCAGAGGAGACTCAACTTTGTTCGCTCTCCCCACAGACGGTGGGGAGAAAGAGGAGGGCGGAAGCTGTTGACCATCCAGATAGTAGACTAAGCCCAAAAACACAAGTCGGCCTCCTCGCCGGCAGCATCTATCGCAGAGTCAAGCACGCTTTATAAAGCCTGCGCTGACTACGAGGGCGATATCCTCGAACACAACACTCTAACATCAAGTACGACCGACTTCGAAGACAATGTCCCCGAAGACCAATCGGTACCCGACACTGTCTTAGTGTCGGAACAAGGACTTCCACTAACGCAGCCGATGTCCCCTGCACAAGATAACGGAGGACCAAGGCAGGCGCCATACATGTCCACTCCATGGAACTGCCACATCTGTTTAGAAGGCTTTCATCGGGAGAAAGAGCGCAACAATCACTGCCTGACTGACAAGCATGCCAGGCGAGAGGCTGAGATTGGAGACATCCAAGGAAAGATCAAGGGCCCAAGGCCTTTCAAGTGCGAGGAGCATGGTTGCCAAAAGGCGTTCGGCCGGAAAGACGCGCTGATGAGGCATAGACGGGAGGTGCACAAGATTCCCGATCAATCAGCGAAGCCAAGGGCGAAGGCGAGGGCGCAGGCCAAGGGGACGAAGGCGGGGGCGAAAACGACGAAGGCGAGGACGAGGACAAAGACGGAAAGAAGCGCGAAGAACAAGTGACGGTGAGTCGCAGCTTTTATGCATTTGTGCCATCCATGCCACACAATCAGCCTCCCCTGCCATTCTGCCGTCTTATCGATCGCGTACTGATATTGCCATCTCAGACCCTCAGTACATCTCGAAGATCGATGCGGACGTGGTCATGAGCTCGTTTCGTCATCTGATGGCTATCCGGCTGTTGCGTCGAGTCTGAAGACCTTACGTCGGGGACAACGTCAAGGCAAAGGTCTGGGAAGGTCTGGGCGGTGTCAGGTGGTGATAGACTTGTGAAAGGACGACACCTAATCTTCCTTCGACATTTGTTTTTTTCTCTACTTACCTTTTCCCTGTGAATTTCTGGGTGGGGGCCGATGCAACGCCGTTGATGACGGTTAATGAAGCGTTTTCTTGCGGCATCCAAAATGATTCTACTTGTATGAATTATGACGAAAATGCAGTAGGGATTGCATGGGCGAAGGGGGGAGCTGGGAGAAGGCGGCTGCGAACATCGCCTTGGCCGCATCAGGTCTGATTCCCGCGCTCTTGCATGAGCGCTTCGCCCGAAAGCCCACACTCTTTCAGTCCAGGATGTACTTTGACTTGAATGTGCCTATTCCTCAACCAATACAATCTACTGCACAAGTGCAATCAAAAAAAGGAAAGGGAAAGCAGCCCTCTGCCTCGACCAGCACTACCGGATCCCTCTTTACACCTTCACAGATCACAGCCTTTGAGACGCGTCTTGATTTGCTCGTTCGATGTTCGTCTCTAATTCAGGTCATGACTTCGAACTCGCGTCGATACTGATAGATAGTAGGATACACTGTTATCGCGCTCAATCAGACGGTGTACAAAAAAGTAGAGCCGAAAGCGTTCGTCAATGCACTCGATCCATTGCTCGGACAGCTGCGAAAACGCCAGGGTATCATATACCTGAAGCGATTGACAGTCGTTCTAGATGAAGATAGCGAAAAGGGATTCGGGCTCGTACGTGCAGAGCCTTTCGTCTATGTGGTCGTCAACTTCATTAACGCGACCATAGACAAACGCCAACGCCTCTCTCTTCGCAGCATACGACATCATAGCTTTGCATCCCACCACTGAAACCACGTTCTCTCTTGCATGCCTGACGCACACAGCCCCTTCCTCCCTGACTGCCCACATCCTATCCTTTCCTCTCACCCTCCCCCGTCTCCCCTTTCGCATGAAACACAAGGTCGTGCGCGCAGCACTGAGGAACGGCGCAGTGTTCGAGATCAATTATACCGGTGCGTTGGGTGGAGCAGAAGAGACAGACGGTGGAGGGGGGGCAGGAGCGAAGCGGAACTGGTGGGCGGGTGCAAGAGAGGTCGTCAGGGTCACGAAAGGTAAAGGAGTGGTAGTGAGCGGCGGGGTAACTGGTGAATTGGAGCTGCGAGCTCCCAGGGATGTAGGAAACCTGTGAGCATCTTCCTTCATTTTTGACGGCCGGCGGCGGGACTGCGCTAATGTTGGTTCAGAATCACGTTTCTCGGGCTTCCGCAGAACCTTGCTCATGACGCGTCAACGACAACACCGAAGTCGCTAGTGTTACGCGCCCGTGCGTCTTCATCTGTTGCAATTTTTACGACGCGCTCACACGTCCGTATATTTACAGAAACGCGCAAAACATACAGAGCTGTTTTCTCTGAACCCAAGGTCATCATACCCGAATCATCCATGTCGCAGCCTATACTGGAGAGCGTAGCAGAGCCTGACACACAGATGGCCAACTCTCTACAAAAATTCGCAGAAGGAATGGAAACTGATTCCTCCACAAGAGACGTCCAAGCTCCAGAGAGTAAGAAGCGGCGCCGGGACGATGATCAAGGGGCTCTTCAAGCAGATAGGACAAACGGCGCAAAGAAGAAAAAGAAGAGCAAAGAGGTATCCACACCGAGCGGTGTGTAGGTGGCTCGGCCAAGGTCCACTCTGTATCGGCGATTACTTTGGGGACAACGTTGGTACTGTTCGGTCCATCTCATCATTACAAGCGCAGTTGCAGGGACACCCAAGAGGTGGACGTGGACTACCTGGAACGAAGACAGATCGTACTTTCATCAGCAGGATTCACGGCATAGCAGAGCACTTTGCGAAAGGTTTTGACATGGTTGTTGAATATATAGTATACAGCCGCTCGCTGAAGCGCGCTCCGTGCTGCCTTAGATCCAATATGCTTACTGTATGCCTCCCCAGGCCTATCAACTAAAACTTGGCAAACGGCTTCCTCAGTAACAGGTCTCCTTCCTGTATCACTTAATTGACGTCAAGGGTCTCTGGGTGCAAGTATACATACCCCCAAGCTCCAGTGTCTAAATACAATACTCAGAAGTTGCCAGGGCTCATAAAAAACTTTCAGAAGGCGTTCAGAGAACCAGAATAGTCCCGTGACAGTGACCATATGCTCGTGACAGTGTGTCATATACGACGAACCGCTGGCTGGGCGCTAGAGGTCTCGAGACAACATACGGCCTCTAGAACCTGTTTCATCTTGACTGCACCATTGCAAGCCATAGCTCACCGGCATACATCATGTCGCTCGCCAAATTAACCTCGCTATCCACTCAAACTCTTTCCCTCCTTCTTGAACGCCAGCGACTACAGTCGCTCTCACCGCTCGGTGCGCAGCCAACGACGACAAACCTGCATCTACCACAGATATCACGAAATCTTAAACAGTTAAGGAAGGCTATCTTGGATATGGAGGAGAAGGATGGGCAGAGTGAGGCTGTTGTCCTGCTGAAGAGTCAGTTTGGGAGGATGAGGGGCATGCTGGGAGAAGACGCGGAAGTCATGGGGATAGAGGCTTTCCAGGAGGACGGGAAGGCGGTCGGGTCATCAGGGCAGCCTGGTAGTGAGGCGTCGGGGTCACGACCAAACTCAGGTGCCTCAACACCATCGGAAGGGACAAGGAACAGGAAGCTATCTGAGGAGCCGATCTACACACCGTACACAGACGACCCTGAAGCTGGTCTCAACCCTGCACTCATGCTACAGGAGCAGAGACGAATGATGGACCGTAAGTATTCATTTGTTCCATTACTTTCGTCCCCTCTGTTGAAACATGTTGCGTGGTATGCAGATCAAGACTTGCATCTCGAGAATCTATCACGCTCAGTGAATCGGCAGCGCGATATCTCGATACAAATAAACGACGAGCTGGATGTCCATACAGGGCTGTTACAGGAACTGGATCACGATTTGGACCGGACGGAGAGTCGATTGGGAGGTGCACGGCGGCAGCTAGAACGCGTCGCGAAGGGTGCAAGGAACAACGGTACGTCATCTTCGCATCAAGTTTCTGTTGCGTCTCCGTTTCAGGACTAAGCCAAACTGATGCCGTAGGGTCGACAGTAACGATCGCAGCTCTTATACTTGTTCTCTTGGTCCTGATCATCATATTCAAGACATGACGAGCATTCCACCCTATTCTTCGAGTGCTCTGCGTTCGCTCCTGCTCTCCATCATGATACCATGTTGTCTTCATATTGACCCTCTTACACCCGTCTGCTATTTATCTCACATACCTTTATCTTCGTCAACATTGTAAACTATCCATACAGATCCGCATTGTACTTGGGTATCGGGAGCGCGATTGATAAGTACTGTCGGCCGGCGGCAGGCTTTTATCTAATCTCTTCCTTCTTATCTTATCTAATCGCGCTGTCAGAGTCATATTTATGCGACTGAATCTGTCCGACTCCAAATCCAATCCACCACCCACAACGTGAAACCCAGCCAATGACAATGTCTCAGAAAACTCCTCGCCTGGCACTTCTGCTCTGCGACACACCTATCCCCGCTGTTCTTCAATCCTCAGGCGATTATCATGAGATCTTCAAGACACTCTTTCGTTCGGCACTCCCATCTGAACTTGTAGACTTCGCCATCGATGCGTATGATGTCAGAAATAAGATGGAGTATCCAGGAGATTCTCAGCTAGATGATTATGCTGGGGTTGTCATTACTGGATCAGGCACGTACGATCATTCCCTGTTTACATTGACACTTATCATGGCGTTCATTGAAGCGGCATCCGCGTATGAGGATGTACCATGGATAAGCAATCTCGTAAAATGGGTTGCAAACATCTCGACTGCTAAGCCAAAATTGAAGATAATTGGTGCGCTCCATCGCACAGTGACTCGAGATGGCTGTTAACGACATGTAGGCATATGCTTTGGCCATCAAATTATTGCGCGCGCCCTGGGAGAGGACTGCGTGCCAAATGGCGGAAAATGGGAAGTGGGTGTGACGGAGGTTGGGCTCACCGACCTTGGGAAGAGAATATTTGGTGCCGATGTCTTGGTCCGTCTCTCTATCCTGATCGCTAATATTGTCAGCTGACAGAGCCGGCATGGCGCAGAATATTCAACAGATGCACAGAGACCACGTTCCGACGATCCCTCCATCATGCCATCTCCTTGGATCGACCCCCGTATCCATGAACCAGGGCTTTGTTCGCTTCTCTCCTCCCACAGGAGACATTTCGGCAGAAAAAGCTCTCCCACCCATTCAGATTCTTACTCTGCAAGGTCACCCAGAGTTTACAGCGTCGATTGTGAAAGAGCTCGTTGATTTGCGAAGTGCAAATGGGATCATAGACACTAAAACGGCGGATGATGCCCGGGCCAGGGCTAACTGGAGGAACGATGGAGTTGACGTTGCTGGGAAGGCTATATGGCAGGTGATACGAGCGTAGATCAGATATGTATAGTGTCGAGCAGCATGAGAGGAAGAAAAGGCAGGCCATGTGTACTTCGAGGCGATTGCTGATCATGAGGCAAGACAATCGAATCGGGTAAGAGTCGACTCACCTCGGAGAAATGCGATGGCGACAAGCATGGTCGGAACAAAACGCTTTGTACTCAAGGGGCTTCTTAACGTAGGATCGAGCGCAGACGGTTCCTGGTTCAACGCGCGGAGTTCCAAGTGCATCGCAACTTGTCTCAGATCTCCACCCAACTCTCAACCATCAACACGCCTTGCAGAGCTCGTTGTTTTTCGGTCGCTGTTTTTCGGTCCAAGCATCGACAGTCTCTCGGTCAAAGCGTACGCATTCATGCTATATATTCTCTTATCTATTACCTTCGTCTCCTCATGTCTCATCAATTCAACCATTAACAATGCAATCTCCTCGCATAGGCCCTGCGGTCGTCGTCCGCCCATCGACACCCTTCAAAGAAGGTCTTGGTGGAAGTGTCGCAAGGAGGCTCACAAGACCTATCGTCAAACCATTGCTCAAGGAAGAGCTCATGGACACCCTCCAAGTCAATCTCTTGATTGAGGATTTTGTCTATTGCATCTGGGGATTCCATCCTGACCGCCTTCAATGGGAGAAGTTTTTCCATCTCTTTCAGCTCGATGAGACTCTGGTTGACGCATACAAAGCTACGTTCCAGTACCCTGAGCCATACCGATATGCTCCCTTTGCAAGGCTCATTGACTCAATTGTGGCCAAGCTCGTTGAGGTGCTGAAGCTGGAGTCGCCTTTGCCCGTTTCGTTCGAGCCGCTTGGATCGACTTACATCCGAAGCGACAGGAGCAACCGCAAACCGGATATGGGAATCATCGGAAAACAAGCAGTGGAAGAGTATCGGTTGGCGCAGGACGACCCCGACAAGCATTCGAAAGCCCAGCTCCGATGGGAAACAATCCCGTGCTTTATGGAGTTCAAGAGGTTTCTCCCAATAGACCACGATGCCGTCATTCTGTTCCCGCAGGCTCCGGCGGCGATCTCAGAACCGGTGGCCATTGCCCCCGAGACGGAAAACGAGTGGAAACAGGAAGGATTAAAGCGGAAGAATGTCTCGGACGAAGGTCTCCCCCCCGCGAAACGAGTCAATCGCGATTCGAGCACTGATTCAGAGAGCTCAGATGATGAGAGCCACTCAACCAATCCAGTACCAATCGAGGTTCCAAACGCAGGCGCTTCGACCAGTGTCGTCGGGACAACGACAGAAGCCGAAGATTTCGAGACGCACTTGAATAACTGGAAACTGAAACCACAGATGACCGCGGACGAACTTCAGGCGGCCAACTATGCATCCGAATGCCTCGGCGACGGCCGTCGGCGGTACGTGACGTCGTTTATGATCACAGACCTCAAAGTGTCTCTATGGTACTACGACCGGATTGGAGTGATCAAGAGCGAAGAGTTTGACCTGGTGGAGAATCTGAGGCTTTTCATTCTCGCCATTGCCGCGGTTACGACGTGCGACATGAAGCATTTTGGGTTCGAGCCCATGATCCACCCGCCCACCACCATCGCTCATCCGATGCGCCTGGAGCATCCCATCCGACTCGAACCTC
>CVKZ01000013.1:879290-912085 GCA_001457955.1 Heterobasidion annosum | reverse complement strand
GATCCCTTCGTCGATATGGATCTCCCAGCCTCTTATGTCTCGGGGAGGTTCGAGTCGGATGGGATGCTCCAGGCGCATCGGAGAAGTGATGGTAGAGGGCGGGTGGATTATGGGCTCGAACCCGAAATGCTTCATGTCGCACGTCGTGACCGCGGCAATGGCGAGAATGAACAGCCTCGGATTCTCCACCAGGTCGAACTCTTCGCTCTTGATCACTCCAATCCGGTCGTAGTACCATAAAGAGACCTTGAGGTCTGTGATCATGAAAGATGTCACGTACCGCCGACAACCATCGCCGAGGCATTCGGACGCATAGTTGGCCGTCTGAATTTCGTCCTTAGTCAATTGTGGGTTTAGTTTCCATTTGCTCCGGTGCGTTTCAAAATCTTCGGGTTCTGTCTCCGTCCCGACGGCGCTGGTCGAAGCGCCTGCGTTTGAAACCTCGATTGGCCCTGGATTGGTCGAGTGGCTCTCATCGTCGAAGCTGCCAGAGGTGGTGCTTGGATCTTGGTTGACTCGTTTCGCGGGCAGGAGACCTTCACCCGAGACATACTTGCGCTTCAACCGTTCCTGTTTCCACTCGTTTTCCGTCTCTGGGGCAATGGCCACTGGCTCTGAGATCGCCGCTGGAGCCTGCGGAAATATAATGAAGGCATCGTGGTCTATCGGAAGAAACCTCTTGAATTCCATGAAGCACGGGACTGTTTCCCATCGGAGCTGGGCTTTTGAATGCTTGTTGAGACCGTCTTGCGCCAATCGATACTCTTCCACTGCTCATTTACCGATGATCCCTATATCGGGTTTGCGGTTTCTCCTGTCGCTTCGGATGTAAGTCGATCCAAGCGGCTCGAATGAAACGGGCAAAGGCGACTCTGGCTTCAGCACCTCAACGAGCTTGGCCACGATTGAGTCGATGAGCCTCGCAAAGGGAGCATATCGGTATCGCTCGGAGTGCTGGAACGTAGCCTTGTATTCTTCGACCAGAGTCTGATCGAGCTGCAGGTCCTGGAAGAACTTCTCCCATTGGAGGCGATCAGGATGGAATCCCCAGATGCGATAGACGAAATCCTCGATCAAGAGGCCAACTTGGAGGGTATCCATGAGCGCTTCCTTGAGCAACGGTTTGACGATAGGCCTTGTGAGCCTCCTTGCGATACTTCCACCAAGACTTTCTTTGAAGAGCGACGATAGGCAGATGCGGACCGCAGTCCCTATTCGAGGAAGTTGCATTGTGAGTATTGCAGCGAAGATATTTAAATAAAATGATGCATACGCTTTGACCAGAGGGTTGTCGATGCTTGGGCCGAGCTTTGGAGAACAACACGCGCTGCAAGGTGCGTTGATCATCATCGACGAGTGCTGAGAAGGTCTGAGACAAGTCGCTGTTCAGTTGGAACTCCGCGCGTTGATCTAGGAACGGTCACGTCGTCGTCACGTCGGGCCTTCAACGAGGGCTTGAGCCTGCTTGAGCACGGAACGTTGTGTGCCTTCTTGGTATAATAGGTTTTTTCATCAGGTGAGTCGATTCTTCCCCCATCCAATTGTGTTGACATCGGAATCATCAAAATCCAATCACTTTAAAGAACAAAGCCTTCCTTTTTCCTCCTTTAACGCCTCGACGCTAATCATGCGAGTTATTCCAGTGTTATTCCTCTATTACCTGCTAGATCGTCGTGTCAATGATAGCCTCTCGGAGCAGTACAACACTCATAGACTGAGGACGCCAGGTCAAGTGGATCAGGCGTGACAAATTGATCATACTCAAAACCTTGCATACTATGGGAGTCCGTGACTATACATGTGGAACACAATTGAGATGCGATACGATTTTTTAAGCTTTTGTTGATCTCTCGAACTCCGCTACGGCCATGTAAAATAACTTTCCGCGTCATGCCAGGTCATGCCATCGATTCGACCAGCCTCACGCCAAGCTCTTCACTTTCAGCCTCAGCCAGGAGCCCCGCTTGCCTTCGACGGTCGGCGTCATGACGAGGCTTGGTTTCCGCAGGGCGGGCTTCGTCATTGCGTCATCAGGCAGTGTGAACTCGAAATGCTCCAAGAGGCTTGCGAGGATGGACGACTGCTCGATGACGCTGCAGCGTAAAGTAACACTTCAGTGGAAGTACATCGGGCTTAGTAGAGAGCGTGTGGTACGTACGAGAATCTCCAGCTGTGGAGCGCGCGAACAGGGAGAAAACAAAGAAAAGAGAAGCAGTTAGAGATTGCGGTGGATCACACAGACAGATTGTGCAGGCACACACCCGATGCAAGAGCGAATTCCGGCAGCTACAAGGTCATTCAGCAGTCGGTCAGTCAACTAGCCAACGGATCTCGTCTCGACTTACAGAAGTTCAACCTGAGAGGGAGCCGCCTGGCGTCAAGCAGAGCCGAATGCGAGACAGCAGCGGGAACTTACAGGTTTGCGTACACACCCACAGAAGTTTGCTTCGAGTTGTCTAGATTAAGCCAACGTGCAGGGTTCCACTGATCTGCGTCCTTGCCCCATACACTCGGAAGCCTATACAGATACCGATAGGGAGAAAAAATAGATTGGTTTCAAGAGGCTCCGAGATGCGACAAGGAAAGAGAATGTGGAGCACGGAAACGTTCTCACCGATGGTACGTGCAAATGGAAATTTTGACCCGGGTGCCTTTCCTCACGGCGATGGAGGACAGCTGCTCGCCCGACTTTGTCGTGATCGGGTTTGCGAGCGGGATCACGTCGTCCATCCCCGCAAGCCGTGTGAGCTGCCACGTAACCGGGTGCAAGCGCATGCCCTCCTGTGCCGCGCGCGCAATGCCACGTCTTCAGGGACACGGCGCGGGCACAATGAAGCGTGAATGCAACGCACCTTCATCGCGCACTGCAGCAGGGTCAGCCCCTCTAGGTCTGTGATGGTGAACTCAGTGTCCCCACGCGCGGTTACGCGCGCACGAGCTGCGTGGATCTCATCGCGGATCTTGATCTGGGCCTCGGGGTGCCTTGCAATCTCTAGCAGGGTCCACGACGCGGTAATCGACGTCGTGTCCGTGCCCGCTAGGATGAGTGTTCTGCAAAAAAAAATGCAAGGACCTTGCAAGTTAGGTGTGCAACATGCGGAGCGTGCGAGCGTCTACATACGCGATCTGGTCGATCACTTCTGTCTGCGACAGCTGAGACTTTGGGTCTTCGGAGGCGTTCGCGCGTATAAGCACGCTCATGACGTCCTTCCCGTCGCCGTGCGCCTCACTCTTCCGCACGATGTCCCGCGCCATGGTCCGCGAGAAGTCGAGCCATTCGCGCGACCTGCGGTACTCGCGCGAAGGGAAGTGGCGGACGTAGTACAGTAAGCTCGACGGGATCGCGTTGAAGAAAGACTTGACGATCAGGTCCAGCTTCGAGGGGTACAACGTCGACTCGACACTACGACCAAATGAGAGACATGAGGAGAGTCCCGAGGACGGCGCATGGAGATACGTACAAGATGCCCTCAAGGTTCTTCATGAAGTCACCCTTGCGGTCATCTATGGCGCCGAATTCGTAGCCAAAGCCGGCTACGATGTGTCTGCGTCAGAAAGATCACACAGGACCATTTGGATCAAGCAACGTGCCTTCTCCGAGGACGTCCATGGTCGTGCGTGTAAGCCAACCCGCAACATTGAGAACGGGCTCGCTTGAATCTTCGTTCGTGATTTCCTCTTCCATTCGCTGGACGAGCTACAATTTTCTTTCAGTACCCTGTTCAAAGCAGAAAGGCTGTACTCGTGCCTTTGCAGCCTTCTTGTGGAACAAGGGGAGGAAGTCTCGCAACTGCGCTGCGGAGAACGCCGGGTTCATGACC
Source organism: Heterobasidion annosum (assembly GCA_001457955.1). Lineage (NCBI taxonomy): Eukaryota > Fungi > Basidiomycota > Agaricomycetes > Russulales > Bondarzewiaceae > Heterobasidion > Heterobasidion annosum. Next base: position 908,264 of record CVKZ01000013.1, on the reverse strand, counting down.
TTTCTCTGACGACGATGGGCGTCACCTGCAAGGCATCCTTGGATGAGTAGACAAGGAAAAGATAAAAGTGGGGAGTTTTGCATCACCGTGCACCCAGGCGAGACCGTCTCCGGAAACCATCCGCAACAGCTGTCGATCCTCCTCGCTCTTGGGGTAGTTGTAACCTGCGCCCTGCAAGATATGCTGAATGCCTTTCGGATCTGCTACCATGAGGACTTCTTCCTACATAAATCCAGGACATGAGCAATGGCATTACGAAGAAGATACGAGCAGGTTCTAACCCCCATGCAACCGGCTACGCGCCAGGCAGTCCCATACTGGCGAAGCCACTGGAACTCCTGGTCGCCAACCTCATTCTGGTAACGAATGTCCTTCTCGTTGCCTATAGGGGCGGAGTTAAAACGGCGATGTATCAATGATTTGAGACGATTCTTCGCACCGATCCAGAAAGATGTCGATGGAGGACCTTGAATGTCCTTCGGCAAGCGACGCTTGAAACAAGAGTGAATCAGCGCTAGCACTACCAGAGGGAGGAGCGCAAGGGATGCTGTGGTCAGAGTGAGGTGAGCAGTGGACATGGTTCAGGAGAGGGTGTTGCTGTTCGATTGCAGAGATACTTCAGTCTTTTTATACATACATGAATCCGGAGACTTCGGTGGAATCGCCTTACCTGATAGAACGTACTCTGGAAATCATCGAATGGGCACACGGCATCGTCCTTGTTTGATCACAAAGCCTCATGGCTGGACCAGGAAACCCATCCCGCGTTTGTCTCCGAGCGAGTCATGTAGTGGTGTAAGATGGTGCTCACTGGCTGAAGAAGGCTGTAGAGCGGTCAACAACCATGATAGAAGCGGATGACATGACACGCCAGACTAAGAAAAGAACTTCACAATGGTTGGAACCCCAACGTCTTTCCCAATATCCAAAGCAGGGGTGCAACAAAAGAATCTAGACGTACGATGGCGTTCCCTCCCTCGTATATGCCGCACTTACCTTATGAAAGCAAGGTGTACTGTCGCGTATACATTTCGGGACTAACTTCCGCCACACCTCGAGCTCAGGAGGGCCACCATCACCGCAGAGTGAACGATGGCTAAGGACGAACGCGTTTCCTGATCGGTGATGAGAATCTTCTAGACCTTGCACGCCTAATGAACACGGGAATGGGTCCAATTACAAAAGAGTTCGAGTGAGAACAGAGTGATTGCTCACCTTGCCAGGCCTTACGCAGCATGCCCGAGTTCCGAAGGAGCCAATCAGATGCCACCTATACTTGTAAGTGAATTGACGTCTGCATCGTCATAGTTGTAGTTAAACTGCCGTCTGCACTTAATTTGTCACATTCATAGGGTTGATTGCGATGTTTGTAGTGGGTAAAAACATACATATCAATAGGATTCCAGGGCGCCTCTTCCACTACTAACCCTTGTCATGCGAGATAAGCGTGGTATTTTCGATTGTTCAGTGAGAGAATCCTCTGACATAGGCTGCTGACGCTGTTGCCGTTGCGGTCAAGCGAAACACGATCCATGGTTGAAATGGGGCGCTGGCGAGCTAGACCTATGACGTATCGCTTTTGTGATCGGGTGAATTTGGGGCTGAAAACGCTGAAGAGCGTATGCTGGTCTGGGATTTTAAGTTGACCAAGGGGAGCTAGAGAGACCTGGAGGGAGTATCCTGGAGTATCGCAGGGTCTGACCTTTCTTGATGATACTTATCGCCGAGTGATCCGGGAAGTCAAGCTCGGGGTATATAAGAAGCTTATGAGTCTGTCCCGCTTCTGAAGCTTCCAAGAAGCAGAGCCTTGTAAGTTGTGCGTACACAGAGTGTACACAGATACTTATGTCCGATGGCTTTGGGTAGCCATGAATACCATGAGAAACTGATAACCAAACCTTCTGTGGACGCTTTGGATGGGTTCGAAATCCAACATCGACAGCATCTACTGGCACCTACCTCATTGTGTAGCGATAAGATGCTCGTCGGGACCGGAGCGCAACGTGAGGGCAACGACATCGAGAAATGATATGTCAAGCTCTGTAATCGTGAGGCAATATCAGATGCGTCCCGGGGGAATTGTCGTATCGCCAGCTACAGGTCGAAGACACAGGTCCATCAAGCAAAGGGAAGGGATGGAAGGGTTCCCTTCGAGTCAATTGTTGAGCAGCCTCACACGTTCCAGACAAAATGTCGTCCAGCCATTGAGGAACCTGGCAATAGAACGTGCTGAGAAGTTCAAGTCCTAAGGCCTAAGGCTCCAAATCCATGAGAAAAGCAAAGGGTCGAAGCATTTCGGCGTAAAAATAATAATAGAGAAATCAAAATATGACCCACTACCCAGATACTGATGTAGAATTCAGAAAGGAGTGAAGCGAGATTTTCACAGTTATAGGACTATCGCAGTAATCAATGGATATTTCGTTACGCCGGCTCCCACAGCAAAGAAGCATGATAGGAACCTGCTCCAGAGAATATTTGCAAGTTCTTCCAAGGCGCTTGATCTGTTACACCCGAGGATTATATCCGTTCAGGATGAGGAAACAATCGCGCTTTACGGAAGGCAAGAGCTCGTAGCCGAAACCTAGACGGAAACAGTCTTCCCACGATGGAAATGCGTTAGTAGACTCGCCGAAGTTTGAGTCAAGATGTCATGAAGGACGCGGCCAAAGATGTCAAAGATGGATTCGAAGAGCAAGAGGGAGGATTTGTCTCGCCAAGCAGATAAGAATGAACGAGTGCCAGTGGTTTAATCCCAGGAAGATGGAGGATCGACAAAAAATTTCGCTTCATCGCCTCGACGGTTGAATTGTTCAGCGCTGGACCCCTAAGACAATCTCCAAATATGCGCATTGGCTGGTGTTGAGGCTTGAATGGTACCGTGCTGACTTGTTCGGATCCCGGAAGAGAATATGAAAAGAAGGAGCAATGTTCCATCCTCGAAACTTCCTCGAAGCGGCTGAAATAATTCATAATATCGGAGATAAGCATACCACGAGAATCAATCCTCGTTGAAAGGAGGCAACGCCTGCTTCCTTCCTTTGTTGGGCCACTCTTCGCGCATCGTCTCCGCGTCCCAAAGTCTGCCTCCTCTTGCAACGTAACGTATAGAACGCGATCCGCGGATATCGTCTTGCAGTAGATCGAAACCGGGAGGATAGACCAGGAAGTCGGCGAGTTTGCCCGGAGTGAGTGATCCAAGCGACGGCAGCAAACCTAGCGTGTCGGCAGCGTCGGACGTCGCAGCACGGAGCACCTGCATATCCATTCGTCGGTCAGACACATGACTCGGGCAAAACAAGAAACGTAGACCAGACCTCGTAGTTGGAGAGTCCCCCTTGCTGTGTGAACCACATTTCAGCATGGTAGTTCAACCCGATCGGGTTCTCCCCATGAGCGCCGATGTGAGCACGAAGCCCCTTATGGACCATCTTGGCGGTGGAAGCCGATGTGTTGAACAGTGCAAAAGCTGTGGATCATGTGTTTGTATGTTATCTCTCGAGGGAATTGAGCACTCACAGTTGAAAGGCCGCGCCGTAGATTCAGATATGTCTTCGAGATGATCATGAGGTAAGAATCTCCTCAACCTGATTCAACATACAATGTCAGAACGATCTAAGATGAGCAAGGAGCACACACTCACTTGGGATCATTAGGTACATCCTCGGTCGCCCAGACCAGCTGCTCGCCCCAGGCACCACCATAATTGACGATATGAGTGGGCGTCGAGCCCGTTCCGCTTTTCGCGAAGAGCGTCAAAATGTCATCGTATAATTTGGGAACAGGTATCGAGTGTTCGACCGTCGTCATGCCTATCGAGTTTCCTTCAGATCAGATGATTTTAAGCAGGAAGGACTTCTCCTACCATCGACGATGTAGGTCAGATCCCAGTCTAGGTTCATTCCCTGATTTGAGAGACATGTGAGTAAACGATGATGCATCATGAAATACAAACTCACGCCTTCGGGGACACAGAGCATGCTCAAATTCCTAGCATTCAACAAAAGCCTCTGACGAGCCGCTCTACAGCGAATCATCAACGAACGTCGATCTCCTACAAGAACCTTGCAACGTACCGCGATGGTAGGTTATAATTCTTGTAGGAGAAGCTAGCAGGGCCTCCCTCTACTTTGATTCGAAGCAGCGCCGAATACGCCTCCGCGTCGTCCACGATATCTTGATGATACTCCGCATTACCGGCACCGTAGATGATCGTGCCGGTGTGGAAGACCCGAGGCCCGACGATCTGTCCGCTTTCAATGCGGCTCCTTTCCGCGAACGTGATCACTGTATCCGTGCTGGGGCTGAGCAGGTGGTCTGAGACGAGAATGTACAACTACAAGCAGACAAGTGAGCTCTTACTTGTGCACGGTGGTGACGCCATATGCGAGGAAGGCCTGGTGTTCCCAAGAGGAAGCCGGGTATGGCCCTTCGCCGCTAGCTGAGGCCCAGTGCGCGTGAACGTCGATAAAGCCAGGGACAGCAAATCCTACAGAAGACCATCAGATCCATTTTTACACAATTTAGAGTACTCCTCACCGCCTTGTGCATCAATGACTGTGGCGCCGTCTGGCACACGCAGATCCCGACCTTCGACGACTTGTTCAATGAGCCCGCCACGGGTCACAAGGGCGCCTCCCCTGATAGGCACCTCCGTGAGTGTCTCGCCCTCCATAGTCAATATCGTGGCATTGGCGATGATCAAGACGTCGGCGTTCGCAGCAGAAGCAGCCGACATTCGGCTAAGGGAGATGAGGGCCTCGTCTTTGAGTCGCTGGATGTCGGTGGGGTAGTCGACGAGTACTTCCTGGTGCTGGAGCAGCTTCACGACGCACGCGATCCCGAACGTGTCCCCATCCTTGGCAATTTCGGACGAGCACTGATCCAGCTTCGAAATCTCGATGGAGTGCAAATAGGGTCCTGGCAAAAGTAAGATCGTCAAAACAAAATTTGCATAAGCTCGTCAACGCACAGGAACTAGCACGACTCACCAAGGAACCAAAACAGCTTCTTTCCATCCCGACTCCACGCAATATCGTGCCCACCGTCCAAGCTCAGCCTCGCGACACCTCTCGTCGCATTCCCCGGCTTCGACCATACCGGGACATCTGGGGACGATTTCGACACGACGTACACGTGGTACCGTTCTGTGAACGCCACAACCCCCGCCTTCACCGCTTTCCCGCTGCCAGCCTCTTCCTGTGTCAACACAGCGATCTGGGTTGACATCTTCCCCTGAGCCAAGTCCTGGTGCACATACTCCCCAAAAGCGTCCGGCCCCGCGGCCAAGTCGACCACGAAAGCCCTCTGGCTCTGCTGCACCAAGATCTTAGCGTTCTTTTGCACGAACCTGATGTCGAGCTTGTCGTCGAGATCAATCTCGGACGGGACGAAACGCAGGTGCTCGACGACGACGACGTTGTCTGATGAGTCAGGATTGGGGAGCGTGAGGTCGCCGACGTAGATGCCGGGGTTGGCGGTGGCGACGACATTCCCGGTTAGCACGTCGCCTGCGGTTTTCACGAACGCGATCTTCCGGCGGTTGCCCACGCACTCGCACACTGCCGAGGAATAGTAACGGCCGAGGGGCAGCCCGCGCACCTCGTACGCCGTGCCGGAGGTGAGGTTTGCGAACTCGAGCGTTGTGAAGTTAATGTTCGACCAGCGCGCGTGGAGCACGAGGTCATCCGCCCCATGAACGAACGTCGGCGAGTAGTACGGCGCGTCCGCGTGCAGAACCGGCACCTTCTCTGCATCTGCAGATGGGCTCCCGCCCACGCGCTGCACATACGTCACGCCCGCAGCCTGGAATATCGCCCGAGCTCCAACCGCGTCGACCTTCAGCCCTTCGAACGCATGCACGCGCTGGCGCTCCTGCGTCTCGAGCGTCAGCAGGTCCGTCACGCTCCTGCGCGTCTCCGCGAGCCGCTTCTCGATGTGCGCAGTGAAACCAATCATCGCGGGGTCCCCAGCGGCAACCTTTTCGCCCCGGCTATTGGCGGTAAGGTACACAATGTAGATCTTGCCGTCTGCCCAGATGATGATGCCGTCATCAGATGGGGTGAATGCGAAGGAGGGGTAGGTGCCCATCGGGGCGGAAACGGTGCTCAGGTCGTACGTGAGACCGTACCATGCATCGTGAAGGGTTCCTGTTTCGAGGTCTCTGCTCTCCACTGTCACGTCATACACGGAGAGGAGAGTGGATGAGCTTGCTCACTTGAGGACGAGAGCTTCTTTGTCCCGGATTCGGCGTACGAAAGCCAACGTCTTGCCGTCTCGTGAGAGCTCGGGTCGACTAGCACCGCCCGGAAATGCGGGGACCAGAGTCTCGGTTTTGCCTGTCGTGAGGTTCGTGGAGAATATGGCGTAGATACCCTTATGAACGTCTGCGAGACAGGCCTCAATAAGTAATGGAAGAGCTAGTCCTCATACATATATCGCACCTTTTGAGTAAGTGAAGACGCCATTCGAGTCTCGCACGTTTTTGGCATAGATCACAGCGTCCTCTCCTCTCCAAATGAGCTGCTCCGGTCCGATCTGCTGGTCCCCATAATCCTCACTCGACCATCCAGATGGCAGCGTCCTGCCAACAATCCTCCTGCCAGCTCCAACTTCGACCTGATAATTTCCGCTAAGAGGCGGCACATCATATTGCCAGCCTTCGCCGGCTCCAAGGCTGCGTTCGGACGTGTACCATTTCGTGGCGATTATCTTGGATCCAGATGGATGGAAACGTGCATCCGAGACCCAGCGGTAAGTCTCGTTCGTTACGCGCTGCGCTGTGGGGTGTAAGATTGGTTTGACATCATGTCCTCTGATCGAGTTGAATGAGCTCACCTCCATGTCTACCCTCTCGAAGTAAACGCCTCCTCTTCCTCTCTGGGTTCTCTTTGACGCCCCTCACCAGCATGGATTCATCTTCCACCTTCATAACCAAAGCCTCCCGTAATTCGTCGCTGACGATGCCATGCTCATCGGGCCGCAGGTTTTCGAGGGCACATCCCGCCCACTTGCGCACCCATATATTCTCAACACCAAGTTCCGCGTCGCTTCGAAACACGATCCTGTCTCCCTCAGGCGAGAAGTGCGGATCAGAGTCGTGCGGCACGCCTAATAACACAGGATGTGCAAAGACGACGTTGCTAGCGCGAGCCTGGGAATCCCTGACGCGGGTGTAGGACTCGGATGGCAGACAGTAGATGTCACCTGCCATGTCAAATATAATGTCCCCCGATTTTGGATTCACGTCGAGACGCAGCCAAGTGCCTTCCTGCACATCATACTCCAGCACACGTGGGTAAGGGAAGTCGGTGGAAATGTCCCAGGGCGTGGGCGGACGGATCGGCCATACGTCGTCCTTCCATTTGTCGGCAGGGCTCAGAGCAAGATTTGCGCGGACGATCCTTGTGGAGCGTTGGGCGGAGAACAGAGACCACGGAGATCTAGGAAGAGCGAAGGACAGTACCAGAGCAGCACAACAGAGCAGCAGGAGCCTGAGAGCGCGAAAAATGCGATTTTCAGAACCGAGGCTCCTGCAAGAAGTGTAGTCGGCTGCGGCTGGGAGGCTCACGCCCTTGGAAATGATCTTCATAGGAAGGCCTGTCGTCCTCTGCCGTGTCTACACTCTGGCAAAGTCGGATGGATGTCGCAAAGCAAGCCGAGGTGAGTATGAGTAGATCCAGTGACCGGGGTCAGCCGGGGTCTCTCCGTACGTCATCCGGTGACAATTTCTCCTCATCGTCGGCACTGCACCCGAACCACTACGGTCATCGACCCCACCGTTTGGCATGAAACTGAGCGTATCACGATATCAGGCCCACAAAGGCGCCAGCGTTGCGCTCAAGACACGACGTAATGATCTACTCTCGACTGCTGAGCGAATTCCTCAAACTCAAGAGCCCTTACTAGCTCTTACTACGTTGCAGGCTGAGCCAGTTGCCTCTAGGGTATGGCTCGTTCTTGGATACTCTTCAAAGACAGATCAGAACAACTGCTCGTCTCCCCCCATGTATATTTGGCTCCAAAGCTCTGTGCTTTCCAATTGCAGTGAACTCGCTGTGTCAAGTGCGCACAGCCTCGGGTGTTCAAAGCTCATTCTCGGACGCGGAACTATATCTCCCCATCGCGTTTACTGCGACGATAGCGCACAGCCCCTAATACGGTGTATCCCCAAAATTGGCCATACTTGGTTTGCACCTGTCATAGGCCGCATGTTCATCTCTCTTGAGCGCTCTCCTCTTCCCCTCCAACACTCTCATACCCTTCCTCAACTCCCGCACCTCTTTATAGACTATCTCTCATGGCGGATCCCCAGTGCGTAGAAATTTGGAAGTCTGCTTTGAAGCGTTACGAACAAGACACGAACATTGCGATTCAAGTCAATATCAGCGAGAGCGACACTCCGGATGATCTGTTGCAGAAGATTCAGGGAGACTTCACTCATTTCCGAGAGAAGTATAAACGTCTCAGGGACAAATTGAAGCCCGTCCTGCATCTGGTTGGGCTCTTCGCGGAAGTGATTGGAGAGGCTATTGGCACGGTATGTCTTGTGTTGAGGCGGATCCCATTGTGATGCCGACGATCTTACTATCAATTAGAAATATCCGATGGGGAAAGCAATTGTCGCAGGCGTCCGCATGCTGCTCGAGGTGCGCGATATTTGCGTCTCGTTCAGAGCAATTATCTGACATTCACCCTCACTTGTATAGGCCTCAAAGGGCATCAGCGCTGCCTATGTTTCGGTCATCGAGATGTTTGAATACTTTCATAAGTTTCTTGCTCGTCTTGAGATTCACAACAAGCACAAGATCACCGATCCGGTCAAGAAAATTATCATCGAATTTCTGGCACAACTACTCTCGATCATTGGTCAGGCGACGAAGCTTATCAAACAGGGCCGGTTTAGTGAGTCATGAGTACTTGAGTCTCGCAGAGGACATTGATGACCAGTTTCACTGTATCAATGCTCAGGACGATTCTTCAAATCTCTCGTGAAAGACATTGACGACGTGAAGGACGCGATGGCGAAGCTAGATCGGTTGACCAAGCAAGAAGATAGAATGGTATCCTCGGTCACGCTGTCAGTTGCAATCACCATATTGGCAAGATTCGAGGAACAAATGCGATGTACGTTTCTCGGCACCTCTGACTTTTTCTGGGGATTCTGAACAGATGAGATGAGTAGCTGGCAAAGAAGACCTCACAACTGCTAGAGACATCATCTTGAATGAAATTCGAAGGTTAAATGGTGGGTTTTCACATGTCCTTCACCATGGTCTTTACGCAAAACAATTTCGTCGATGCTGTAGCCCAAATCCCCAAGGCTATGATGCAACTCACTCATGTTTGTTTTGTGCTGACTAGATGGTGAATTCGCTGAGAAGGTTCAGAAGTGGCTTTCACCCCCAGACCCCTCGACCAACCACAATAACGCTCTGGAATTGCGACACAGTCAGACTGGAAAATGGCTTATAGATGGAGACCAATATGTGTCATGGAAAAAGACACCACAGTCATTTCTTTGGATCCACGGGCGTCGTACGTCTATCACATACCTCATAGTACGTTTTCTGATTTGAAATCTAGCTGGAAGCGGTAAAACCATCATGAGGTAGGTATGTGCACGCATGACAAGCCATTTTCTACTGAGAATCCACAGTTCGACGATTATCGAAGACCTCAAACAAGAATGTGGCCACGACCCGTCATTGGCTTTGGCTTACTTCTATCACGATTTTAGAACGCCCGAAAAACTATTTGTCCGAGAACTCGTCTGTTCCCTTATCATCCAGCTATCTCGGTGTTGTTCAACGACTCCAGATGCTCTGAAGAAGCTGTATGATCGTTGTCGAAACGGCTTAGACCAACCTTCATATGATTCCATGATATCGACGCTGCGAGAGATCTCTGGGCTCTTTCACCACACGTATATCGTGATAGACGCCCTTGACGAGTGTATGGACCCAGAACGTAGCCGCCTACTTGACTTCTTAGGATCAGTCTGCTCTTGGGGTCTGGACGGCGTACACTTGCTAGCCACTAGTCGGCAGGGGCCCGATATTTGACAGCGCCTCGCGACGACGGCCGAAACAGTCGACCTCAAAGCTACGATTGTGGATCATGATATCATGCTTTATATCAAGACTCGTTTGGATAGTGAGGAGCAATTTAGCCGATGGGTAGATGTGGAGAAAAAGTTAATTGAAGAGACGCTTACGAAGGGGGCCCATGGCATGTAAGATTGTTTCGCTTTCATCTGGGGTATGTTGTAAAACTAAGGACAAGTTTGAGCTTTCGATGGGCCTCTTGTCAACTGGACGAACTGCAGAAGTGCAAGACCCTTGGTACACTGAAACGGGCACTGTCCTCTTTACCAAAAACTTTGGCGGAGACATACGAACGTATGCTGTCCAACATCGACGATGCGGATGCCCCAATTGCCTTAAGAATCCTTCGATGGTTAGTTTTTGCAACGAGGCCTCTAACCCTCGAGGAGGTCGCATTCGCCGCCATGATTGACGTTGATGATGAGAACCCTTTCAATGACGACAACCGACTGCGGGACCCACAGGATGTGTTGAGGATCTGCTCTGGACTGATCACGATGACCATCTCTGGCGATGTCCAGCTGTCACACTTCTCCGTCAAAGAATATTTCGACACGGACCGATCGCAATCGAGATCCTACAACCAGCGCTTTGATCTCAGCGCAGCACTGTCGCAAATGTTTATTTGTCGAGCCTGCTTTGCTATCCTGCTACAGTTCACCAATTCCGAGATGCATGCATCATTTGAAATCAAATTCCCCCTCGCCCGCTATGCTGCTCAGCACTGGACACACGTTCATCATCGAGACATCGAGAGTTCTACTCTCCTGCGGGAATCTGTTCAAGCTCTCTTTCATCGAAACAGTCCCCAATTTATCAACTGGAGGCGCCTATTTCTATTTCCTTTCACACGTCGTTATCGGCGTCCCAGGGACAGTGATGCGCAACCTCTTTATTGGGCTTCATCTTTCGGTCTTGTGGAACTATGCCGATTTCTTATCACGGATGGGGAGGACGTCAACGCACACGGAGAGGCTCACGCGTCTGCGCTGCATGCAGCATCATGCAGCGGCCATGAGGGTAGTCCGGCTGCTCCTCGAGAATGGCGCAGATATCAATGCAAGGAGAGGACGTTACGGAAATGCACTGCAGGCGGCGTTATTCTATGGCTACGAGGGGATCGTCCGGCTGCTCCTCGAGAATGGTGCAAATGTCGATGCACAAGGAGGACGTCACGGAAATGCACTGCAGGTGGCGATATACAAAGGCCACGAGGGGGTCGTCCGGCTGCTCCTCGAGAATGGCGCAGATGTCAACGCACAAGGAGGACCGTGCGGATATGCGCTGCAGACGGCGTCATACAAAGGCTACGAGGGGATCGTCCGGCTGCTCCTCGAGAATGGCGCAGACGTCAACGCACAAGGAGGACATTACGGCTCTGCACTTAGAGCTGCATCGGACAGGGGCCACGAAAATATTGTCCAGCTTCTCTTGGAACGTGGTGCCATCAGAGTGAAACGTCGACGACTAAAGTGATACTTCATCCTAGAGATGTCACCTCAAATTGCTGCATGAGTCCCAGCAGCCCCATGTGACTACCCTGTCTATAGCAATATTTTTCAAGATGTTTGACACCTTGAAAAGTCTGACCTGGTCTCATGTCGTTTGTAGAGCTCGGGATTAGTGGAGTCGGCATTACTCTGGTTGAAGTAGGCATTATATACTGTATCAATCTTCACATTCATTATTGCTTGAAATTATACATGTCATCAGATCCGGTAAATAGCTGTGTCTCCATCATGAAGAAATTACATCCGTGCATTTGATCATTGCGTATTCTGCTGTGAGATGACAATCAGATCAGTCCTCCTGCTAGTTTTGGAGCTCTCAAGATCTCAACGCCTCTGCTAACTCAACATCGACAACTAATGAGGTTTCATGCCATGCAACCACAAAACCCTCGTGAAAGAGACAACGCCAATGAGCGCTACATAGACCTACAAGCACTTCAACCATCCCGAGACGTGAGTCTGACTCTCGGTGCCAATCGGCATTCTAGGCACAGAACGGCGACACTTCGTCTCTTTACTGCCGGTCAGGTCAAGCTTCATCGGGGTCTTACGGGGTGTATCGATGACGCTTTGCGCCTTGGGCAAGCTCGGGCAGCATGTCGCGCGATAACACGAGCACCTGGCCATTAACTCGATAAAAGCACGACCAGCGTCTGCCAATCGAAACCTTTGTGTACTCCTGCAACTCCGCAGAACACCACTGGAGAGAGGCGAGATGTGATCCAGAAACGAATGCGGAGAAGATATATTCAGCAACACGAGTAAATAAGAAGCTGGATTGATAGTGAGAAAGGAGGCACAGAGAAGGGAAGAGAAGGGGAGCAAGTCAAGAGTAGCGGTCGCACTCCTCACATGCTATGCCCCGAGCGTGTTCAGTTTACGGAGCCTGAAGTTGTGCTGAGCGCGTAGTCCAGGATTCCAAAGCACTGCGAGTGCAAGTGGGGTGTCAGGTACCAGAAGTGTTCACGTTCGACTTGAAGTCAAGGTCGACAGCGAGGAAAGTACGGGAAGAATCGATATCGAGTAGTCAACGAAGAGAAGGTAGAGATGAGCTTGCTCGTGTCGCATCGTATCGATCCAAGAAGTGCAAACCAAGTCCAACCCGAATTGAAAGCAACGACTAGAAGCATGTTGTATGCAGCCTATGTGGATGAGGGTAGGGAGACAAAAAGACTCGCTGGTATTCCGACATTGAACATGTGCAAACGTTCGAGCACGTAGAAAACTCGGAGGCTTGTGGTAGAACAAGTGCCGTCGATATTTCGGGACAAGGCCAAAATCAACTATCCCTCTGCCTCCTCGAGCAAGAACAAGAAAAAAACAGAAAAAACAAAGGGAGAACATCGGTCCAAAATACGTCACAGAGTACATGAATCTGGATAGAAATCTTGAGCATGACTAGCGGAGCGCCCTGTCAGCCAAAAGACCCGAGCGCGACGCGACGTTCGCCTTGAGTGTCATCTTGAGCGCGTATGCGTGCTGAAGGTCCTTCTGCGCAATGGCGTGAGTTTGTTGAACAAGCACTTGCTGATGGCTTTCAGGTCGGAGGCCTCCACCGAGAGTTCAATGCACAAAGGCTTGATTGCAATGCCGGGGTGGAAAAGGCAGGCTTTGGTGATGGAGGTGGACTATCAGTCAGATACAGCTAGAAAGGGTGCGAAGATGCGGGAGGCGAAGTGGTGTCAGAAAGGGAAGAAGAGGATGGGAGTTGGAACCAAGGAGCCTAGGCGTCAGGTCGACGCACGTCATGAGAAGATCTTAGCCATATTTCCCTAGCCGTGGACGCAGTGCACCATACAGAGGTAGGCCGAGACAGAGGGACGAGGGGCGAGGACGATGAAGCGGGGATGTAACGCACCTTTATCACACACTGCAGCAAGGTCAGCCCCCAGGCCTCAAGGTCTGCGGTAATGAAGTCGGTGTTTGTCTGGAACCTTAGGCTCGGGGTGCCCGCCGGGTGGTAGAGAAACGAAGCATGAGGGCATCGAGATCAAGAAGCAATATAGGGCTCAGGGCAAGGTTTTCACGGATGATCCTCGTGGAGAGTTGTGTGGAGACTAGAGACCACGGAGATCTTAGCTAGTAGGAAGAGCGAAGGACAGCACCAGAGCAGTACAACAAGGTAGCAGGAGCCTGAGAGCGTGTTGAAAGATGCGAGATCTAGGCGGAAATCTCCTGCGAGGATTGTAGTCGTCTGCGGTTGGGAAGCTCACGCTCTTCAAGTCGGATATGGTCTTCATGATCATAGAAAAGCCTGTCGTTCTCTGCCGTGGGCTCAGACCGAAATCAAAGCAAAATGTCACGAACAGTCAAGCGGATCTGAGTTGGCAATCAAGATCTGGCGGTGACTGGGGTCTTTCTATGTCTCAATGCGGAGACTGTAGGCGATATCATGCATCATTTTGTGTGGATTTTTCAGGGTTTTCCTACGTAGAACGACTAACTTCTGCGCAAGGTCAGCATCGAAGACTAGCCCTTCGGGGGAGGGGCATTCGTGTGACTGCCCTCCTTCCATCACTTCAATCTGCCTCGGGCAGCAATGCTACTGCTCTCTCCAGAAGGTTGTCTTGACCTGTCTTGACACAGATTTTGGTCGTGTATGTGTATGTGCGTGCGCAAGCCTCACAAACTTTTCGATCACATCTTGACAACAGGTAAACAAAGCGAACGATAACAAGTAGCAAGCGCAAGTGAGGCAGAGTGGGTCGGATTCAAGACATGACAATGATGAAAGCGCTCGCCGCTGTCCATCGATGCAGATTAAAACAGCTCATCTTCATCCAACTCTTCTTCCTCGTTGGTCGAGTCGATGGAAGCCAAGTCAATAGCGAGACCGGAAGTTTCGATAATCCCTCGCAGTCCTCCCATGGCCTGCTGCTTCAGATTATACTCTACCTGAGCCCGCGACATTTCCATCTCCCAAAACTTTGCCTGCAGAGAATGATGTTGGGCACGCGACTTGGCGGCTTGTATATTTGCAACAGCCTCATTACGCATGGTGGTGATAATCTCGAGAGCTTGGTACGCATCTTCATGGTTACGGGGGAAACCTGGTGACTGAATCATCGCATTGATGTCATCCAACTGGATGGTAATACGCATCGTGAACTAATGACAAAATGTGAGCAAACATAGGACACATATCTCTGTTCTCCGAGCAGTGGTAGGATTATCTTGGGTCGGCTTCAATGAGGATGCTGGGTTGCTTGGGGCAACGACCGTTGGTTGCGATGGCGGTGGAGTGGCAGGGCGACTCTTGCGAAGGTGATTCAAAGGAGATAGCAGATGAGTAAATGAGAAGCTCCATCGAGAGTGAGGTCCACCGTTGTGCATGACACTGCAAGGATGTGCTGCTGATACGAAACTATGATGTGTGATGATAATGAAAGCGCTGAAGCGAGACCGTGTCAGAGAAGTCGGAAAAGATGCATTTACATAAAAACGGGTAGTCGTCCATATAATGACTGATGCTTCTCAGTAAAGGTATGCTTAGAGGATACTCGTGCTCAGCGCTCAGCCGAGGATTTTGCCACAGAAAGACTGTGGCCAGATGTCTGCCGCTTAATGCGCACATGCAGTAGCTGTCAGGTTTCACATCACATGCATACGATTTGACCAGGACTGTCGAACGTCGGTCATCTCGAGCGTCTTTTGAATGTCGCCGCTATCGGGCGACCAACATGACACACTCCCTACTCAACATGTCCGGTCCTTCCAGATGCCTTGAAATCCGAGGAGAATCGAATTTTCAGGATGTTTATTAGTCTTATAGATGATTATAAAATTATGGTACACGCATCGCTTGGCTATTAGTGTCACCATATACAGTTCTTGATCCTTCGCCTAGCCGAGACGGGGTGATATGCTCTCCTGCGTAAAGGCGAGGTGGACTACTATATCGCGAGGAGCCAAGGCACGAAAGTGGGTACAGGTGACAGACAAGCGGTCAGCGTCGTCAATCGTTGGCAAATGATCTTCGGCTTGATCCTTTCGGTGCTTGAGAGAGGCCTTGAGTTTCAGCAGCAGCACCTTTAATATCGCGCCCCTGAGCGCGACTCTTCTGGGTGCGAGGTTCTCCCTTAGGCTTTCCTTGATCCCCATCCTTCCCTTTGGATTCCTTGCGAGCCCGTTCCGAGCCTAGCAAGATGTAAGCGCGCATGCAATCATCCCGAAACTGTTCGATGGCCTTATGACCAACCGCCCCTGCCACGTTCTACATACTACCTTCAATTTGACAGAAGAACATCGAAACAACCACATACATACCTTTGTCACAATGAACGGATCGGCAACGCACAATGGTTGTCGGGCCCATAAGGATGGCTGCTGGTCAGCATCGACAAGAATACCTTGTGCGGCGAATTCTTCGGGGACGAGCTTCTGCGAATGTGTCTCCTCAGACAGCTGTTTAGAAGCATCTTCCGCAGTCTCTAGGCTTCGCAACCCAAATCCAACCTCATCGCGCTCTACAATAGGCTCGAGGTCTGTCCAAGAGGGACCTGTTCATCAACCCTTGTCATTGAATTAGGGATAGAATAAGACGGACCTTCCGTTTCTGCCGCAATTGTAGCTCTCTCCGTAATCGCAAATTCTGCCGTGATCTTCGTCTCCGCCAGATCTTCACCCAGAACAGATAGATCACGGGAGTCTGCACTGCGAGGAAGTGTTAACTTGTTGCCAGATTTCTGAAAGGGCTCTTGTCTTGGAATCAACCCTCCATGTCGAATGCTCATAACATCCGTTTCATACCGATGGTCGCGCCCCCAGTAGCTGTCGAAGTATTCAAAAACAAACTTCAGCCAGCTATCGGTGCATATTAAGACCAATCACGTACCGGAACCAATCCATGACGGCTTCATCCACACTCAAATCTCGTGGAGGCTTCCAGTCGACGCATTCCTTCCATCGAACGTCGCATTTCGTGCTCCCTCCGCTCTTCTGTTTTAGCCAGAAGAAGTCCGTGTGTGAGTTTGGGTCGGACTTGGAGACATTCTGCAGACTAGGAAGAAAGCCACGAGCCTGTTACCAACTATATAAGCACGTTTCAATCTCTTGAATTGAGTCCACTCACTTGGAATAGTCCGATCGACATCAGCGTCAGCGCATAGCTGCTGAAGGTGACCATGCCGCCCTGAACGCCTGTATTGTTGTATCCATACTCTTTTGCCCACACCTTTATGGTCATGATGACTTCGCGAAGAACAGGAAGAAGGTCGCAATAACGCTTGATAAGCTCTGTATTCGCGATACCAAGTCGATCGTTGACGTTAATATCACAAGTGATGCCAGTCAGTGGATCGCGGAATCTGACTGCCCCAAATCAGAGATTAGACAGCCACTAGTCGAGGTAGTATAGCGGCATACTGATAGGCACGGTTGCTTTAGGGATCTTGAGGACTATTTGAAGACCAGCCTGGCGGAGACTTTTCTCAAGGTGACTAAACGCAGCGACAGGTTCAAAAAAACGTTGATTCTAGAATTCACGACTACTTACTTTATGCTATAAATGGCTGTGCATATTGCTATCAGACTTCAACTTGCCAACAAATATAGAGATAGTTACCTGGGAGTGTCTTCAGTTTGACGTTCGGGCTCAAACCGTTACGCCTGTCGGGATCCTAAAAACAGGAAACAAAGTTGTGAAGACTGTATATTGGACAGCGTGGGATCGTGCTCACGATGATTACCAGGTCGAGATCGCTGCTCGGCGAATCTACGCCATACTGCGTACTACCAAAGCACTCGACGGAATATTTAGCACCATACCGCACCTTAATGAGATTTGTCACTTTCTCAAGTGTCCTTGAGCGAAAAGCCCCAACGCGCGCTGGTGAGACAGGTACCTGCAGATGTCACAAGTTCTCAGGGACGATAGATCCAATTTTTTTCGAAAGAGACGATATCCAAGACATACTATCGTCTATTATAAGGTGGTAAAAATGATTAGCTTACCTGGGGAGTACGTCGGACATCCTTTCGGAGACGCGCACTGGTGTGGTATGACCTGTGCTTGAGAGGTTCTTGTGGAAATTTGTACACGTGCGGGGATCTGAAGATCACGTCTTTGTCGATGTAGCGTTCCTGCCAGTATGCCTCAAGTCGTGGTGGAGTAATGTGGAGTCCATATATGCTTCCTAATGATTTCGACTTAGATAGGGCAGGGCCAGCGGACATCGCAATGGAGGAGAGACAATATAATGCGGAACGAGAGACGGTGTAGGCGTGGTTCTGTCTCGCCGAGGGAAGTCCAAGTAAAGGTTATATATAACATGAGTAAAATGAGAGGAAGTTAGAAGACTCACGTAAGTGGGGACGAACGGATCCTGAACAACGCTCTGGTCATTTTTCCACGCATAAATATCTCGGCGAACAGGTTCAAGCGTGTTGGGCGTATGGATAGATAAAATATGTCGCTCCTTTGCACCATGAAATTTCTTTTCAGCAAACCATCTATGCAAAGGAAGTTAGCCGGCTGAGAAAACCTGACATTGGAGTCACGAGCTTACTTGAAAAAATCATGCATCACAATACCAGACCTTCTGTCAAATTTGAAGTGGATCTTCGGATCAAGGGATAAATCGATGGGCAATGATTTTAACAGAACGCTGCCGCGCTCCTGATCATAGTCATGATATGGCATCCAGGCAATATTTTCGGCCAAGTCAGGAGAGCCCCCCTGCGAATCAGAGCTTTTTTCAGTCGGACTAAGGTTGGGAAACATGTAAGACTCCTGTCGACGGTCGTAAATACCATGTATCGACCGAGACAGAGGCGTGTACGAACCTGCAGAAACTTGACAAACATCATTGCCAATACGATTGGGGGGAAGTCATGCACTCCCCATGACCGTATCCAAATGTAAAGGAGGCTGATCGTGTTGAAGATATACGGGCTCATTTTGCCATAAGCATCTAGCAACTTCAGTATAGGCCTGATCGTCGGGCCAGGCAGCGTGAGTTTAAACTCTGCCGGACTTTGGCCGTGCAGAATCGCAGGGTATAAAAAACCACGCTCGAAAGACTGGTATTCGGGCCATCGATCAAATTCCTCCGGTACATAATGTGGTCGGCCGTCCACCATGCGAACGCGCTGGCGACGATCTACGCCTTGCGGTCTGAACCCGCCATCGAGCCCGTGTGTAATGAGTAATTGTGACAATTGACTATACCAAGAGAGATCAGGTTACAGATGACGCGCAGTCTGAAAACAACTACCTTGGTTTGTACACGACTGGAAGCTGCGCAAAGTCAGTTCCTGGAGGGAGACCCTTAGGATGTTTTTTGTCCTGTAGGGAGCACGTCAATCATTGAGTTGATATATAAGCCTTTTATTTCACTGTAGCGAGACGACTCGTGAGGGTAAGAAGATGTGCTCACTACTATGGCCAACTCCAGAGGTGCCGGGTCAACGTCAATAGCGTAGTTTCGCATGCTGATATCCTCTACGTCATAGTCATCTCCAGCGGATGATCGAATGATGTTTCGAATCTTCGCATGGATTTGCTTGCGTTCGTGTGACCTCTGCACGGAGACAGCGAAAGTCTGATGACGGCAAAGCGTGTCAGTAAAGAGTAGGCGACGCGAGAACAGGGCATGCACACATTCAAGAGCCACTGAGCATCTCTTTTCAAACTTCTGTGAAAAGTTGGCATAGTCTTCATGATCTTCTTCCTCAGAGCTTTCTTCTGCTCCTCGTTCAAGGGGGCGACATATGGCTGAAACAATGATTGCTTGCTCGTGAATCTTGTTGTTGAAAAGGTTCGCAGGGATCGCATCTATGGCGGAAGGTAAGCTAAGAACCCCAGGGCTGCGATATAGCAAACGGAAGTGTGCGAGAGAGGGTTTTAGATGTATTGGCGAAAGCAGCTTTTCTCGAGCCTCAGAGCAGCTCAGAGCGCTTGAAGCTTTCAGGCTCCGATCCCGTGCCGAGTTGCCGCAAATGAGAGCTGAAGACTTTTAGAAGGCCGCTATCAGAGCCTCGAAGTGTCTCTACGCTCGATTCGAAGTTGGTCTACAAATCGGTACTACTTCACTTGTGACCCTCACCGCCCCACTTGAACGGAAAACTTTCGTTCTATCATCCTCGCCGGCTCCACCATGGCTCAGCAACGAATGGCTCTCTGGGCAGCTGAAGAGATCAATGAAGAGTTACATGACGTCGATGTCAATCTTGCGATTGGAAACTATGGACAGAGTGGATCCTACGACGATGGTGCGTCTTGCGGGTTACTGTCTTCCTTCTCATCCATCAATTCGGAGTCCTTCAATAGCTCAGTCGCGCATCAATGAAGTCGCGCTCTTAGCTGTACAGCAGCAGATGGCTCAACAAGCTGCCTTTGCTCAGATTCCCGATGTGGTCAAGCGAGTGAGTCTTAATTTTATGCCTATACATCAAGCCCATTCCCGAAGACAGCGTCTGACACTGCGAGCATATGATGTTTCTATTACATTCCATCCATATTCCGTGTCTTCGTCAGATATATCTTGGCCAGGCAAAAGGTGTAACGCCTTTTTGCGTTTATTTTCCTTGGATGAAGTTCCGCGTACAGGCAGCTCCCAATATGATCGCAGATCTGAACATCACTCATACAGTTTATTGTGCATTTCCATCAAGCCGTGCTCGAGAACAATTTGGCTGAAATCACGGTTGCCTACGACAGCGGGTGGAATCGTTTGACGGAGAAATATTATGCCAAGACAGAGTGGCCGGAGGCAGAGGTTATCGCACCGCTCGTCAATGATGGTACGTCGTTTCACTTCCTGAACCGCCGGAACAGGATGTCGACAAATGAAGCTAGATCAGCTCTTCCTCATCCTCTACCGCGAACTCTACTACCGCCACGTCTATTCACGCCTTCAGCCAAATATCGACGATCGCTTCCACTCGTACGAGAATAGCTGTGAACTTTTCAATTACCTCCTTAGTAGGTCTTTTGCCCTTCAGCCATTTGTCGGCCCCTAATCAATCATGTGCAGACTCCGACGGCCCTGTCACGCTCGAGTTGCCAGAGCAATGGCTATGGGACATTGTTGACGAGTTCATCTATCAGTTCCAGTCGTTCTGTGTATGGACGGCGAAGGTCAAAACGAAGAGCGACGAAGAACTCCTGATGTTGGCAGATGGCGGCCAGGTATGCTTGATTCGTTGTGCCGGTGTTCTTTTGACCTCATCGCGCGCAGGTTTGGAGTGCATACAGCGTCTTGAACGTACTGTACTCGCTCATCCAAAAATCCAAAATCAATGAGTACATCGTCGCGCAGCAGCAAGGCAAAACCGAGGAAGAGCTTGCGTGCGTGCTGTTTTGATTTCAAGGTCTCTGATTCGCTCAGCACCACTATGTCTGTAGTGAGATCGTCGGCGAATACGGCGTTCGCCCGTTATATCGCATGCTCGGTTTCTTCAGCTTGATCGGTCTGCTACGCGTTCACGTCCTTCTCGGCGACTTCACCTTAGCTTTGAAGGTAGCAGAGAACGTTGAGCTCAACCAAAAGGTGTGCTGTGTCCTCTTTGCAATGTCCCCATTAGCTGAGCCTTGGTTAGACGCCATTCACTCGTGTGACAGCTTGCCATGTCACCACGTACTACTATGTTGGTTTCTGCTACATCATGCTGCGGCGGTACCCCGACGCCATCCGCACATTCGTCTCTATTCTGAACTTTATCCTTCGGATGAGACAATACCACACACGAAGCTACCAGTACGATCAGGTATTCGGCCTTACTTGTCTTCTAATATGAATAAGTCCTAATCAAGCTTCATCGCAGATCAATAAGACTGTCGACCGGATGTATGCGCTTTTTGCGATTTGCAACGCGCTCTCGCCTAGCCGTCTTGACGACAACATCGCCAACATCGTCAAGGACCGCTACGGCGATCAATTCACAAAGATGTCCCGGGGGTTGGTCTCGCTTCGTCTTGACACGCATGTGAACTGTCTTCTAACAACTTATACAGCGAGGAGGGCATTCCCGCCTTTGAAGAACTCTTCAGCCACGCTTGCCCCAAGTTCATCTCCGCTAACGCGCCCCCATACGAAGACCCAAGCCAGCTCGCAGCTTACGTCGAGTCGGCCCCGGTCGAGCCGCAACAGCGACACATCGCGCTCTTCCTCGCCGACGTGCGCGCGCAGGCGGCTGTCCCGACGTTGCGCAGCTTCCTCAAGCTCTACACGTCGCTCGACGCGAGCAAGCTCGCAGGCTTCCTCGATGCCGATGAGGAGGAGATGGTGCAGCAGATGATGGCCGTCAAAGCTGCCAGCCGGTGCATCAGCCGCGTCGGCAACGAGAAGGGTCTGCTCGAGGGCCAAATGATCTCCACGAGCGATCTTGACTTTGTCATCAACGAGGTACTCACTCCCCGCATGCTTCTCTTTCTACGGCCAATCTCCTGATCACACGAACCTACAGAACATGGTGCACATATGCGAGTCCACCGTAGGCCGCCGCTTCGCAGGCTGGTTCATCCGCAACACTGAGCACGCCCAGCGCGTCCTCGACGGCCTGCGCAACAGCCCGCTGCCGATCGCGCCCAAGGCGCCCGCCGCCCAAAACGGCTCGCAAGAGGCCGACACCGCGAAGGCCGCAAAACCTGCCCAGGCCCAAAAGAAAGTCGCGTGGGGGGCGTCCAAGGCCAGCGCTTGATACGATTATTGCAAGATATGTGACTTTTAGCGTGCAATGATAGGCTGTTGTTTTGAGATGATTTCTTGACCTGCATTTTTTCCTGTGTGCTCTTCTGATCCTGCGAACTTATCCCCGTCTTCATCCACGAAAGAGGCAATCTACAATCGCGTTGTGAACTCTCCCCCGAAGGAAGGGGCATGAGTACAAATGTTTACCGGCTAACACGGGGATTGAGAATGCGAAGGGTAGCAATCCTGAGAGCGAGGTTACTGAGGACGTTAGGGTTCCCCTGAACCTATTCAGTGATTTCGGCGAGTCTCGACATCAGGATCAAATCCACGAGGCTCCCTTCCTGTTCGTGTCGCATTTGGGCTAAGATAGAGAGTGCTGAAAACCTCTTTTGAGGCGGAGATCGAGTAGCTAGCGGTACAGACGTAACAGCTTGCAGAACAGAACGGATTTCTTGTAAGTAACACCAGCCACAAATCTCAGCGGTGGAAAGACCTCAGAAGGGATAAACTATTTATCCAATCTCACTAAGGCTTAATAATTGGAAAAACTTAAACCTTTTCTAGGTAATTTTACATAAGTTTTCTACCGAAAACCCCAGGCGCTGCGAGTGGCTGAGTGGACGCAGGTGGGCGGCCTATCTTTCTCTTTTCACTTGAACATGCCAACAGCCTAAATTTGCTGACTGCTGATCTACATTATGTTCTTTTTCCACGCCTTGCAAGTCTCCCTGAGATTGGTTGATTTGGAAGTTTGCTTTGCTCACAGCCGTAGCAACCAGCGTGAATCTTTTCAGATTCTCTATATGCGTGCACATAAACGATGACAGGAAGCGCTGGTGTCTGCGTCAATAATGCATAGCCACGAGTACAGTATATGCTTGTTATACATGCATAGCATGCTCATCGTTCTCTCCGATTTTTCCCTTCTACAACACTCACATTCACCTTCCCAGCCTGTGATTCTTCATGATCGACTTCCAGTGCAATGAAATTTGGAAAGCTGCACTTATCCGCTACGAACAGGACACAAAAGTTGCCATTCAATATGAAATTAGCGAAAGCGATACTCCGAATGGTTTACTGGAGGAGGTGCAGAGAGATTTCGCCCAGTTCCGAGAGAAAGGGAAACGTCTTCGGGACAAGATTGCACCCGTACTTCGTCTGGTAGGACTGCTTACGGAGACGATGGGAGAGTCCATCAACACGGTATGTTTGATGTTCTGGAGGATTCCGCTGAGACGCCGACGTCATTATTTGACTAGAAACATCCGCCAGTGAAGGCAATTTCCGCCGCCATTCGTATGCTGCTTCAGGTGCGTTATCTACAATTTTCCGAGAGTGATCATTCAATGAAATCTCTTTCTTAGGCCTCAAAGAGCGTTAGCGCTAGCTATGACTTGATCACGGAGATGTTTGAATACTTTCATGAATTTCTCGGCCGGCTTGAAGTTCACAGCGAGCACAAAATCACTGATCCGGTCAAGAAGGTTATCATTGAATTCTTAGCTCAACTACTCTCGATCATTGGCTTGACCACAAAGCTTATCACAGAGGGCCGGTTCAGTGAGCCTCCGAGCAGCTTTTTCATGAACAGTTCCACTAAATCAGTGCCTAGAACGGTACTTAAAGTCTTTCGTGAAGGAAAATGACGAATTGAAGGACACCATGGCGAAGCTAGATCGGTTAACCAAGCAAGAAGATCGGGTTGTGTCATCAGTCACGCTATCAACCGCGAACACCATATTGGCAAGATTAGAGGAAAACTTGCGATGTACGTTTCTCGGTTTCTTTATGTATAGTTGGTGTTTCTGAGCAGACTAGATACTTAGCTGGCAAAGAAGGAATCGAGTTCGCGAGAGACATCATTTTAGAAGAAATGCGAAAACAATCTCGTAAGTCCTGCACGCTTCTGATGGACGCAGCCTCAATCATTAATGCCCTCCCGCTCCAACCAGATGACCAGTTTTCCGGCAAGATTCGGACGTGGCTATCACCGCCAGACCCCTCTACTAACCACAATAATGCACTCGAATTGCGGCACGATCAGACCGGCCAGTGGTTTCTAAATGGAGACCATTACGTGTCATGGAGGAAGACCGCAAGCTCGTTGCTGTGGATCCACGGTCGTCGTGCGTCTATCATCTCTTTCATAGTGCCATTTTTGAGAGAAAAAGCTTAGCTGGAACCGGTAAAACCATATTGAGGTGAGTGTGCGCAGGTATAATGACCGACCGCCTATTGAAATCCCCTAGTTCGACAATAATTGAAAACCTCAAGCAAAATTGCGGCAATGACTCATCGATTGGCCTGGCTTACTTCTATCACGATTTTCGAGCCCCCGAAAAACTTCTTGTCCGGAATCTCATCTGTTCTCTCATCATCCAGCTATCTTGGTACTGTTCAACGCCTACAAATGCTTTGATGCAGTTGTATTCCAAATGTCGAGACGGATTGGAGCAACCATCGCACGACGCCCTCATATTGGCACTTCGTGAGCTCTCTATGATCTTTCAGCACACATATATCGTGGTAGACGCCCTCGACGAGTGCATGGGCACAGAACGCACACGGCTTATCGATTTCATCAAAACGGTCAGCACTTGGGGTCTCGACAGCGTACACTTACTAGCCACTAGTCGGCCAGAGCCGGATATCCAGCGGAGACTCTGTTCCGCGGCGGTCAAGACGTTCGACCTCGAGGCCACGTTCGTTGATCATGACATTCGGCTTTACATCAAGTCTCGCTTAAATAGTGAGGAGCGACTTGGAAGATGGGGAGATGCAGGAAAGAAATTGATTGAGGAGAAGCTTACGGAAGGGGCACATGGCATGTAAGATCATTTGATCGGTTTCGTTGATGGCAGCACTGTCATAACGCTGACAACGGGTTTTCAGCTTTAGATGGGCCTCCTGTCAACTGGACGAACTGCAGAAGTGTGTTAGTACTTTTGGTGCGTTGCAACGGGCACTGTCCTCATTACCAAGAACTTTGGGGGAGACATATGAACGAATGCTCACCAACATCAACGATGCGGATGCACCTATTGCTCTGCGAATCCTTCAATGGCTTACTTTTGCAACCAAACCCCTGACTCTCGAGGAGGTCGCATTTGCCGCCATGATTGACGTTGATGACGATCAGCCTTTTGATGACAACAACCGATTTCAAGACCCACAGGATGTGCTGACAATCTGCTCTGGGCTGATCACAGCGTTTACCTTCCCCCAACTCCACCCGATTGTCTACGTGCAACTGCCACACTTTTCTGTGAAAGAATATCTTGTCACAGAGCGTTTGCGATTGGGAGCCTACAACCAGCGCTTTGACTTTAGTCCAGGACCGTCGCAGGTAGTCATATGTCGAGCATGTCTCGCCATTCTGCTACAGTTCACCGACTTCGGGATGGATCACGAAGTCTTTGCTGTACAATTCCCTCTAGCTCGATATGCTGCTGAGCATTGGACGCGTGTTCATCCTGGTGTTCTCGAAAACTCACAGCTCCTGCTGGAACAAATCAAAGCTCTCTTTCGTCCGCATAGCCCCCAATACTCAAACTGGGTACGGTCATTCTGCAACAACAATCTCGAAGGCCCTCGCGGAGGGGATAATATGCCACCTCCACTTTATTGCGCATCATGGATCGGTCTCACGGAGCTATCCCGATTTCTTCTCATGCAAGGGGAAGAAATTGACGCACAGGGAGGAGAATGGGGGACTGCGCTGGGTGCAGCATCATTCAGAGGCCATGAGGGGGTTGTCCAGCTGCTCCTCCAGAATGGCGCTCATATCAATTCGCAAGAAGAACGATATGGGAATGCGTTGCAGGCGGCGTCGGCTGAAGGGCACGCAGGGGTTGTTCGGCTGCTACTCGAGAACGGTGCCGATGTCACCGCACAGGGAGGATACTACGGAACTGCGCTGAAAGCGGCATCTGCTGAAGGTCACGAGAAGGTTGTCCGGCTGCTCCTCGAGAACGGTGCAGATGTCAACGCTCAGATAGGAGGATATGGGATTGCGCTGCAGGGGGCGTCGGATAAAGGTCACAAGGGTGTCGTCCGGCTGCTCCTCGAGAACGGTGCAGGTGTCAGCGGATATTTCGGGACCAGTGCGCTACAGGCGGCGTCAGGTGGAGGCCATGAAGCGGTCGTCCGGCTGCTTCTCCAGAACGGTGCAGATGTCAACGCACAAGGGGGAGAACACTGCGAAACTGCGCTCTACGAGGCGTTGGCTGCAGGCCATGAGGGAATGGTCCAACTGCTCCTCGATAATGGCGCAGATGTCACCGCACATGGGAGGGGACTGGCAGATGCGCTGCACGATGCAGCGTTTCAAGGCTACGAGAAGATCGTCCAGCTGCTCCTCGAGAACGGTGCGGATATCAATGCACAAGGAGGGAATTATGGGAATGCGCTACAGGCGGCGTCATATGGAGGCCACGAGTGGGTCGTCCGGCTGCTCCTTGAGAATGGTGCGGATGTCAACGCGCTGGCAGGAAAAGAAGGAAAGGCACTGCAGGCCGCGTCAGGCAATGGCCACGAGAAGATTGTCCAGCTGCTTCTGGAGAATAGTGCGGACGTCAACTCACAAGGCGGGCACCTCGGCAACGCACTGCAGGCTGCGGCATATAGAGACCACAAGGAGATCGTCCAGTTGCTCATCGAAAAAGGGGCAGATGTCAACGCACAGGGTGGGCACTTCGGTAATGCGCTGCAGGGGGCGGCGGCGGCCCATTGGGGACGCCACGATATGGAGGTCGTCCAGCTGCTCCTGGAGAACGGTGCGGATGTGAATGCGCGCGGTGGGTACTTCGGCAATGCGCTACAGGCGGCGGCACATGAGCACTCGAAGAAGGTCGTCCAATTGCTCTTGGAGAATGGTGCGGACGTCAACGCTCAGGGAGGGGTTCATAGCACCGCGCTTGAGGCGGCATCGAACAGGGGCCGTGATGATATTGCTGGGCTTCTTTCGGAGAATGGCGCCGTCAGAGTCAAACGCCAGCGACTGGTGTGACTCCATCCTGGAAGATCTGAGGTGACGCTGGGTCAAAGGTTAGGATCTCGCAGTGGTGGATTGGTGCGTAGCAATCTCCACACGGAAAGTATCTGCAATCTCGTTAGCAGTACCATTGCAATTGACGCTGCTTTGTTCACCAATTGAACATCGTGTACATACGCCTCCATGGTCCCGAAGAAGTGCAATACTATCCACTTGCTCATATTGCCTTTCTGTTTCTGCAGTGGATTATTCAACTGCCAGAGGAACTCCAGGCTCCCCTGGCCCCTGCCTTCATTCCAATCCTCAGGAAACCAACCGGCAGGGGCGCACGATACGCAGCACCATCATCACCATCATCACCATCACCATCATCTCTACTATAACCGAAATGTCACGTCTTCGTCGATTCTTATGTAGTTTCGCTAAAATCCAGCGTCTCGGCCGCGGGGGCGCGTCCAGAGTCAGTTGCTTGCACATCGAGCGTGCGCCCGGACCTCCGACGCGCCTTTTCTTGTTCACCCGTGAACCGTCGCCGACACGTCGCGACGGAGGCCGAATAGAGCTCTCACTGCTATATACTTAGGCTTAGCCTACATGTACTTTTGTGTATAATTCGCTGCATGGTCTAGGCAGCTTTTCAGTGAAGCTACAAGGCACCGGAGCGTGTCTGATCTACTCAGCACTGCATCAGTGAGATACGCAGATATGCCACGCAGTCATACCACACAAGCGCAGTGCGCGCGCGCAAGATCAAGAACCGCGTACGTGTGTATGTATGTATGTACATGCACCTCACGCGCGTCGCGCGAGCGAAACGGGCTCGATAGACGGGGACGCAGATGCGGATGCGGACGCGGAAGAGGCGGCGTCCGACGTAACGTAGCAGTAACGTAGCAGTAACGTAGCTCGGCCAGGTGAGGTGCATCTCGCGATCGCGCTTCGCCCGCCTGTGGGGCGGCCAGGGTGTGTGCGAAAAAGAGTCCGCGTGCGCGCGTACGTGCGTGTGGATGTATGCATGTGCGTATGTATGTGCGTGCGTGCGTGCGTGCGTGCGTGCGACGATGTATAGGCGAGAAAGAGAGAGGGAAAGGAGAGGAAAGCGAAGACGGAAGACGGATGACGAAAGACGGAAGACGGAAGAGGAGGACGGACGACGTGCGTACAAGAAGCGAGAAGAGAAGCGAGAAGCGAGAATAAGTAAGGCACGAGATCGGGAGGAGCGAGGACGGACAGACGGGCGGACGACGCAGACGGACGGACGGGCACGAGCGAGCGAACAATAAATAGCAGAGAACCAAGAAAAGCACGCCCATCCACGGTGGACGGACGGACACACGAACAGACAACCAAACAAACAGGAGCGGGCGCGAGAGCGCGCGTACGGGCCGGGCCGAGGCAAACCACGAACAAAACACAAAAAAAACGAACAACAGCGTTCGAACTGCGAACGACGACGGACGGTCGGTCCAGTCCATGCGGTCGGCGCGCTCACGCCATCGCGCTGTTATACGTGACGCTCTCGCTCAGGTGCTCGTCCGCGGGGTTATACGTGAACCCGCGGAACTGGTCCTGCACGGTCTCCGACAGGCGCGAGTCCTGCACGACCGAGTCCTGCGCGGCCTCGCTCGTGAACTCCTGGTCGAAGTTCGCGACGTCGAGCACGGATTCCTGCGTGTCCGCGACGGAGACCGCGGGCGAGGTCAGACAGAGGGAGGGGAGGGGGGGGG
>CVKZ01000013.1:851578-875383 GCA_001457955.1 Heterobasidion annosum | reverse complement strand
GGGGGGAGCGGGGAGGGGAGGGGGTGGTGTTCGTCGATGGTGATGGGGATGGGGATGGGGAGGTGGAAGTGGAGGTGGAGGTGGAGGGCGTGGTGAGCGGGGTCGGAGGCGCTGATACCATCGTTGTGGGCGGCGGGGCATAGGCGAGGTCGTCCGTCTCCCAAACCTGGCTCCCCCACGTCGTCCCACGCACCGCTCAAAGGATCTCCTCGCACCCGCTCTTCTAATTTATCTTGTTCTTTCCGTGTGTCCTTTCTTCCTTCCCTATACTCGGCTTCTCCCCGTTTCCCGCGGCCCCAGTTTTGCATATGCGCCCGCTCATCTCACCCCATAGTTCCCCTCGCCATGCTGCCTTCTTCCACTCGCTGTAATTCACCCCCCTTCTCCCTTGCACGATTTATGTGTCAGTTATTTCCCTTTGAGCCATGTACATGCGCCAGCCGCGATGCTCCCATCGCCTCCCTTCCGCCTTTCTTCCGCTTTCGCCACAGTCCCCCCGTATAATCGCGCCCCGCCCTTCCTTTGTTCGATCCCCAGCCGGCCTCTGCTTTCCGACTTCGATCTGCTCTCTGCTCTCTGTTTTTGTGCTTTTGTGCTTTTTGTGTTTTTCTGGTTTTTTATGTGCATCATTGGTCTGCTTTTGTCCAACTCTTTCTTTTTCTTTTTCGTTTCCTACGCACGCACGCATGTCATAAGCTTATTGTTTTTTGTTTGTTTTTTGTTTTATTGTTTTATCTTTTCTGCCTCGTCGGCGCGTCGCGCGTTGTTTGGCCGTCGAGTCTGCCAGTGGGGGTGGGTGGTATCTATAGTCGAAGAAGTAGAAATCGAAATCGAATCCGAGTCTGTCTTTTGTCTCGTCCGTGTGATATTGCACACGTTTCGTTGTCGTTGCGAGGCCCTCGAGCGGGGGCACCAGCTGGCAATTATCCGGATTTATAAATAAACGAACAACAGTGTTAGATAGGTGCTATCCACACAAGTGGTGGTTCGGAGCAAGAACGGAGGAGGCATGCGTGATCCCGGGAGAAAAGAAAAAGGGACTTCTTCGATTGCCATCAACGATCAACGCAGCGAGACGCAGCGATCACGACGCCTTTTCCGCCGCTTTCTGCTGCTGCTGCGCGAGCATGCGCCTGAAATGGAGCAACACAAAGGCACGGTCAGCCAACGGCGCATGCAGGGCCCCGGGAGGGAGAACAGGAAAGCTCACTGCCGCGCGGCGAGGACCATCTGCGCCTTGCGCTCCCGCAAGCTCGCCTCGCGCTTCTCCGCCGAGTCCTCCCACACCGCGCGCCCGCCGGCCTCCTCGGGCGCGGGGAGCGCCGCGTCTGCGCTCGTGTCGGGCTCGGCGGCGACGCGGTCCTCGAGGCGGAAGCGCGAGATGAGCGTTTCGGGCTTGCGCTTCGCCGACGGGGCTGTCGCGGCGGCTGTGCGCGCTCCTGCCCCAGCGACGGCGGCGGTGGCGGCGGTGGTGGACGAGCGGGTGTAGAGGGTGAAGTAGGCGGGTGGGGGCTGAGATGCGGGCGGTTAGTAGAGGGGACCGCGGGATTCGAGGTAGCGGAGGATGTATGTATGTACCGCGTCCAGGAAGCCTCGCTCGAGGATCTTGTTGGATGTCAGCTCGACGGAGCCGGTGCGCAGGAGGTCATAGTGGATGTTTTCTCTGGACGCGAGGCAAGGTCAGCGCCAGCACTCCGACTTTCCGTCCGGGATGGTCAATGAGAAATCGGGCCTGGGGGATCGGACGCGCACGCACGCACGTACCGTGGGATGTCGGGGAACATGCCGCTGATTGTGTCGGTCTGTGCGCGAGGGGACGTCAGGCCGCGAGCACGGGTATACGGCTGGGGCACACGAGCGCACGCACCATCTCTGGCGTCACATTCTTCGGTCGGAATCGCAGCGCGCGCGCAGCGGCCGCCTCTGGTGACGGCTCACCACCTGCGTACCGCCATTCAAGTCAAGACAGTCAGTAGGCCAGTGTGATAGGTGACCCCGCATCATGTGTGTCGAACGCACCGGATGAAGTCGCCCATCGGAAGATGAACACGATCACAGCGAACGCAACAATAACGTTGACGACCTCGCCCATGGTTTGATCTGGCCGCGTCTAGTCTGTCGAGGAGAAGAAGAAGGAGAAGGAGCTGTGTTTACTGAGATGCCGTTGGGGAAGAACTCACCGAGGGAGCCGCTCACGGCTTGGTGTGCAGTGCGGTCATGTGATAAATGACTGAGCGCCATCACATAAGCCTCAACTTTGCCTGCTGCGTCGAGCGCAACACCAACACCAAGGAAGACGGTATCTCGCTCCTGGGACATGGCGGTAATTGCTTTGAAGGTACGCACGGATGGGACCAAGGATACAATGTGGATTTCTGGCATGTAAGTAGCAATTGGTACAAATGGTAGCTATAATAGAACTGAAAAGCGGGGCCAGTGCAGGAAAAGAAACATGTTCGTAAAGTAATCGGCTTTTTAACGTCCTCAGCCACGCCGATGATTTGCCATACAGAGAACAAATGCTGAGATTAGGAAGGGAGACTTGCCGCGCGAGTGTGAAAGGCGAGTGAGGTTCAGCGGGGAGTCTAAGACGGCAGCAAAGTGAGCGCCCAATTCGATCGACAAAGACAGGTCAAGGGCCACTCACCATCCACCTCATGTTCCTCGCGGGGTCGTAGTAGGTTCGAAGGACGGGCCTCTCCTCAACTTCTTCCACCTCTTCCTCGCCACTGTCGTATTCCATCTCGCTTTCGCTGTCTTCTTCGCCCAGGCTCTCACTTTCACACGCGCTCTCGGGCTCGTCCTCGCTCTCATAGTCGTCCTCCTCGCTCTCAAAGTGGGCCTTGACGAGTATGAGGCTGGGATCAACCCGCTCGCCGAGCGTTGGCTCGATCGGCTCGGTCTTGGGGACGATGACAGGCTCATACGCGTGTTCGACGGGCTCGGATTTGGGCTCCATGGTCTCGAACTTGATCAGCTCTCCCAGATGTGAGCGAGAGACGTCAGGTGTGGCACGGGCGACGCCGTGGCGGCTCTTTTTGTGCCTGCTCAGTGCGTCCTTGCGACTCAGCTTGTCGCCACACATGTCGCAGACGAACTTTCCGACCCGCTCTCGCCGCGACGAGGAGGTGATGAGCGCATCGGCCGTGTTCCGATTTTCGTTTCGCAGGTGCCGATTGGTTTCCTCGTGGCGCCCGAGGTCGGCCTTTCTGTTGAACCCCACCATGCACGCGTGGCAGTTCCATTCGGTAGTCATGTACGGCGTCTGCCTCGGGTTCCGCTGCGGCACGCAATCCATTATCATGCTGGGAGACGGTGACACGGACGGGCCCTGGTGATAGTCCATGGCGGACGAGTCGTCGGACGAGTATCCGGAATCGAAGGATGGGAAGCGAGGGCGAGACATGCTGGATACGGGGCTGTACTGCATAGTGCGGGAGAGGGACAGCCTGTGTGGAATAGAAGAAGGGATGATTGACCTGTGCCCGTCCATGTCGTCGCTCTTTTATAGGGAGGAGGAGGTGGCAAGTGAGTGCCCTGTGCTTCTGGACATTGTAATTGTGGCACTGTGGCACAAGTGTGGCAACGGCCCGGTGGACTGGCGGCCATTGTCTGCGCCTGCGCGGTTCCAAAAATCGCCCCGGACACGGCCGGATCGGTGCTTGCAGGCGCTCGCTTCCCTTGTACGCAAACCTCGTGTTCTCCACATTCGTAGATGCCATCACACAACGGAGATCTCATTGGTTCATCGCTGCACAGGCTCTCGCCTTCCCCTTATCCGATCTCATCTGCAACATGCGGTTTGCCCCGCGAGTCTTGTTGGGCCATGGTCCACAAGCCACAGTGGCCCACTCATTGCACAATGTAGCTTGGATGATATGTTCAACATCCAATTTCGCTTGTTGAGGTGCATCCACGCTCTTCCTTAGCTCTACGCTGCGCGCCTGAAGTCCGCGAAAGACGGAGATCGTGTAGCCAAGAAATCATATATTCACGCCACACCGACCATGAACCACCTACATCCTTGCCTTCTCGCGGCCCTGGACCTGTCTCCGCTCCCACTCTTCTGCGGCTATCTTCCTCAGAGGACCCTTGTCGACTTTCCCCGTCGCGCTACGATCTGTTCATCGATCATCATGTGCTCCTAGGATTCGATGCTCTCACAGAGATACGTACCAATGGGCTTGTCCCTAATCAGAAGCAGGACGGGGACCGCGTGTGGCGCAAGTCTACGAATATGGACCACGTCTCAGCGCTCAAATACCTATGCGGATCAGAAGCAGCACAAACGCTCACCGCCTGCGAACGTCTTCCAGCAAGGTGCGTTCGAGCTCCACATCCGGAACAAGGGAAGTCGAAGAGAGGGAGATGATGGCCGCAGGGAGCTCTCCGAGGCGCGCCGATGGCACGCCCACAGCTGCCGCGTCTTGTATCTGAGGATTGGCGAGAAGGGCCGATTCGATCGTTGTTGAATGCTGAGATATCATGAGCACGGGCACCCCTTCCAAAACGGTGCACAGATGCTGGACTGACTATGTTCTCGCCACCTGGTTCTCCGTGCGAGGGTCAGTGCATTATTGCCAAGATCGACTTTGATCGGCGTACCTCGGATAATTACATCTTTCGCTTCATGTGGACAAAAGAAAAAACGTCCTGTCTGACTCCTTCTGTGATAGAACATGCCACCACACACCTCGATCTCTGATGTAAACAAAGCCATCGTCGTCCTGCACTGCTAAATCGCCTGTCATGAACCACCCGTCAGAAATGACGGCTTTATTAGTTGCAGAGGGGTCGCCGAGGTAA
Organism: Heterobasidion annosum; assembly: GCA_001457955.1. Taxonomy (NCBI): domain Eukaryota; kingdom Fungi; phylum Basidiomycota; class Agaricomycetes; order Russulales; family Bondarzewiaceae; genus Heterobasidion; species Heterobasidion annosum. Next base: position 870,577 of record CVKZ01000013.1, on the reverse strand, counting down.
CATTTCATGACATTCGGACCGCGACTGGAAGGTGCATAATAGACGAATGAGACAATAATAACATGAGTGAGCCTATCATGTCAAACAAGGTTCTAGAGCACGTACACCCAAAGCTCGCCAACGTGATTCGATGGAACTGGCCTAGATGTTTCCGAATCGATGATGAGGATGTCACAAATAGGCGTCGGCACCCCTCTACCACGCGGTCTTCAACAAAACATTGCGATAAGATGAGGCGTTGGAACTTACATAGTTGGCGCTCGTTCAAACAAGTCCTCGCCTTCGTTTCGGAACAATAAAGGGTCCATGAGCCACTCGCAGATCAGATGGACTTTTCGCTTCACTCACCACACACGGCCGTCACGACTCCTGTCGTCTCCGTCAGACCATAAGCATGATACCTGATGCAACGACCCCGGTGAGAAATCTGTGTCAAACCGTGAAGGAGCCAGAGCACAAACAGAGGGACGTCGGGAAAAATCTTGGAGAATTCGGCGCTTAGAGTGGCGGGCATAGGCGCCGAGCCGACTGATATCGCCTCAAACCTGATCTGGCGCGGAATGGAGGAGCGCATGATGTCTGTGATAACGGTCGGCACCCCCGAAGTCGCAGTCACGTTCTCTCGTAGACATAGTTCGAGTGCTGTGAAACCTCGTCAGTCAAGTGGCTGGGTTCGATCAGTGAGTAAACACGCACCTTGAGCCACATTCCACTTCATTGTATTGACATGATCAAGAACAGTTTTCTCTCTCTGTATACACAAAGGCTCACCTTTCGCATCAAAACAACTTTGGATCCGCTTAGCGTGCACAACATCTATATCGCCACAGGTAATCGTTTAGACCGGACCATGAACACATGCATTGCCACTCAGTACATACCACGTTGGCGGCAAGCCCTTGGACATGGAAAAGAGGCGCGGTGACCAGAAATGATTGTTGTGGCTTGGCGTCATCGACAGAGGGCAAAGCTCCTCCACGCCTCAGGTCCGCTAATACGACACCAAACATGACAGTATATGAGTTGCTGATAAACGCCCTTTGAGAGGATAGCGTGGCCTTCGGCATCGCTGTAGTCCCTGACGTGAAGAAGATGGCGCCGTCGTCGTCCGGCGAGCAATCGGGTTCTTTCTCCCAAAACCCGGCATTGATGCGCGTCCCGTCGAACACTTGGGACCAAGGTGCCATGCCCTTCCATTCTTGACGTCCCTGCGCCTCGTGACCGCGCACGACGATTATGGGGATTGTTTGCTTGAAGGATGCAAGCAGTCCTTCCACCCTATCTGCGCGTTCACGGTCGACGAAGGCAATCGTGGGAGAGGAGATGTTGAAGCAATGTTCGAGAGCTGCGTCGGTGAACCAGGCATTGATCAAAGTCGGGACTGCGCCGAGAAGGGCGGTGGCCCAAAAAACGATGAGAAACTCAGGGACGTTACGCATGCATATGGCAACTGCACATGACAAAGTCTTTAGTGCCATAAAGCCAGACTAGGGCGTGTTGGACGACAAACCGCGATCTCCTTTCCGTACGTGATATTCTTGCGAGAGCGTGTTGGCCACGTCAGACGCGGCATCGAAGGCTTGGCGGTACGTGTAGCGCTCGTTCTCGAAAACAAGGTACTCGCGGCCGGCGAATCGGGAGGCATACTGAAGAAAGAAAAGGCGAAGATTCTGTGTATGGTGAGCAGAGCGAGACGCATACCAGACAATGAAAACAGACTTGCAGGTTCAATGTTCTTGAATACCTTCTGCATGCAGCCGCCTACAAGAGCGGTCTCCGTTTCCAGAGGAGAGCGTGGTGTAGCCATCAAGGAATAACATTCCGCGAGGCTGCGTTTGGGCTTCCATGAAGGCATGGCAGTTCAAACTTCAGTGGAGTGTGAGGGATTAACCAGGTTCCGTTAACAAAAGTCATGACTCCTTGCAAGACACCCTTTTATGCCCCCTGAAAGGCCCAGTCACGAGCATTGGATCGCCGTTCGATGCCTAAACGGAGGAGAGAGGGGCGCAGGACGCGGGCATTATGTGTGAGAGACAGACACACAGTACCCGCGGCGAGCATGTCTATGATTTGAAACAGATCCATCAGCGGTGACCGAGAGCGGCGTAGCCAGGGTAAGATATCTGAGTTATAACACGCACGTATTCGCATGGCGTGCACCATGTTGCGTTTGCATACGCCTGGTAGAACACACTGTGTGGTCGATGGTACCTCGAAAGGGCATTGAGCCAGAGCAGGCCAGACTCAGATTCGTATGTGGAAGAAACTCGTTGTGTTGGGTCCCAGATTCAACTTTCTTTCAATGCCCATGGAGTAAGACGGCTGTAGGCTCGTCACGAGAGGTGCATCCGAGCCTGAACCATTGAGAGCCTTGCCCTAGTGCCGGTTATGCCCACAAGTGAGCAAAGTTGGTTTGATAGGGATCTACCTGATTGTCACGGAATGGAGAATGAGCATCACTTCGCCGTAATCGTCAAGATCCGAGGCACTGAACGTCGACGTCCTTGTGCCAATTCAATCGCCGCCCATCCACACTCGGCTTGCACCGGCATTCGCACACTGGTGGTACTCGTATTACATTGAAGACTTGTACTAGAGTTTTTTCTTTTTTCCACTGATGCAGCGTATCTCCCTAGCACAGTCTTCAGCGCCTCGCATGCTACGCTTTTCACATATCTTAAGGGCTGTCCGACGCCAAGTGCAGAATTCAAGATGCTAAAGGTTCGGTAACATCGGAGAAGAGATCATATCGGGCGCATTGAATTCATTCACATATGCTCCCGCACCGGTGTGACTACTACTGGCACACAATGTACAGAACCATACAGTAAGAATACTGAGCAGCGAGGACGATTATCATTTGAATACTTTCGGTCGGGCGCACCCAAGGAGATTCACTTACTAACTCGCCGCAGTAGCTCTGAGCGACGAACGAAAAACTCCCCAAAATAAACACTCAACGTAAAAAATGCGTTATTCATAGATACACCGGATCCGCCCGATCGATATAAAGGTCACTACTCGCCCGATACATAGTATCGCGCTCGCAGCGCCATGGACATGAGCTGGTGCGGAAGATACTTGTACACCCAAGCCCAGAAGAGGGTCGACACCAAGGCGAGGACTGTGTCTAGGACAGTGAGAAGTAAGTCGTGACTGGCCACAATTGAAACCCCAGTAACCAACGCACAGAATAAGGTCTTTTCCCATGGCTCTAGAACAGATGCGCCGAAGGTCGTCTCAAACCAGATCCGCTTTCGCCAGAGAAGTGCACCCAGTTTCGAGCGCGGGGGTTTGTACGGTGCCATATCAATAGAAAAAAGTGAAGAGATCGGCACCGCGTCCTCACATTGGGCAGCAAGGGCAGACCGAGCGGCTTTTTGAGAGGTCATGACGTGGATCGTGGCACAGCCAACGAAAGCGGGGAGGGCATCAATCCTTTTATATTCAGCGTCCGGGTTTGATCGGTCTAGAGTGCAAGTGTGAGCTAAGACTGTTCGCAGGTATGTAGCCGCCGGTGAATAAGCAAACAAACACGCCAATCGGCTTTACGCATTGGACCGCAGGCAGATGATAGATCTCCGTGTGGCCCACCAGACCTCGAAGCCATCCCGTGGAAGCTTCGTTCTAACACACAGTAGTAAGCACCTTCCATCCCGTGTTTTCCCGTTCCACGCAGATAGGAACTAGCAAGCTGATACCCAGACTCTGGATCCGCATAGAGGGCCCTCTTGGTTCGTACAAGGCCTCGTATGACGAACCAGACAGTCGGCGAGTCGTCCAGGATAACATTGCCAAAGTCTATAAGAAGTAAGAAAAAGCTCGCGCATTACATCAATGAACAGATATTGTTATTTGTCAACCGAAAGGAAACGGAAAAGTTCGAAGACGTCGAGAAATTGTCCACTTGATGATTTTATAATTAGAGGAGTGGAATGTCCCTACAATGAGATACATCAGTCAATGAAAGAATAATGGATTGTGATTGAGACGTACCGTTCAACACCGCTGAAACACAGAAGATATGCGTAGCAAGTTATGAGTGTGCCGTGCAAATGAAGATACAAATACTTACACGAGTAAGACATGCTGACCTCCAGCACTCGCACCGACAACTTGATATGTCTTGAGAGCAGTGTTGTGCACTCGTGTCGGTACCTTGACCTCTTCCACCTTGCCCAACCCAAGCTGATTAACAGAACCCTCTCCCCATGAATACGCGATCCCGCTCTCGTCATAAGCGAAGTTGTATCTCTCGCCAACAGATATTCCCACAATTTTCGTGGACGAAACTCCATCCTCGTAAGGAGGAAGATCAGGCGTGGGCTCATCGTCTGTCGGGGGAGGGGGGAAAGGTATCCGCACTGGTTCTCGGACGAGCGAGTCCTCAACAAGACGGATAGGCTCCTGGTCCGACGTCTGGCTCCCTTCACCTGCCTCATGAGCCTTTGATGATCTCTGCGCCATGATCTCCTCGAGTTCCTCTCGATACCGCTTCTTGATCTCGAGTTTGGCAGGATGGTCATCTGCCAATCCTAATCTTCCCACATCAGACCTGCCGCAACCCCAAACCTCGCCATTATCGAACAGGAATATCGAGTGGTGTTCACCACCAGAAATCTGAACGACCTTCGCCCCGCCATGTTTATCCGGGTGCAGCGCGTCTACAACCGTTGGCATCTTGATATGCGACTCCTCACCACCCCGCTCGTCGCTGACACCGGTCTGCCTCATCTGATTTAGCCCCCATGCGTATACCACGCCGGTTTTATCCACGGCAAAAGAGTGATGGTTTCCAGCTGACACCAGCACGATGTCGCGTAGGTGGAGCGGCTCTGGTCTCAAGCCATTCGTTTTTCTGCGCTCCATGATTTTGCGCCCCAATTGGAAGTTGACACCATTCCCCCATGTGTATATTGTCCCCGATGTTGTGAGAGCTAAGACGTGGTCTTCACCGCAAGCGACCTGGCAAACGGGATTTTTGGCAAAGGCGGGAAGAGCGGTAGGGGCGACAACTTTCATGCCATGATCACGAACGCCATCGAAACCGAGGATTCCGTCTGACTGTAGACACGGTTAGGTAAGAGAAATGAAAAAGGAGAGAAACATACGCTGAATGAGCCCCATGCGCGCAGTTCGCCTCGTTCACTGACAGCGATGCTGCAGCTGTCAGAAGCTGCGATAAATGTAGCACGGAAATCCTCCAATCCTTGCACGAGATCAAGCGAAGACTCCAGCTCCGTGTTATCCACATCTTTGATCCCTTGAGTCTTCCGCCCAAGAGCCATAGAGTCATTGACACCGCAGGACCAAACCTAGAAAGAGAGGCTAGCATAAGGCACGGCAGGATATGTAACCAACGAACATAAAGAGAAAAGCTGGAGCATTCAGCAAATGAGATGCTTCCGTAGCCGCGAATGAACCATATAGGATAAAACAGGGCCATGTCGATCTCCCGTCATCCGCGGTACGGGCGGCTTAGAGGGCAAGAAGCAATTTGAACAGCCCTATGGCTCCCTTCAGTTTGGTTCGGAGGTCGGGTCCAAAATCAATGCTTATCGGAGATGGCGTCTAGGCCGCAACCTATGCCACACCAGCGGACAGCAAATCAGCGCAGCACTTACCTGTCCATTCGAGTCCAGCACTAGCGAGTGCATGCCAGCGGCAACCACCCTTTCGACCCCAGCAGGTCCCATTTTGCCGCTATTCACTAGCTCCTTAACCGCTACATGCAGCCTTGGCCTTTGAATGTTGCTCACATCAACCCCCAACCCAAACTGCCCACCATCGCCTGTACCGTGAACCAACATAAGGCGCGGCTTCCCAGACTCTGGCGGAGCAACGGCAGCCGGAAGTGAATTGATGGGCTCGAGGAGCGTGCGGGTTCGCTTGAGTGGAGCAGGCGCATCGGGCGCCGCTTTACGCTTGCGGCTGGTGGTGGTGGTGCCATTGGCCGCAGATGCCTTCTCTGCAGCAGCTTTTACTATGGCAGCAGCCTTTGAGGCTTTAGTAGTCGCCTTCGAATCATTGGATTTTTCGCTTGTTTTCCGAGCTACACCAGAAAAAAATCAGTGATTGAATATGTTTTGCACTATGAATTTACCTCGCGTTGTCGTGGCTTTTACAGTGGTAGTTTTTGCCACAGGTTTCGTCGTGGATTTCGCGGTAGTAGCGGCCCCATTGGTGGCAGAAGATCTTGTCCTGAGAGTCCGCGTGTTGGACATGATGAATGTGGGGGACAAGAGTCAAAAACAAGAATCATGACGGCCTGGGGCCACAACAAATGTGATTCACGTGACCATACACAGACGCGTTATTTTGCATTGTTTGGAAAGTGGAGACGCGTCTTATGCCACCGCGCCACCGTACATCATGATCCTATTTACTACTATTAATGTACACTGATGCAGTAATTATACAGGTCGGTTGTTCTCGCCATCTTAAATCTCCGGTAATTATAGACAGAGAGATATGATGCCCTGATGATACTCAGTTGGGATCGTGATTGCTAACAACTCTATTCCAGGTACTTTATAATATGGTATCTTCGACAAATGCCTACAAAAATACAAGTCATCTCACAATGGCCCGTCTCTACCTCGTAAGTAACGCAGCCCTATACATAATATTGGAAACACATCGCACGCCTGCATCATCAAAGCCGTGATAGCCATCTCTAGCACGCCAGCGAGGACGGGCTAGGAGCTGGTACGTTGATATCACCAGCCAAACACCCTTTTCGAAGAATTGGAGGCATCAGTACAGGAACGGTGAGAGGAAACAGGGGGACTGACTCGTCATATGCCTCAACGCCCCCAACTTCCTTCCATTTCTTCCATGGAACTGATCCCACCGCCTTGCCAGCTTCATCCCCTAACTCAACAGGACCGCATGTACCTATGATGACACCACAGGGATATTGCTCAGACCCCGTAGAGGCATGTCGCATAGAATGAGCGAGAACAACGGCATCAGTGGTTTCTGTAAGGTGCTTGCCGAGGTTTGGACGACCAGGGCGCAAATTGAGGCCGACAGGATGAGAAAGGGATGAAAGTGCGTCCAGTGCGCCGGCGCGCGGAGCGCGGGTGTAATATATGGAGATTCGAACTTGGAGGGAGCCGTGAGGGGATGCGCGCGGCCGGAGGTGCGTAGTGAGGGTAGGAAGGAGTGCTGTGAGTGCAGCTGGGCGAAAACGGAGCATCAATGTGGTTGCCATCGAAAGGGCTGTGGATTGATCCACTTACATGGGTCCGCAACTGACCAGACGACCTCAATAACACGCAGCCTACTGCGACCCTCTCCGTGCTTCTGAAGGAGGTCAGCCAGGATTGAGAGTACAAACGTTATGCCACTGCCGCCAGCAACGAGTAACGCTCCTGAATATGACGCAAAGAGCGTATGACCGGGACCACCTGCGTTGTGGAGCCTGATCAGGTGAATATCCTGGAGCAGTGTGATGCGGACGCTTACTATAGGGCCCCTCAACTATCACGCGCACCCGCCGGCCGATAGAATGCTTCGGCAGGCCAATAGTCTTCTCCTCCATTCCACCATCCTGAGCCTGTGCCATTTCAAACAGACGACCCGTCCATCCGCCCTCGTATTTCTTCACGATCAACTCAAGGCCCAAATCGTCACCACTCGCCGTCGCAATAGTGAATGGACGCGCACGGCCAACGAGCCAAGCCCAACAGCAACCAATCCAGGATCCCGTCGGCGAGGCCGCAACCACGCGGATGCGGACATGTTGGCCTGCGCGCCAGCCCGCGCCAAGGGAGGGCACAGAGATGTGAGTACTATTCAAAGCGGGGATCGCAAACAAGGTCCCCGCTGCGACACGCGTTTTGCAAAGGCGGAGAATGTGGTCCAAGCCGAATAGAGCAAAGCCGGTAACCACGTAGGGCAAGGTGATGGGAAAGTGTTGGTAGGCCTTTGAGAAACGGAATCGATGATCAGACGAAGACCATGCAAATGAGGGCAGGAATTACGTACAGCAGTAAGGAAGACGATGAACCCTGCGATGTGAGAGTAGAAGAATAAATTATACGACTTCTGGCGAATGAACGCAATTGAGAAGAGTGCGAGGGTATCCACAGCGGCGAGTCCAGCAAGACCCCACCGGATGTGAGGCTGTAAAAGCTGTGTCGATATGTTACCATTGATCGACCATGTGTACACTTTGAAAAAATCAATTCGCAAATCTGAATGCCGAGAACTATCAAAACGTACGGAAGCCAATAGCGTGAACGTTCACCGCGAGCGCAACGATACGGCCACTGAAACGATGAATATAGTTCAGCTGAGTTGACAGGCGACAAGCATTAGAAGACAAACTCGATGAGTGTTGTATATGACCATGCGTACCTTTTCATATGCAACACCGCACAAGTAGCTCAGCAAATTGTTCTTATTTGCGAGCCCGATGACGATAGGAATTTGCGACATTGCGATGAATCCAGCGCGTGCCGGATCAGTAAAGGGATTTGACTTGTAGAACGCGGCATAGAAGATGACGCCGAGATACACCGCTAAAACGAATAGCTTGCCGACAGAAAGACTGGGTGCGACACGATAGTTGATCGCGTAGCTGGCAAAGGGATGGATAAGGGTGGACCAACGAGGCACCCGGGTTGGAGGGCTATGCGCAAGCGCTGGGGATTCTGTAGCGCGAATTATAAGATGTGCGTGTGAGTTGAGGGTATGGGACATCTCCGAGGCTAGCTCGGGACTGCTGGGGCTGACGGCATGCATGGCTATACTATTCATAGAATGCGAAGGTCGGTATGCATGTCCCCCCGAGCGTAGAAAATGGCCATTGAACAGATCTGGCAGCTGAGAGAGGCGAGCGAGCGCACGGGGAAGGTTGACGAGAGCATAGATACCAAAGATAGAAAGCAGGACGATGTCGACACGAAATACGAAGGTGAAGTCGTCAAACTGTGCGGCAGGAGCGGCGAGCGTAGCACCAGATGATGTGTCGTCTGATGTTACATTGCCGGAGTAAGACATGGCAGATCTCAAATCTATGGGTGGCCAGCAGGGGGGTATAAGGAGTGGAGAAACAACGAACAAAGGGGTGCTTTAAATAATTGGCGTCGCTGGCGGTGTAGAACAAGGCGGCCGAAAGGACGGATGAAAACTTATGGGCGAAGAACGCATAGGTACGACCGCCGCCAGCAACCAATAGCCTCGTGTTGGTCTTGCCCGGAGATCATGCATTGGTACAAAATGAAATCGTGGTTGTGCCAAGGTTGGTGCGTGTAAAAGGCGTGTACGGTCGAAATTGGAATGCGCAGCGCCTTACAGCGCCAGATTAGATTGATGCCTAACTCAATCTTATCTGAGACCCCGGACGCGCAGTAGCGACTTGGGCCGACCACTGGCCGACCGACCGCAGGAACTTGACAACGAAAACAAATGCTGTTCACTGGTGTTCCTGCCGAGCTTTATGCACAGCGAACCCCGATAGAGCAGCGATATTACTATTAAGTAAAAACAAACATGAACGCACTGGGTAACATCCAGTGATCTACTGTCTATTCTCAGGCATGCGAGCCAGCTGCCTCTTGCTCCGCATTCTCGGCCGCACCTTCGAATACCACTCCCAAGCCAGCCGCACAACTTCACCATCCGCGTTATATGGAGTCGGGACTTCTGAGTAGCCTGGACGCGCAGTCGGGTGGCGAACGTAAATTGCGGAGCATGTTGCAAAAGAGGGTTCGATATATGCCGGGATGAAGATAAAAGGCGATGCATAAGGGGGGAGGTTGAATGGCGTAAGGTCTGAGTCTTTTTTCGCCTTGGGCTTGTTCGGTACCTTGGGCTTGCCTGATGGGCTAGAAGAAGAAGCTGCGGACGGTTCCCCTTCCGAGGCGGACGTCGATACATCCGCAACCTCAATCTTCGACTCTACTGTCTCCGACTCAACATCCTCTTTCTTCGGCTGCTGGCGCTGCAGGAAACGGATGGCATCTGGGTTCACGGACACCATGTCTCCTGGTGCGAGGCGTGTGTTGGCGTTTTGATGCTATGACAAGACGGTGTGGTAAGAAGAAGCGGAATCGACCAGCCTGGCAAACATACCTTCTGCCCATTCAATAGTACATCGCCGTGCACTACCATTCGACGAGCCTCGTAAACGCTGTGTGCCATACACGCTCGGAAGATGAATACATCAATCCTTCGTTCTACTTCCGCGAACATCATGCTCCCAACGGGTGCAAGCTGAGCATTCTCTGCATCCTCCTGAAGGACCTTCGTGCCTTTCTCAACAACCTTGTCCTGCTTCGCCCACTTATTCAAATCGAGAGTGTCGTCGCCTGCCACCCGCCGCCGCGACCGCACATCAGGAAGTGTAGTGGGTAGGTACCATCGTTTGAACGACTTTTCATTGATGAAGTCCCCATGATATGCGCGAACAAGGGATTTTGCAGCCCAACGTTGCTGGAAAAGGGTTTTTTGGGTACGCGTAAAGTTGGTCTCCTTTGCAAGTTCACCGAGAGAGCGTCGCCAGAGGTTGTAGAGATTATGTCGCGACCAGCTCTGTTGACGTGATTGGTTAGAAAGACAATGCGGGGGAAGAGAACGAAGAAATGAGCAACCATTCGAGGCAGAGCCTTTGCAAACGAATAGACATTGATGTCCCGCATCGCAGGGAGGGTTGTGTGCAAAAGCGTGCAGGTGGCAGGAGCAAAGAGGCTGGCAGCCGTGGCGCGTCGAAATTGAAGGTCACTTGATGCGACTCGTCCGCTCACTGCGACAACATGGACCCATATACACCGCGAACGCGCCCAGCGAGTCGCAAAACCCTTACACTCTCCGCCAAGGAGTACACAAAGGTAAGAAGATCCATCCCCTTTCCCTTCACGTCGGTTGACCCAGTTCGCGCAGGTGACCGGGACCATCGCGTCTGTGCGGAGGAACCGACAGCTCTCCCAAGAAGAGAATGACGACCTCGCTCGTGGATCTCATCGGAGAGGCTAGTACATTCATAGCTACTCGGACTCAAGCCGAAACTGACATCGAGCAGAGAATGTCGAGCCATCATTCATCGCAGAGGAATCCTTTGTCCGAGCGCCTCTCAATTCACGCGTCGTGTCCAGCGCCGGCATGCACAAGTCCAAAGGAAAGGCCAAGGAGGAGAGTTTGCACGACATGCCTGTCGAGATACAAGAGGCGGTCATATTGGAGGATCTGCTCTACGTGCTCATGGTGCGTCTTGCGCGCCTGGATCGTCAAAGTTCTTGCTTGATCAGTTGCATATAGGGCATCGAGGGATCGTATATTACCTTCCACGAAGAATATTCCCCAGAGGATGATGACCCATTGCAAGGCATTCGTTTTGTCGTCTCCAAATGGCTAGGTGTGTGCCCTCATGTCGCTTCACGCGGCTCTGCTGAAGGAATGCAGACCCTTCTTTACGCGACCTCGTCGAGCGGATTCTCCCACTCGCGACTTACTACACTGCAATATCCTCTTTCATTGAACTTCGCAGCCACTTCGACTTCGGACTGGTGAACCATGCCCTATGTGCATGTATTCGTGACATGCTGAAGGTGCGTTATGCTGTAACCTTGTCAAAGCGCGAGTCTCTGTGCCCCGAGAACCTTCTGGACATAATCGAGATAGTCTTCCACCATACGCTTTCGTCTGCGTGCGAAAGATACGATCCTGACTGATCATTGTCCCCCAACACGCAATACGTGCACGCAGCTTGCAGGTTCCGATCATTTCCGCAGAGCACATCCTCGTTCCATTGTATACCAAGCAGAGTTGTGCTATCTGGCTATGTGTCGTGGAAACGGCGGTTGAACACCTGCTCATATGTTGTGCTCGGGATCTAGACTTGCATCGCAGGTCCGGGTATTTGTTGATCTCTCCTTCTCCCTTATCTCAGCAAAAACTTTGGTCCTGCGTTTCCTATCGGACGGGCGGTCATTGGCTTGGTATCACAGCCTCTTGCAGAATTTATCGTCATAGGAAGCTTCCCATTTGTTTCCGCAGCATTTCACGCCGCAAATTGTAAATTGTGCTATGCCACACCTGATGCTGATCGAGCTTGTCATTCACAGGACTATCAAACACTTCTCTCACAGCTTGAACATGCGTTCAACACATCCCCGCAGTTTACGCTCCAGAAGCTTTGGTTTTATGTTCACCCGACCGTGCATACACTCTCTCTGATCTACCAGCTCACTACCGAGCTGGCCACTGCTGACGAGGATCCTTCCGCGCTATCGTCTCCTTCAGATTTGTCCGACGATGAAGATGCCGCGCGAAATGAGGCGTTGGGGCTCGGGGGTGCGAAGCTGAAAGCAGTGCTGTCCGAGCTTGATCGGGGTGGGATTGAGGCAAGTAGTATCGCGGTGAAGGGCGGAGAAGTTCTTGCCATACTGCACGAACGGATGCAGAACATGTCAGGAGACCCGACCGCCCGCGCTGCATATGGGAAACTACTTGAGGCGGCAGGCAAGCCTTATGTGGCAATGCTTCAGATGTGGACACGGACGGGGAAGTTGCTGGACCCTTATGAAGAACTTTGCGTCAAAGAGAGCAAGTTCATTGATCGAGGGACGTTGGAAATGGATTACACCGACGAGTATTGGGAGAGGAGGTACACGGTGAGCCTACCTATCCTACCACTTGCGAGTTGCAGCAGGGTCGCTAAGGGCATTCACAGTTAAGAGATGGATCAACCCTGTCGGCTCCGAACAAGCGGCAACAGGCTGGTGTACCCCCATCTCGAACTGTGAGCGGACGTTTACCTGGCGGAGCGTGCATTCCACCCTTGTTGGAGGGCTGGAAACACAAGGTGCTCCTTGCGGGCAAATATCTCAACGTCATTCGAGAATGCGGAATCGAAATCGGAAATAATTCATCCAATCACGAGGAGCAGTACTCCATAGACGGCGAGAAGTAAGCCTTTTAGGACCACAGCGCATCGACCCCTGACGTTTGAGCGCTAGATTCTATAAATCCATCGAAGATGATTACACCCACGCAAACCGCACACTTCTGCAGCTCCTGCTCAAGGACCAAGAGCTTGTACCACGTTTACGCTGTCTCAAGCGATACTTCTTCCTTTCGCATGCTTCCTTCCTCACACACTTTCTTGACCTCTCACATATGGAGTTGCGCAAGTCGGCTAAATCGGCGTCGTTGGTCAAGCTTCAAAGTTTGCTCGATCTTGCCCTTAACGCGGATGCACACGGCGACGACATGCTGTTCAGAGAAGATGTTAAGGTTACCATGGCGACCAGTGGACTGTACGAATGGCTGTCGAAGGTCGTCAATGTGAGTGGGGTCATCAGCACTGAGGAGGGCGAGAACGGAGATGGAGCGCACGAAGAGCACAAAAAAGAGAAGGACAAAGATGACAAGAAACAGATGCTAGGTAAATGACCTACCTCGTCGTTTTGTCGCTTCAGGCTAACATGTTTCTAGCGATCGATGCGCTCACGCTCGATTTCAATGTCAAATTTCCGCTGTCTCTCGTCATCTCCCGCAAAACCATTTTGCGTTATCAACTTATCTTCCGTTTCCTTCTGCATCTCAAGCACGTCGAACAATCGCTTTCCTCTATGTGGATCGAGCACAAGACAACACCGTGGCGACGCGCCGTGCCCGTGCATTCTGAGTTTGAGCGCTGGCGGCTTAGAGTGTTTTGTTTGAGGGCGAGGATGCTGGCATTTGTGCAGCAGATTCTTGCGTTTGTCACCTTTGAAGTCCTCGAACCAAATTGGCGTGCCCTCGAGGCTAAACTGGCGAAGGTCGTTACCGTCGACCAGCTTCTCAGGGATCACGTAGATTTCTTGGATACATGTTTGAAGGAGTGCATGTTGACGAGCTCAAAACTCCTCAAAGTACGTTTTTCTCGATGATTTTTTCTGTATCCTATAGCAACGTCACTGATAATCCAACTGATGATAGGCTTATTCTCGATTGATTGTGACCTGTTCAACGTTCGCAATGTACACAGCGTCCTTCACAAAATCCGCCAATCATGCGCTCGCTGCAGCAGAGTCACCCGAAGGCGATCAGGGCATGGCGAAGCGCTTGGATGTCCTCAGCAAATTCGAGACAAATTTTAATCACTGGTGCGTCTTTAATTGCCTCCTCAACCATTGAAGCTCATATCTTCTTGTTCTAGGTTTAAGGTCAAACACTTTCACTCTGCCCTTGTGTGAAAAACTGACAAGGACGCTCTTTCACAGGTTCATATTGACTGCGTACAGTTCTACGCGTCGAGTGAAAACGTCTCGCTCCTTCCTCTCGTCGTCCGACTAGACAGCATCAAGTCGACATCGTAGGCTTGAGATGTACCCGCGGCAGCCCGTCTCCAACACCTTTGGTTAACATATAGTACTGATGTGTCATCAGATTGTTGTATTTTTATGCATATCGCGGGGCTCTTTCTGCCTCGTACGACTGATGTGTATTGTAGAATGTCGAGCAGAGCCTTCTTATTAGTTTGCATCGAAATCGTGGGAAAAACATACTGTATTGGGATATCTGTTGAACTGAGTTGTTCAGCCTGTCTAGAGACCTAGCTTCGTCCTTCACCGACGTCTGACACTGTCTACGCGACTGGACAATCTTCGATGGCCAACGTTACGATTAAACAGCAGGAGCCCTCGCTATTCGTCGCCGAGATGGCACCATACAAGAAGCCGAACTCCATGGTCAGCCGTGTCCTTTGGCAATGGCGGCTCTGGTTCGAGGCCACATTCGTCTTCACGCTCTTGGAACCATGGGAGAAAGCGTTCCTCAGTGAGTCTACTCTTCGTGGCTGGCAATACTACGGCTGACCACTTGCCACGTGTGAATAGTGACCCTGCTCGCTGTATTCACGACAATGCTTGTCACAGGTCTCTACAAGTACTTCCCCTACCATGTCGCATTCTTGTATCGGCGTGGGATGTACTACCTACTGGGACAAGAGGGTACAGAATGGGCAACGGTTCAACGCGCTGCGGAGACGTTGAAGTCGAGCGTTGGCAACCACCTGGAGTTTTAGGCCGCCGGGCAGCAGTGCGTGATAGAAGATTGGTAAGCGCGGCACCCATGCATGCTTGACTGATACTCAAACGTCATGACCCCAGATGATACCGTGTAACTTATGCACAAGGATTCACCCATTATAATCATGTTATGTTCTTGAGATTTACTGAGTCCATTCGAGCAGTTGAGAGTTCATTAACATGATTCCGCTATCCGACTTGGTAACGTGGTAGACAATGTCGCCACGCGAAGTCGCTCGACGCTCATGCGAGGAATGAGAGTTCCATTCATGTTGCTTCTCTGTTCGTTGACTCATTCTCAATTTCCACAGTAAAACATGATTCCCATGCATAAACGTGATACATATGATCCATGGGTTTTACTCGGAAAAAAGTGAGTGCATGTCTCAATGATAGTCAAATGACAGTCAAATTTGAATCGCGTTTGAGAGAGCGGCGTTTCTCTTCATGGTGACCTACGATGGTGACCTACACGGCAAGATGCTTACAGGGTGAGTGAATATAGCCTGGACCGGCTGTTTTACTTAGCATAGCTTTCTCGCATGCGGAATTTCTTGTCTGGTTTCGCGGTCCTAGGGCACTGTGTGCTTCAAGATGTTTGTGGGAGGCAGCACGACCGTTAAGCTGATAACTATCTAGATAGCGCATCATGGTCTGTAGATTCGCGTTCCACGATCCGGCCGCGCCAGAAGGGGTGAGGCGGAAGGTGTACTTCACTGATCCTCTCGATCAATATGGGCGTCGAGGGCCAGTCATCCCACTTCTTGGACCCGTCGTTCAGCCCGGTGACGCATCTCCTGTTGGCTATCAAGGCCGTGCTAGACAAGTTCTCTTCTACTGAGGTTCAGAGGTCGCTGAACCTGATCGCCCAGCTCCCGCCGAAGAAGTCCTGTCTGTTCCTTGGTTTCATCGATCTTGCCACTGCACTACACTGCCTTTGGGCTCCTTGGGCTCCCGCAAGTGTATAAGTTCTTTGAGACCGACGCCGTCGACGATTAGGTGCGCTTCGTGCTCGCGTCGTCCGACTTTCGCAGCGCCTCCGTGGCGATTCCTATCAAAGGTCATGTCATGGCGCACCCCAACGGACTGTCGCTCGAGGTAGAGGCCATCAGGGCGGTCCATACAAGCATCCTGCTCTAGAAGGCGGACAGCTCAACGACGCTGTACGAACTACAGTGGTTCATGAAGATCATTGATCGATGTGCTCTTCTTTCGAATGATAACAAGGTGCCCAAGGCGCAGAGCGTAATCGCTGCCCTCTAGCGCGATTCTGCGGAGCGCCTTGACGCGAACGGCAGCAGGGAGATTTTGTCGTTTGTTCTTTGCGTAGCATGTCGATTAGCATTAGTTTGCCAGATTCACCTCTCTGGACCTTTGATCGACGTGTGGTGTTCATTAGAGTAGCTTTCTTCGCGTGTTTTCAGCCCTTGTAGCTCAATAGTTGCTCATGTTGTTATGCGCCGCAAGAGTTAGAGATGTTGATAATTCTGATGCGAGTATGACACCTTCAATAGGACTTCTTTATTCATCATCCCACAGCGTAAGACGCTATCAATTGTACAGATTCAACTTTCTCGTCAATGAATGCGGAATTTAATAGTAGAACATGATGTCCAATGACCATGTCGACTTCGCCAATACCGCGCTCTGCAAACGACATCCGATCAGACAAGTCCAGACCTTCGAGAACTTACTACACACAGTCACATTTAATCCTTCAGTACTTTGAAGTCGCATCTTGCAATGTGGAGTCATCACAGTCGTCGGCGTTTCACTCTGACGGAATGTTATCGTGGGCCCCGGCCGATGCTGCTTCAAGTGCAGTGCTATATAGGCCTTCCTGGTTGACATCTTCACCGGTCTGGAGGAGCAGCCTGACAGTCTGCTCGTGACCATGTGATGATGCCGCCTGCAATGCAGTTCCGCAATGTCCTCCTTGTGCGTTGACATCTGCGCCCTTCTCGAGGAGGAGCTGGACGATCTCCGTGTAGCCGTTGGATGACGCCGCCTGCAGTGCGGTTCCGTGATAGCCTCCTTTTGCGTTGACATCGGCACTCTTCTGAAGGAACAGTCGGACGATCTCCTTGCGGCCGTTGGATGACGCCGCCTGCAGTGCAGTTCCGTGATCTCCTGACTGTGCGTTGACATCTGCACCCATCTCGAGAAGCAGCCGGATGATGCCGCCTGCAGTGCAGTTCCGTGATATCCTCCTTTTACGTTGACATCTGCGCCCATCTCGAGGAGCAGCTGGACTACCTTCTCCTGCCCTTTGGATGACGCCGCCTGCAGTGCAGTTCCGTAACATCCTCCTTTTGCGTTGACATCTGCACTCTTCTGAAGGAGCAGACGAACGATCTCCTCGTGGCCGTTGAATGACGCCGCCTGTAGTGCAGTTTCGTCATGTCCTGACTGGGCGTTGACATCTGCGCCCTTCTCGATGAGCAGCTGGACGATCTTCTTGTGGCCTTTGGTTGACGCCACCTGCAGTGCTGTTCTATATTGTGTGTTGACATTTGCACCCTTCTCGAGGAGCAGCCGGACGATATCCTCATAGCCGTTGGATGATGTCGCGTGCAGTGCAGTTTCGTACTTTTTCTCCCATGCATTCACATCTGTGCCATTCTCGATGAGGAGCCGGACAATCCTCTTGTGTCCTTTGGATGATGCTGCCTGCAGTGCAGTTCCAGGATATCCTCCTTGGGAGACATCTGCGCCCTTTTCGAGGAGCAGCCGAACGATCTCCTCGTGGCCGTTGGATGACGCTGCCTACAGTGCTGTATGAAGATCTTTGTATTGTAAATTAACATCTACGCCCTTCTCGATGAGCAGCCGGACGATATTCTTGTGGCCTTTGATTGACGCCGCCTGCAGTGCGGTTCCATTTTGTGCGTTGACATTTGCACCATTCTCGAGGAGCAGCCGGACGATATTCTCAAAGCCGTTGGATGCTGCCAGCTGCAGTGCAGTTTCAGTATCTTCGTCTTGTGCATTGATATCTGCGCTCTTCTCGAAGAGCAGTTGGACGATCCTCTCGTGTCCCCTGCATGACGCCACCCACAGCGCATTTGAGGTATATCCCTGTGCGTTGACATCTGCACCCTTCTCGATGAGCAGCCGAACGATTTTCTCGTGTCCCTTGGATGACGCCGCCCGCAGCGCATTACCGTGGAATCCATTCTGTGAGTTGACATCTGCACCCTTCTCGAGGAGCAGCCGGACGATCCTCTCGTGGCCTTGATTTGATGCTGCAGCCAACGCGGTCGCATGGAACCCTCCTCGTGTGTTGATGTCCTCCCCGTCCATGATAAGAAATTGGGATAGTCCCACAAGGCCTAAAAATGATGCGTAATAAAGAGGTCGCGCACTATTGTGTTCTATATCTAGAAAATCATGATGTTCAACAGACTAGGTTCGTCCAGTTGATAAATTAAGGACTATCCGGACGAAAAAGAGCTTTGAGAGATCCCAGCAGGAGGGGAGAACTCTCGATGTCTCGAGGATGAACGCGTGTCCAGTGGCAAGCAGCATAGTGTGCAAGGGGGATGTCTATTTCAGATAATTCGTGCGCCGAGAAATTGGTGAGCTGTAGCAGAATGGTGAAGCAGGCTCGACAGATGAACACTTGTGATACATCTGCGCTGAAATCAAAGCGCTGGTTGTAGGATCCCCATTGCAATCGTCCCGAGTCGAGATGTTCTTTGATGGAGAAGTGTGACAGCTGCACATCGCCGGAGGTGGTCATCATTATCAGTCCAGAGCAGACCCTCAACACGTCCTGTGGATCCCGAAGTCGGTTGTCGTCATTGAACGGGTCCTCATCATCAACATCAATCATGGCGGCAAATGTGACCTCCTCCAGGGTTAGAGACCTCGTTACAAAAACTAACCATCGAAGGATTCTCAAGGCAATCGCATCAGCACTTTGGCATAGTTCCTGATTACCTGAATGGCCTGATAGGTCTTGTTTCAGAGCTTCAGA
>CVKZ01000013.1:831045-851478 GCA_001457955.1 Heterobasidion annosum | reverse complement strand
GTAGTGAGCCCCGGCAATCATAATGCCCGTGGGCCGATGTTTTACGGACCTCATTATGTCAGGTTGCTGATCTCATTATAAAGGCATCATAATGTCAGCTATATTGGGATCATAATTGAGATCCCGATCCCATTGTGATCAGCATGTGATGCTATCGTAATAAACGACTCTTTTCCCATAATGGATCAGAAGGTCGCCTGAACATTAAGACCTTATGATGCGTTATAAGGCCTTATCATCGGGATTTATTTTTTCCGACATATTGAAGAGAGTATATGTGTCAGATGATGGCTCTGGACGGGGTACATATATCGGGCACCTCGAGCAGCACGCGAATGCCTGCGAAGATTGCTTTCCCAGGCGGAAAAGCCTAGATGATCGTGACATTGTCAGCATCAAAGCGGGTTCCGAGACAACGTAAGACATACAGGGTTGACAGCCTCTCCCATCACGTCTGCCAACAGTCCCACTAGACGTAGAACAGGCTTTATATTATCCTCAAGACGTTTCCCCCTCTCTCTGAACTGGGAAAAGTCTCGCTCGATCTTCTGAAGTAAGTCATTCTGGCTATCAGTGTCGGTGATCTGGAGTTGTATCGCTGTTTTTGTGTCTTGTTCATAACGCTTGAGCGCAGACTTCCAAATTTTATCGCACTGAGAATTGGGCATGGAGAGTGAGCTGCGAAGAGGTAAGGAATCAAGTCGGAGGGGAGAAAAATGAAAGCAATCGAGCGCGTGAGCCTCACACAGGTGATTCATTGAATCTAATTTATTGTCAGACGCACAGGTGATACTGGACGGAAGGTGTACTCGGGGTCTGTGCGAATCAGCACGTCGAATGGAAGCAATGGACAGATGTGCATGTATTTGAGGGACGTTCAAGAATGGGTGGACGTTGCTCGTCAACGGCGCGGCATTCTCAGGCATCTAGCCTCTCCACTTCGCCTCAACGCCAACCTGAGTAAAAGTGAGGGTGATAGATAAGCTCCGTCTGCGGCACCAGCTATACACGATGCTGTAAAGCGGTCTGTACATTGGTCGTGATCTGTGCACCCTCACTGATGCGCGCATATGTGGACTAATGTGGACGCGCATTAAATCACAGCCTTCCTCCTTGGTCCACTTCCAATCATGTCCTTCATCCTGCAAGAGTCGCAGAGCGTGATCTATCGGGCGGAATGGGAGATGTGTTCATCGGCGCCATAAAGCTCGAGCCCTGCATTTGTGGATCGTTTTCCGAAGAGATCTCAAGTGATTTGGCTAATGGGGCCCCGTCGATCTAACCAAGATATATTGCTCAATTTCGCCAAGTTTGGCCGATCTTCGTCTCTGTCGAATATCCTCTCGATTATGGTCTTGTTACGGTGGGATTGTCCTGAATGTTCATGGTCGCCCAGTCTTGAATATGAGCTCCTACGAAGATGGCGGGCAAGGCGAACAGAGCGGAGGGCAATTTGGCACTGCATGACTTCGTGGCGCAGGTGAGCACCGCCGCCGATCCCAAACCGAACCTCTCGATCAACATGGGCGTCGAAGGCCTGCTACCTCGGGTCTTGAACGCGACGTTCAGCCCGATGACACATCCCTCGCTGCCTGTCAAGGCCACGCCCTGCTAGCTCTCTTGCACCGAGATCCGGAGGGCGCTGTACCTGTTCGGGTATCCCATCCAACGCTCGATGTTGCCAGACCTAAACGACAACAATACCAATTAGCCCAGGATGTACGAGTGCGTCCGCACACATGACAAATTACGGGCTGCAAAGCGCTCGGCGCAACGCGCCTATACCTCTGCAACTACGCGCGCGAGCGAGCGCGGAGGCCCTCGTGCACGCCATCCCGGGTGCGACCTTCGAGCTGGTCATCACGCTCGGCACGTGACCCGGGCGCAGCGTCCATGCCTGCAGCCCCGGGCGCCCCGTCGGGCGCGCTCTTGTTTTCTGCGGGACTCTTGCGTCCGGACGGCGGCGTCGCGGTCGATATGGCGTACATACCGGCGGAGACACCGTTGTTGTCGCTCGTGAAGGAGGCGGGGGGAGTGGTAAGGTGTGGAGGTGCTGATCGAGCAAGAGCACAAGCAGTTCGAGCTGTGGACGGAGAAGAGGCGCCCACAAGGCGTGGTTGCGAGGCGGGTTTGGAAAAAGTACAACGCGCAGTAATGAGTTCTAAGAATATCGCTGCCATTAAACTGTAGGAAGTATCGTAAATGTTACTGTATGTGCATCAGTGTCTGGTTTGACAGCTCACCAAGACAAAACGCCTCACTGTCCATGTCGCCGCCTGAGTTGCCTAGTCTCATCCAATTTCCTGTACGTGGAATTTGCCTGTTAGACGAGAGTCTTCTGCATGACGATATCCCCAAACGTGTTCGCGCTGTCATACTTCTCCTTCATGGCGGCAGTGTCCCAATCCATATTCCCGCTCCAGTCTTGCCACGACGCGATGACCTGCGGGTACCCCTTTTGCGCGACGATGTCCTTGATGTGCTTATCCGGCGAGCTGATCTCCACCTCGACGTACTCGACGCCGACGCGCAGCCCGAGGTTGAAGGGCTCGAACGCCTCCTAGACAAATGTGGGATCGGCCACGAGCAATCTGCTGAAAAAAAGTGTATGAGTTGAGCAAAGGGATGTAGATCTTGGGGCAGAAGAAGAGAGCGCTCACGAGAGGTGATTAACATGCGGTTTACGCTAGTCTCCGTGGCTGACGTTCCATAGTCTACGCAAGGCCAACCCAAGTATATATGGCCGTGTGTAGACCGTATTCGCATCCGAAGGCCGCAAGTTGTCAAATACGATATCTGGGAATCTGCCAGCATTGCA
This sequence comes from Heterobasidion annosum, assembly GCA_001457955.1. Lineage (NCBI taxonomy): Eukaryota > Fungi > Basidiomycota > Agaricomycetes > Russulales > Bondarzewiaceae > Heterobasidion > Heterobasidion annosum. The sequence continues at coordinate 848,660 of CVKZ01000013.1, read as the reverse complement.
GCTTTGGAGACTTCCTGAGTTCTCCGCACGGTACGATCCACTCCATTCGTGATGAATGCGATGAGATGCGAAGTAAAAGGGGCAGAGCTGGGCCAGAGGCGAGGCGACTTGCAGCGCTGTCTTACAGGCGTTTGCGAAATGGATCATTTGAATTTGGCATACAAATATGGCCTTTTTTGCCCTTTGTTATAGCGTGAACGTTGCTGTCCTTGGGGGACTAATAGTGATGGGGACGGGACTGAGTGTGGAGAAAAGGAGAAGGACATGGACGTTTGAGCAGTGGGCCGTTTGAGCTGAATCCTTGAGCTCAATAGAGCGTTGCAACCAAGGTGATATCGGTGAAGGCAACTCCTTTCGATAATTGATGATGTTTCCGTTGAGCATTATTCAAAGGTGATGGTGAGAGACAGGACTTCGAGCTGGATTACCGTGAGATCTGAGACCAGGTATGAACGGCAGGAAACGGCAGGTCCCATCCGGATCCGTGCTATTCTTTGCATAACGCTCCACAAGGGCCATCCACGCAAACCTTGCTCTGAGCCCTATACCACTTCTTAATCTTACTGCCCTCACGCTTCGTTTCTCTACCACCCGACGGGCATCTCGAGCCTAAGGCTCCGGACAAACATCGAGTCCACCGCAGACCTTGAAGGGCTGACCCTGCTGCAGTGCGCGATGAAGGTATGTTGCATCCCCGCTTCACCATCCCGCCCCTCGTACCTCTGTCTCGTCCTACCTCTATATGATACAGTGCGTCCATGGCGAGGGAAACATGGCTAAGATCTTCTCATGGCGTGCATCGACCTGACGTCTAGGCTCCTTAGTTCCAACTCCCGTCCTTTCTGACACCACTTCGCCTCCCGCATCTTCGCACCTTTCCATCCTCCTCATTTGTATCTGAATGATGGCCCACCTCCATCACCAAAGCCTGCTTTTTCCATCCCGGCATTGCAATCAAGCCTTTGCGCAATGAGCCCTCGGTCGAGGCCTCCGACCTGAAAGTCATCAGCAAACGCTTGTTCAGCAAACTCACGCCATTGCGCAGAAGGACCTTCAACACGCATATGCGCTCAAGATGATGATCAAGGTGAACATCGCGTCGCGGTCGGGTCTTTTGGCTGACAGGGCGCTCCGCTGGTCGTGCTCAAGTTTTCGATCCAGAATCCTGTACTCTGTGATGTATTTTGGTGAGTTGACCGGTGTCCTCCCTTTATTTTCTTCTGTTTTCTCTTGGTTCTTTCCAGAGGAGGCAGAAGGATACTTGATTTTGGCCTTGACGGCACTTGTTCTACCACAAGCCTCCGAGTTCTTCTGCGTGCTCGAACGTTTGCACATGTCTAATGTCGGATACCAGTGAGTCTTTTGTCTCCCTACCCTCATCCACATAGGCCGCATACAAGATGACTCTGGCCTTTTGATTTTAATTTGGATTCGAATCGCATTCAACTTGGCTCGACTCGGACTGACACGACGCTTCACGAACGAGTTCATCTCTGCTTTCTCTTCGTTGACTCCTCGTTATTAATCCTTCTTGCACCTTCCTCGTCGTCGACCACGACTTTATATAAAACATGAACGCTCCTAATACCTGGCTAGCCTGACACCCCACTTGTACTCGCCGTGCTTTGAAATCCTGGACTATCCACTCGACGCGACTTCAGGCTCCGTAAACTAAACATGCTCGGGACATAGTATGTGAAGAGTGCGACCGCCACTCTTGATTTGCTCCCCTTCTCTTCCCTCTGTGCCCCCTTTCTCCCTGTCCGTCCAGCTTCTTATTTACTCGTGTTGCTGAATATATTTTCTCCGCATTCGCTTCTGGATCACATCTCTCCTCTCTCCTCTAGTGTTCTGCGGCGCGCCTGAGTGCATTGCGCCGGAGCTTCTGGAGTTGCAGGAGTACACAAAAATTGTCGATTGACAGATGCTGGGCATGTTTTTTCACGAGGTAATGTACCGCGCGACATGCTGCCCAAGATTGCCCAACGTGCGGAGCATGATCGATACACCCCTTGAGACCCCGCGATGAAGCTTGACGTGAATGGTGGCAAAGAGACGAAGCTAGTGTCATCCGTCCTTTGCGTAGCATGCCGATTGGAACCGTGAGTTAGACTCACATCTCGGGATAGTTGAGGTGCTTGTAGGTCTTTTGATGAGCGTGCGGTGCTCATTGACGTTGTCTCTTTGGCGTGCTTTGTGCGCTTGTATGTTATGTTGTGTTGGGCGCCGCAAGAGTCAGAGATGTTGTTGGTTCCGATGCGAGTGCGATGACCGATAGCACTTCTTTACTCATTATTACACAGCCTCAGACGCTTTGATCAAAATGTACGGATTGGATTTTCTTGTCAGTATTTGAGGAGATTAAGAGGACATGATGTCCAATTGGCAATGCCGCCTCAATCGATACCGCGCTCTGCAAACGACATCAGACAAGGTCAGTGTTTCGAGAACGTGCTACTTACAGAATAGCCACAAGGAACAGAGGAGACACATTCAGTACTTTGGGGCTGCATTTTGCATCGTGGAGTCACCACAGTCGTCGGCGTTTCACTTTGATAGCACCATATTCCAAAAGAAGCCGGACAATACTATCGTGGCCCCTGGCTAATGCGATTTCAAGTGCAGTGCTGTGTAGGCCTTCCTGATTAACATCTGCACCGGTCTGGAGGAGCAGCCTAACAATCTGCTCGTGGCCATTCGATGATGCAGCCTGCAGTGGAGTTCTGCAACGTCCTCCTTGTGCGTTGACATCTGCACCCTTCTCGAGGAGCCGCCGGACAATCTTCTCGTGGCCGTTGAATGACGCCGCCTGCAGCGCGTTTCCGTGATATCCTCCTTGTGCGTGGACATCTGCGCCTTTCTCGAGGAGCAACCGGGCGATTCCCTCGTGGCCGTTGGATGATGCCGCCTGCAGTGGATTTCCGAGAAATCCTACCTGTGCGTTGACATCTGCGCCCTCGTTGAGGAGCAGCCGAACAATTCCCTCGTGGCCTCCAGGTGATGCCAGCTGCAGCGCACTTCCAAGAAACCCTATCTGTGCGTTGACATCTGCGCCCTTCTCAAGGAGGAGCCGGACAATTTCCTCGTGGCCCTTGGAAGATGCTATCTGCAGTGCAGTTCCGTCATACCCCCCTGGTGCGTTAGCATCTGCGCCGGTCTCGAGGAGTAGACGAACTATCCCCTCGTGGCCTATGAATGACGCTGTCTGCAATGCAGTCCTGTGAAATACTTGTCGTGCGTTGACGTCCGCACCATTTTCGAGCAGCAGCCGGACAATTGTGTCATAACCCGTTAATGTTGCCCCCTGCAGTGCACTTCCATTGTGTTCTGTCTGTGCGTTGACATCTGCGCCCTTCGCGAGGAGCAGCCGGATGATCCCAGTGTAACCTCTGGATGAAGCCACTTGCAATGGACTTCCATGACGTCCTCCTTGTGCGTTAACATATGCACCGTTCTCGAGGAGCAGCCTAACAATCCCCTCGTGGCCTTTGAATGACGCTACCTGCAGTGCAGTTTCATCATATACGTTTTGTATAACAACGTCTGCACCATTATTAAGGAGCAGCTGAACGATCCCCTCGTGGCCTAGGTGTGATGCTGCACCCAACGCGGTCGCGTAAATCCCTCCTCGTGCGTTGACGTCCTCTCCATCCATGATAAGGAAGCGAGATAGTCCCTCAAGACCTAACAATGCTGCACAATGAAGAGGTTGCAAATCACCGTCCTGACATTGCAGAGGGTCATTATCTTCATCACATGTCAGCACCATCCAGTTGATAAATTGGGGACTATCCCGATGAAAAAGAGCTTTGAGAGATTCCAGCAGGAGGGGAGAACTCTCGACGACTTGGGGATGAACGTGTGTCCAGTGCTGAGCAGCATAACGGGCAAGAGGATAGGTTATTTTACAAGATGAATGCATCTCGGAATTGGTGAACTGTAGCAAGATAGCGAAGCAGGCTCGACAAATGAATACTTGTGACGGTGCTGCGCTGAGATCAAAGCGCCTGTTGTAGAATCGTGATTGCGATCGTTCTGTAACAAAATATTCTTTGACGGAGAAGTGTGACAGCTGTACATCTCCAGAGATGGTCATTGTTATCAGTCCAGAGCAGGTCCTCAACACGTCCTGTGGATCCCGAAGTCGGTTGTCGTCGTTAAGAGGGTCCTCATCATCAACATCAATCATGGCGGCAAATGCGACCTCCTCCAGGGTTAACGGCCTCGTTGCAAAAACTAACCATCGAAGGATTCTTAAGGCAATTGGGGCATCCGCATCGTCGATGTTGGACAGCATACGTTCATATGTCTCCCCCAAAGTCCTTGGTAAAGAGGACAGTGCCCGTTTCAGCGTACCAAACGTTTTGCACTTCTTCAATTCGTCCAGTTGACAGGGGACCCACCGAAAGCTGGAAACCATGTGCTTAGTGATATGATATACTATTCCGAATGAAAGCGAAATAATCTTACATGCCGTGGGCCTTCCTCGTAAGCGTCTCTTCGATCATATTTTTCTCTTCATCTATCCATTGCCTAAATTGCTCCTCGCTTTCCAAACGGGTCTTGATATAAAGCATGATATCTTGATCGACAATCGCGGCTTCGAGGTCGACTGTTTCGGCCGCCATGACGAGGCGCTGTCGAATATCAGGCTCTGGCCGACTAGTGGCTAGCAAGTGTACGCCGTCCAGACTCCAAGAGCAGACTGACCCTATGAAGTCAAGAAGCCGGCTGCGTTCTAGGTCCATGCACTCGTCGAGGGCGTCTATCACGATATACGTGTGGTGAAAGAGCCCAGAAATCTCTCGCAGCGCTGTTATCAAGGATTCGTATGAAGGTTGCTCTGAACCTTTTCTGTGACCATCATACAGCTTCTTCAGAGCGTCTGGAGTTGTTGAACAATACCGGGATAGCTGCATGATAAGAGAACAGACGAGATTTCGGACGCGTAATTTTTCGGGTGTTCGAAAATCGTGATAGAAATAAGCCAGAGCCAATGACGGGTCGTGGCCACATTCTTGTTTGAGGTCTTCGATAATCGTCGAACTGCAGATATTTAGCAGATGGCAGGTCATTATGCGCGCGAACATTTACCTGAGAATAGTTTTGCCGCTCCCAGCTATATTTCTACTCAGGGAGCGGTACCATGAGAAGAATGATAGACGTACGACGCCCGTGGATCCAAAGGAATGACTTTGGTGTCTTCTTCCATGACACATATTTGTCTCCGTCTAGAAACCATTTTCTAGTCTCACTGTGTCGCAGTTCAAGCGCGTTATTGTGGTTGGTCGAGGGATCTGGTGGTGAAAGCCAATTCTGAACCTTCTTAGCGAATTGACCATCTAGTCAGCACAAAAGAAACATGAGTGAGTTGCATCATAGCCTTGTGGTTTTGGGCTACAGCATCGACGAAACTCTTTCGCCAAAAGACCATGGTGAAGGACACGCGAAAACCCACCATTTGACTCTCGAATTTCGATCAAAATATTGTCTCTAGCAGATATGATCTCCTCTTTGCCAGCTGCTCATCTCATCTGTTCGGAATCCGCAGAAGAAAACGGAGGTGTGGAGAAACGTACATCGCATCTGTTCTTCCAAGCTTGCCAATATAGTGTTGACAACTGATAGCGTGACCGAGCCTACCACCCGATCTTCCCGCTTGGTCAACCGATCTAGCTTGGCCATAGCATCTTTGACATCGTGGTCCTCTCTGATCATGGATTTGAAGTATCGCTCTGAGCACTGATTCAGCTAACCTCGGCATTGATGTCTACTCTAAGACTCACTCATCCGACCCTCTTTGATGAACTTCGTTGTCAAACCAATTACTGAGAGTAGCTGCGCCAGAAATTCAATGATGATCTTCTTGACCGGATCAGTGATCTTGTGCTTGTTGTGAACCTCGAGACGGCCGAGAAATTCATCGAAATATTCGAACATCTCGATGATTGAATCATAGTTAGAGCTGACGCTCTTCGAGGCCTAATGAGGAGAGTCTATGTGTCAGATGATTGTCCTGGATGGGGTGCAGATCACTTGGGTACCTCGAGCAGCACGTGAATGCCCGCAAAAATTGCTTTCCCCGGCGGATATTTCTAGATCATCTCAACGTCGTCAGCATTGCAGTCGAATCTACCAACCCAAGACTTACCGTGCCGACAGCCTCCCCCGTCATTTCCGCGAACAGCCCAACGAGACGTAAGACAGGCTTCATCTTGTCCCTCGGACGTTTCCCCTTCTCTCTGAACTGAGCGAAGTCATCCTTAATCTTCTGCAGTAGATCATTTGGGGTATCGGTGTCGCTGATATGAGTTTGGATCGCTGTTTTCGTATCTTGTTCGTAACGCTTGAGCGCAGACTTCCAAATCTCATCGTAATGAGAATCGGCCATGAGCAAGAATCTACGAAAGAGGCGTATGGGTCGAACGCTTGAGCAAGGGGATGCAATTTTTATAGGAGAAGAGGAGAACGCTCACGAGAGGCGATGAATACACAGCCTACGGAAGGCCAACTATTGCAATGCATACGAGTACAGCGTATTCGCATTCGGAGGCTGTGACTTCTCATATACGGATATCTGAAAGATCACCAGTGTTGCAGCTGACGGGGACTGTGTGTGAATTCTCTGCTCTCTTTTCGATGCGAAGGAAAAGGACAGGAGCCTGACGCAGATTACAACGCCGTCTTACAGCCGTTTCTGAGAGGATTATGTGGATCTGAATCAGATATAGGATTATGGAGTATTTTTTGCTCTGAGTACGAGTGTCATGAACATTGTTGCCTTTGTAAGACTTGTGACGGGGACAGCTGCTGTGAGAATGGAGAAAAGGAGAAGACGTTCGTCGTTCACATGGTTCGAGAGTCGTTTGAGCCTGAACCAGTCAGATACGGATATCCGGAGACCACGTCGGAGGTTGAAGGAGGATCGCATACGTTACTGCCTTTGGGAGACTACCTGAACCTGCCGAGAGCTGCCGAGGCCCTCAACTTCCCGCTCCGCTCGATAACACCAATGCTGCCCTTGCTCCTTTCTATGGCTCACCACTCATTCACACCATCCTCCAAACCCACATGCCCACTTGCTAACTACGGCATCCAAATTCCTAAAGTTATCCAGGTGGCATTCAACGATGCCCCTGTCGTCCCCAACCACAATAATCATATGCTTGTCATCGGTGGATGTCGCAAATACGATATAGAGCCTTAGGGTGAAGTGGTTCGTCTTTTCTCTACTTTCTTTTCTCTATGGAGGATAAGGATAGACAGGGACGGCTCTAAGGGTCCCCTCTTGCCCGTCTCATCTCATTCAATGCAGGAACACTGATGGAAATTCATCTGTGTTCGTGTTCGTGTCTTACAGCGACGTCTCGCGCACATACTCAATCTATCTCAGCCTGCGCCGTCCACACGGACGGCGCAGTGCGTCCAATGTCAGGGAACATGGGTTTCTCAGAGTCTCGACAAGCGTCGACCTGATATTTAGGTGAATTCGCGTGCCCAGTGTAACTCGTCCCTCGCCTCCCGGTTCCGTCGTGGGTTCTGAATTGACATAAATGATCACTTGCATCACACTTATGGCCCTTTTCCTGTCCTTCGTCTCGCCGTGATCAACCGAGCGATGGGGAAGATGCGTCAATCAGTCACGAAGCTCGGATTCAATTCTGCATTTTATGGATCGTTCTCTCCAGCTTTCAAGTGGTTTGGCTAGCGTCACCCTGTCGGTCGCTCCTAGATGTCTTGCTCAATCTTGACAACTTTGGCTGGTCGTGATCTTCTGTTTGATGTCCTCTCGATTGTGCTTTTGTCGGGTTGTTACGATGGGATTGTTGACGAAGGCTAGACCTAGTCTTCGAATATCGAGTCCCTTCCATCATATAGAGGACTCGTTGCCGAACGTAAATTCCACATACAGAAATAAGTTAGTAGGCGAGACTAGTCAACGATTTCAGAGACGGCAACGTGAACAATGAGGCGTTTTCTATTCGTGGGCTGTCTAATCAGACGCTGACGCACATACACCAACTTCTACAATACTTCCTACATTTCAACGACGACGATATTCCTAGAACTCATCATTGCGCGTTGTACTTCTCCCAAACCCGCCTCGCAACCACGCCTCGCGGGCACCTCCTCCCCGTCCACAGCTCGAACTGCTTGTACCCCTGCTCAAGAAGTACCTCCACACCCTTCACCCCCTGCCACTTCCCCCCCGCCTCCTTCACGAGCGACAACAACGGGGTCTCTGCCGGCATGTACGCCATATCGACCGCGACGCCGCCTTCCGCGCGCAAAAGGCCCGCAGAGAGCAAGAGCGCGCCCGACGCAGCGCCCGCGTCCGTCGTCGTCGCGGCCGCAGGCACGGACGAGATGATCACGGTGGGCGAGGGCCCCTCCGCGGGCCACGCACCGAGCGTGTCGACGAGCTCAACGGTCGCGCCGGGGATGGCGTGCACGAGGGCCTCCGCGCTCGCGCGTGTGCGGTTGTAAAGGTATATGCGCTTCGCGCCGAGCGCGTGCAGCGCGTAGATCGCCGCGCGCGCGGTACCGCCTGCGCCGATGATGAGCCCCGCCTCAACGGTGTGCGCCGCTGCGGGCAGGCGCGCGCGGACGGACGAGTACATTCCGAGCCAGTCGGTGTTGTCGCCATACAACGTCGTCGAGCCGTCCGCCTTGACTTGCGGGATGATCGTGTTGACCGCCCCGATGGCCTCTGCCTCTGGCGACAATCCGTCGAGGTGCGCCATGACATCACGCTTGAACGGGATCGTCACAGAGGCACCGCCAAAGTCGGGCGACGCGAGCGCAAAGCGCACCTGCTCGTCGACGGCGTCGGTCTCGAGGAGCTCGTACGTGTGCGGGAGCCCGAGCAGCCCAAAGGCAGTGTTGTGAAGGGTCGGCGACATCGAGCGTTGGATGGGATTTCCGAACAGGTAGAACTTCTTTGGCGGGAGTTGGCCAATCAAGTTCAGCGTCCTCTGAATCTCGGTGAAAGAGAGCTGGCCTGGTGCGGCCTTGACAGGCAGCAGAGGGTGCGTCACCGGGCTGAACGTCGAGTTTAAGACGCGGGACAGCTGGCCCTCGACGCCCATGTTGATCGCGAGGATTGGCTTGGCGTTGGCGTCGGCGGTGACCTGCGCAACGAAGTTGTGCAGGGCGAAGTTGTCCTCCAGCACGTTAGCCTTGCCCACGATCTTGACGATGTCCCCAAACGTGTTCGCGATGTCGTACTTCTCCTTCACAACGGCCGTGTCCCACTTCATGTCTCCGCTCCAGTCGTGCCACGACGCGATGACCTGCGAATGCCCCTTGCGCGCGACGACGTCCTTGATGTGCTTGTCCGGCCAACTGATCTCGACGTCGATGTACTCGATGCCCACGCGCAACGCGAGGTTGAAGAGATCGAACGCCTCTTGGACGGCCGTGTCCGGGAACGAGCCACCTTGAGAGACCGTCCTCACCGTGAACACGATCGGAAGCGTCGACTTCTGCCGGATGGCCGCAATCTGGTCCGCAACGTACGGCAAAGGCGGTATGACGGGTCCGACGGCATCGATTTGCTCCGGCGACCGCAGCAGGTCGGCCCGCAGCTCGATCGCATCGACGCCGGTGGTGATTTCCTCCAGCTTCGCCAGCGCGGGCGTGACGTCGGGGAACGTTAGCGACAGGAAGTACGAGCGCCTGCCCCGCGCAAGGTTGGGTGCCAAGTTCGGGCTGCGCCCAGTGATGTGGCCGAAGAACCGTGTCACCTCTTCGCGGATGCCGCGCGGCGGGAGCAAATCCGGCGACGACGACGCGGGAACGTCTGCAACGATGTAGTTGACGAACTCGTAGCTGCAGCACTCGGCGAACCACGGCTCGCGCCGCTTGAACACGTCCATGACCGGTTCCCCGTACTGCGGGCGGGCGGTTTCCTCGCCGAGGTACGACACCACGTCGTTGATCGAGCGCACGATGTTCACGACGGGACCCTTCTTCGCGTACGCCTTGAGCGCCTCGCGCGCGGCGGGCGTCTCGACGATGCCACCCCCGAGACTGATGATCGTCTTGGTCGGGTACTCGCTCAGCAGTTCGTGTAGGAGCTCGGTCTCCGCGGCGCGGAATGCGGGCCAGCCGTGCTGCCGGACGAACTCGCGCACGCCGACGGTGAGCTTCTGTTCAAAGTAGGCGTCCGCGTCGATGAACGGCCAATCGAGCGTCGTGGATGCGAGCTCGCCGATGAAGGTCTTGCCTGTGCCGCGCATGCCGATGATCACCACGGACGCGGCAGAGTCGCCGTCCGCCGGCCTGCTGGCGGACGCGTGTGCGGTGGAGCTAGCAAGCTCGACGCCCTCTACCTTCAATCCAATCTGATTCCCATTTGACGTGGTGAGCTACATCGAGCAGACATCGAATTTCAAGACGCGTACCTTGTTTTCCAAATCGTCCCACCAGTTGGGCCACGTCTTCTCTACGCAGCGTTTCTCCTCGATGACGGTGTCCTTCACGGCAGTACCGAGTACGCTGAATGCCATCGCCACCCGATGGTCGTCATAGCAGTGCACGCTGACGCCCTCCTTGAGCTCCGAAATCGGCTTCCCGTAAATCTCGAGCCCATCGTCCAGCTCTTTTGTCTCGATGCCAAACTTAGCTGGCAACAACAATATCAACCGTCAGCCAGACACGCATATGCACTCCCGAAAGTCCGTACTCACCCAGCTCGTCGATCATCGCCCGAATCCGATTACACTCCTTCACCCTCTGATTCGCAATCCCCACGATCCTGGTCGTCCTCGGCGCGCTCCCGTCTCCCAGCTCCCGCCCGTCGAGCGGCGCGCCCACCGCGACCGCCGCCAACACCGACGCCGTCAAAAACGCGTCCGTCATCGGCTCCATATCGACGCGCCCGAGCGCGCGCAGCGTGCCCACCGGCGGGCCCTGCACCGTCGTCTCCGTCTCCGTCTGCACGACCGTGCACCCCATCGGCTCGAGCACCTCCCGCGCGAAGCGCGCGTCCCCCTGCAGGCTCGCCGACCCGATGTTCGCGATCGTGCACGCCGAGCCCGTCAGCGCCGCGATCGCGAGCGGGTACGTCGCGCTGCTCGCGTCGCTCTCGATGCTGTACTCCGCCGGGTTCGTGTACGCCGTGCGGGGGATCGTGTACACGTCGCGCGGCGCGCCCGTCGCGGGGTCGACCGCGCGCGTGACGGCGACGCCGAACGTGCGCATCATCGCGATCGTCATGTTGATGTACGGCTGCGAGATGACTTGCCCGCCGGTGAGCTCGAGCGTGACGGGCTCGCGCGCGTACGGTGCGCACAGCAGGATCGAGGACACGTATTGGCTTGACACGCTCGCTGCCAGTTTGATGTGTCCGCCCTTGAGCCCCGCGGGGGCGATGGAGAGCGGGAGGCAGCCCTGGGACTCGAGGTAGGCGACGTCGGTGCCGTTGGCGCGCAATGCGTCGACGAGGGGTCCGATCGGGCGCTGCTTCATGCGCACGTTGCCGGTGATGATTGTGGTCGGTGCGGCTTCAGACGGCTGCACGAGCGCGCAGACGGTGGTGAGGAAGCGCGCGGCGGTGCCGGCGTTGCCGAGGTAGATCTCCTTGCCCTTGGGCGGGACGGAGAGGGCACCCTCACCGCCGTGGACCACAAGCGTCTCACCGCCATCTTCCCAGTCGAAGCTGGCGCCCTGCAGAGAAGTGCATGAGAAGGGAGTTGTGATATTTTGAGCGCATATAGTCAGCGTACCTTGAGCTCCTGCAGTGCAGCCATCATAACCTGGGTGTCGTCCGAGTGCAGGAGGTTCTTGAGCCTGCAAGTGCCCTTCCCGAGGGCGGCGAGCACGAGCGCGCGGTTGGAGATACTCTTCGAGCCAGGCGTCGCCATCCGGACGGGGTGGTGTGCCGGCACGCCAGGTACGACCTTGACGGCCTCCGACAGCGTCTTGGAAATGACCGCGTCGGGAACGACGCTCGCCTTCTGCTCCGCCGTCTTCCCGATCGCGGAAAGGATGACGATCTTCTTCTCCGGTCCGCTGTTCTTCTTGTCGATGCGCATGATGTCAAGCAGGCGGTCAATGGTGAGGAGCTTCGCGCCGGGGAGCGCGGCAACGTGCGGGTCCGCGAGCGAGATGGGGAGGTTGTAAGCCTTGAGGGCGCGTGTGAGGCGGCCGACGCCGACCTGGCCGAGCTTGCCGAGCTGGCGCGCGACCTCTGCCTCAAGGACCATGCCGATGCTGACGCACTCGCCGTGGAGCATGTTTGGGGTCAGGATGGCCTCGATGGCGTGGCCAATGGTGTGCCCGAAGTTGACGAGGTTACGGAGCCCGGTGGTCTCGCGCTCGTCATGGGTCACGATGTGGGCCTTGACGGAGATGGAGCCGACAATGACGGAGAGTAGGAGCTCCTGCGCAGGGGAGCGCGTGATCTTGGTCCGCCCGGAGAAGTCTTTGGATTGGGTTTGGATAGCGGCGAAGATCTCGGCGGAGCGGGACTCAAGGGCGGCGAAATCGGACTCGTTCCAAATGGCTGCGGTCTGTTGCGCACGAAATGTACAGCAATGATCAGATGGTTTCGTGTGAGAGAGAAAGGGTGGGAGGCGGCACCTTGACGACCTCGGCCATGCCATTCGAAAACTCACGCGCGGGGAGGGTTTCGAGGAAAGCCGCGTCGATGAAAATGTACTTGGGCTGCCAGAACGCGCCGATGAGGTTCTTCCCGTGTGGGGTGTCGATCGCGGTCTTTCCGCCGACGCTGGAATCAACCATGGCCAATAAGGTGGTAGGGATTTGCACGAAAGAGACGCCGCGCATACTGGAGGCGGCAGGATCTCAGCCAAAGATAAGAGGGAAGAGGGACCACGGGACGCACAAAGTAGCTGCAACGAAACCCACGAGATCACCGACGACGCCGCCGCCAAGGGCAAGGACGACGGTGTCCCTGGTGCATTTGTTCAGGAGGAGAAAGTCCTCGACTTTTGCCTTGCCCTCGCGGCTCTTCGAGGTCTCGCCGGGCGGGACGATGTAGGTCAGGAATCGAGAGCTCTTGCCTGCGCGGGAAAACGCGTCCTGAAATTCGGTTTCGAAAGCATTGAGGTGAAGGCCTGCGATGTTAGTGTCTGTGATGAGGGCGTAGGCGGAGGCGGGGAGAGTGTCGAGGACGGTGCGGACGATGTAGGGGATGAGGTGAAAGCCACAGTGGATGGACTGAGTGCCGAGGATGGATATTTTGGCGACGTCTGCGTCTGCCATCGCGACAACAGCGAGCAGGAGCAGTTGGAGGAGAAACGGGCTGGGAACGAGTCATTCAGTAAAATACGAGGGATGCACCCGTGGGAATCGGACCTGCGCTCAGCACATCATCGCCTCTCCGTCCTCTTCGTTCTTCAACACTCCTCTTTACCTAGCTCGCCTGCGTCGATGCTCACTGTTGTTCGTCGACATTGATCAAATGTCAAATGAGACCTTCAGTTTGACTGCACTGCACCCCCTGCAGTCTCTCTGCACTCAGCAACTGAGCTTGCTCTGCATCGTGTCCTTGCAATGCCCGCACCGGGCCTGTCGGAACTTCGTAAGTCTCGGTGTTGATCTACTTATATGACGCCTGTATATCGCATCTCTCCTACCCTCTGCGGCGCTACGATCACCGTAATGGCGAACTTAAGACGGCGAAAAGCCATATCAGCCTCACCAAAGCTGTACTCATCCCCGTCAAAACGGGCGTTCTTGGTAAGTGGTCCCTTTGATCGCATCTTTCGTTCGTCCGTACTACATAGTATGGCCATTCGCCAACCAACTCGAGTCCAACGTTTGTCACTTGAGCCCGAACGTGTCTGAACTTCTTTGGACCCTGTAGCTGCTCACATATGCACTCGTGGCCCTCATCTAGCCCTTTCCCCTAGTCCCTTCCTCCTCTCCTGTGGACCTGACCGAACCATCCGCGCTCAGCATCCATTTAGTATCGACGCTATCCTCAAATAGTGTGACCACCTTTACACATGGCACACCGACTTCTTGCTGGTGCTTCGCTACTTGACCGCACCTCGTTGATAATTCCCTCAGGCGCATCGAGCAAGCCCAAACAGAACATAGACATATGAAAGCAGAATATCTCTGCGGCGATGTGCTTCAACACGATGAGGATGTCAGATGTGCAGGACGCCGTACCCTAGCAGAGAGCCTACACATCGGACAATAGCTTGCGGCATGCCCTCCCTTAGCCTTCCTTCAAGTTGTAGGTGAAGGATATCGTCCGACGAAGTCCCCGCCATGGCGTACGTCGCATATCATCTGCAGGTTCAAGGGACAGATCGGTCGCATCTCACGATTTCGGGAACTTCGACCTGGTCAAACAGCGTGCCCATGGGTCACATCTCGATCTTCTTTTTCTTCCTGAACGACCCCGTGTGGCGAATTGCAATGTCGTACTCGACGCGCGTGCTGACATTGCAGTCTACAAAGTCGAGGACATGGAGATCTTTGTAGTATTGAAGGGGGCTGAGGCGTACCTTGAATGCAGAAATCGAGAGGATGGGAAGCTCAATTTGCCGAGAGTATCAATCACTTGGATATATGTATGTTTTGGTCAGCAAAGTACATCACTATTTCGACAGTGGGACTGCACACCATACAGCAAGACACATCAAACGCACGAGCCAAGAAACGGTGCAACGAGGTACAAGTACACGGCGGGGGTCGATAAACGTCCATAACACGCCAGAAGCCTGATATCGAGACACGGGCTTACAACTCCAACAGTGAGCCTGAAAGGTCGTGTGAAGCCGTAGCTAATCGTTATCACCTACAGGGGTTTACATAGAGTCACAAATGGGGGGAAAGCCTCAACAGTGCTTGGAGATAACCACTGACGACACCGAGGATGAGTGTGTGGATTTTGTGGGACGACATGATAAGGCTACTCACTATCGAACACAGTGGTCTGACTGTGTTAAATGATGGCGATTACCGAGTTAAGGGTGATGATGGATCCCGACGGTCCGACTGCTTGAGTAAGCTCATCCTCAGTCAGCTCTCGGCCATTAGCGATGTCAGATCGGGTAGTCGACATCAAGGCATAAACAGGACCGGGTTTCCCAGTGTTCAGCGCAAACCTCTCCCGAGCGGTAAGTCCCTCCGCAGCCTCGACAACGGCCGGCGGATCGGCCTTGTACTTCTCGAGAAGTTTCGGCCTCAATGCCAGATCAGTCATAAACTTTCTCATCGCTAGTGAAGCATGAAGGATCCTAGACTCCTCCGGAGGGACATGGACATCGATTTGAGCGACTGCCTTACGCTCACGAGGGCCGTAAGCATCAGAATACGTGAGCTTCGGTCCAGCCCATCTCGTCGTCGCACGCAAGAGCTTGAGAGGGGCGCTTGGCGTTCCCAGTATGCCAGCCATGGAGGCATTGGCGGGGATTATGTCGCGAGGGGGGACGTAAAGTGTCGAGAGGACGCTGAATTGTTTCACGACGTCCTCCTTTCGGAGGTCGGCAATGGTGTACGCGTCGGTGGTTGTGGCGGATTGGGGAAGGATGGCACCGATGTAGTGCACAACCTCATGATCAGGACCGAAATCCTTCTCGAGACGATCAACGAGCAGATGGAACTTGCTGTTCTGGAAAGGCCAGGAAAATACGAGTCAACGGGGGCAGAAACGGCGGAACAGCGCGTACTCACGTTGAATTCCGTGGTGGCAATACCGACACCTCCGACCTGCCAGATGATGTTATGGACGGAGGGATTCAACGGTCTGTCACGCAGAAGTACTTCAGTCGCTTCGCATGTCATACAACCATACTGCGAGGGGTCGAATTCAAGATCGGCAAACATGTAGTCTTCAGCAGACACCCCGGGGAGCATCCTAGCTTTATAGCCCTCCTCGCGAGCCAAAGCGATTGCCCTGTGGGAAGGAGACACGAAGACGCCGGGGTGGCCGTAAAAGATACCGAGGACGTCATGCCCTACCCTAACGTCTCTCAACATGACCTTCGTCACATACCCATTCAGCTCAAGCAAAAATTAGAAGCTAAGAGAGCGCTTACCTCGCACATCTGGACATACGAATCGTACCTGCTTTTATGCTCATCATAGAAGACGCTGAAATTGAAGCAGGTTCCAGTGGCGTTGTCCTGAATGAACGCCTCCGTGAGTGGGTCACAGACAATGTAATAGACCTTGTCGGCCTCTTTGATATGAGAGAGAGTTTCCAGAGTGATGTGGGCAACGCTAGCGATGCCAGATCCAGCGATGGTCAAAGCACCGCACTTGGTCTCAGTGGCAACGGTGGTGGACATGATGCGACAAGGACAGTGGACAATGGTGCTGGGGATCCTGAGACGGTTCAGACAAGATGGATCTTACTTATATGCCTCCTGAAGCTACATTTAGTCCTCCAAAAAGAAAGACGATTTGAGCCGGTTGTGCGAGAGCAGACTAAACTAGTCACCGCTTCTAATTGGAAGGGGTGGAGTCTAGCCCTGGATTGTGCAAACTGTACCCACAAGAATGTGAAGTTCCGTGCGGTATAGGGCAGTTCTCCAGCTTGATCATGTAGCGATGCGGCGGTAATATTGCCAGACTCTTGAGTTGCGATGCAGATCCATCATTAGGTTTTGCGCTCTTCCCTGAAATGACGATGCGTGAGAACTCAGAAAATACCGGAAAGACGCAGAAGCGTGTCGAGAGAGTTGGATCTCGTACCCCTATCACGAAGACGGTAAGGAACTTGAACACTCGGACTTTGGGCGACATTCTGCTCCACTCACCGCCGTTGGCCAGATAAGTACAGTTCAATTGAAGTATGTTCATTTCCATTCGATGCTTCTGGTCATCGGCGTACGATACCTCTGTGCTGTATAGGGTAGTTCTCCGGTTTGATCACATCGCAATGCAGCGGCAACATTGCCAGACTCTTGATTTGCGACGCAGATCCATCATGATACTTTGCGCTCTTGCCTGCAATGTTGAGGCGCAAAAACATACCGGAAAGATGCAGAGCTGGATCCCGTACCATATCACGAAGACGGTAAGGAACTTGAACTTTTGGACTTTGGACAATGTCACCGCCGTCGACCAGATAAGTACAGAATGTTCCATTCGATGCGTCTGGTCATCGGCGGGCGATACCTCTGCGCCGGAAAGGGTTACACAAAGCGACTTTCTTCTGTGTAAGGTCAGCCACGGAGACTAGGATAGGGAAGTTCTCCAGCTTGAAACACATAACAATGCGACAACGGTGCCAGACTTCGCTCACCAGGCCTGAAGCTTTTTGAAAATGCGGGAACGGCTGATCGTCGGGTAGGTAGTCAGTCAATTAGACCTGCAGACCGTATAGTCAATTGCGGATATCCGGAGACCACGTCGGAGGTTGAAGGATAAATCGTCAACGTTGCTGCCTTCAAGAGACTAAAGGAAAGCGTCAAGGAAAGCACCTGAGTCTGGCGACGTCTGGCACTCGCCTGACGAGGTCGACCAATTCCGACATGGGCGTACACCGCACATTGCCCCCAAATATCCCAGGGGATATTCAAGGGATATTAGCAATATATACGAAATATACCGCGAATATCCGGAATATACCCCAAATATCCCCCAATCGATTCAGACTGGGGATGACTCATCTACTTCTATGGTCA
>CVKZ01000013.1:815628-828544 GCA_001457955.1 Heterobasidion annosum | reverse complement strand
TTCAACGGTCACCTGATGAGTGCGCGTCGTCGGACAATGTCGAGATTTTTCCAAGTCATGCTCCCTTCGTCTTACCCTCTAGGAGCCTCTAGTGTGCACATACCTTGGTGAGTCTTTCTCCCATGGAAGCATGTTCCAATATGCTCTATAGTTCTGGTTCTCTCATATAAACAGATCTAATGCCTGAAAATGCGGGATTAGAGCGCATATATGCGTCCAATCAGGGCATTGACCACTGGTCGCCCTGCCCCGCCCACCCTCCGCCCCTCACTCCTTACCGCGCTCGAAGCGGTTCCCTTCGCGATCGCTGTGCATGTCCTCCACGACGTCACCCCCCGCAGGATGCACCTCCACGCCGCTGTCACTGACGCACTCGCCAGCGGCTGCGTTTGCGCGCGTGGCGTGCTATCGAATATGCTCGTGTTTGACGGCACGGTGCCGCAGCCGGACGCGCGCCCCAAAGCACACTTCTTGGAATCGGATTCGGGGCCAAGCGCGGACTCGACACACCGCTCCTGTCGCTCCAATAGATTCTTGCTTCGAGGCGCTGGTCTTCCCGTCCCTGATGCGCCGTGGACGAGAGGATTTGCACCTCTCGCCTCTTCGGGTATGCTTTGTAGATCTTTTGAGCCTTGGAATTGTTGTGTAGCCTTCAATAGCATGTAGTTTTATGATTTGTTAATATATTTATTATCTATTTATGGAGTACATTTCAAAGCAATTGTAATGATATTTAGCTCGAATATATCTGAAATATACTGTGAATATACCCGCACCGAGAGATATTCCGGGTATATTCAAGGTATGTTTAGACTTTACCTTTAAATCAACCTTGAATATACCCAAAGAAGCGCTGGGTATGTTCACGGTATATTTCGGGTATATTGCTTATATACCCTGAATATGTCCGGAGGATATTGGGGGCAATGTCCGGTGCGTACAGGACCCGGGCATACCCCTACAAATGTCCGATCCAAATCGCGATTTTTGCGCCTTTTTGTCCGCAGAACTTTCCACCCCAAAGCGTCTCAGACCTCAAAATCATCGATATTTGTCCGCATTATTAATCGGATATGTCCTTTTTGCCAACTTGTCCCCGAACGGATCGGACCTCCCTCCGCAGACCACTCGCAGACCCCGGACGGGGCTCTGACCTCCGTCTCAAGTTCTGCCATTTACAACAGAATTTTCCTCGGACCTGCGCTTACGCGCCCATTTTCCCCCGAGCCCACCTTCCGGGTGGTTCACGGGGTACATCCCGCGAACTGAAGCCCTTCAAGCCGATTATATCCAGTTGAGGCTTGCCGGCGGCGAGCAGAGAACTGCAGAGGAGTTGCAGAGGTCTATTCCCACGGTCGGACCTGACTGTGCCGGCGGCGAGTCGCGCTCTGATATATCGATGACTCCCGCGGCAAGCGATATAACAGTGATATAACCTGATATAACCTATCTACATCCAATGTCAAGTCGACCAGCGATCGTTTGAGCGTTCTCTCTTTCCTTTTCCTGCATCCAACACCGTCGCGCCATGTCTGCGCCCCCGAGTCAATCCCAGCGCCTCACGGAGGCCGCGTACCAGTGCCTCCCCGGCGGGCCGCTCGACGTCGATAAGGCCCTGTACGACAAGATCGCAGCCACCGCTGCGCCCGGCGGCGGGCGCACGCTCACCGAGAAGTTTGTGCTGCCTATCCGCAGCGGCCGCGCGTGGGTGGTGCCTGCGGGCTCCGTGTGCCGCATCGTCGCGGTCGCGGGTGCGCAGGTTGGTGACCTGAATATCTGGTCGCGCGTAAACCCGCGCGAGCGCCTGTGGGCATCACGCACGCGCCAGCTGCAGCGCGCGCATGTGTCTGTGTACGACCGCCTGTGGTCGACGCTGCCGTATCTGCGGCCGCTGTGCACAATCACGGGCGACTCGCTGAAGGACTACGGGACGGACGGGGAGGGCGGGCGGGTGCATGATCTTCTGGGGACGCGGTGCGATCCGTATGTGAATCGGATGCTCACTGGACAAGGTGAGTGTGGTTTCTCGGAGGGGAATCACGGCGGATTGGCGTTAATGACTCGCGACATCGCTTGCAGATTTTGACTATCACTGTCACTCCAATCTCACCCGCGCCATCCGGCCGTCTGGCCTCATCGAGTCCGACGTGCATGATGTGCTCAACGTGTTCCAATGCACGGGCCTGAATGACAAGGACCAGTACTTCATGAAGTCGTGCCCCGCGAAGCAAGGCGACTACTTCGAGGTGCGCTAATTTCATGTTCACGCCGATGAGATTTCAGTAGTTCTCACTGACGCGGCACTCATAGTTCTTCGCCGAGATCGACCTCCTCTGTGCACTATCCACCTGCCCAGGCGGCGACCTTTCAAAAGCGGTACGCCTTTCCACCTCCCATGATTTGATAAAGTCTGTGAAAGAGCGGAATAGCTCACTGCGTATTCTCTTCTCGATAGATGTGGGGCGAAGGTGCGGATGTCGATGGAGAGGAAGACCCTACTCTCGAGTGCTGCCGCCCCCTCGGCGTCGAAGTCTGGTCCGTACCTCATTCGGCTTTGGAGGGGTGGCAGCCGCCCGTGCCCGCATTCGAGGCATACAAGGGCTCGCATGCGCTGCGAGAGGCCAAATGGGAGGAGGCATGAAAGCATCCTGACGAGTTGTTCGTGTCGAGATTCCCCAAGGTGACCAAGTGTACAAAACCTGAATGAGAAGTTACTTCCGTCGGGAAATCCATATGAAATGGATAAATACGAGAACCGTGAAAGCGAGTACATATAGTGCCGGCCGCGTCAATATTCAACTCGGTTGATACTTTTATTATTATTAGATGAAAACGATGTATTGGAATACGACGAGGCATGCGATCTTGATGACTTTCAGGACAGCAAGGGCTGAAAAGACACAGCACATAGCAAGCTATAGCAAGTCCCAACCCAACACGCCGAGCTGGGCCGGGCTGCCATCGGACTTTCAAAGACGTCGAACTCCGTGGCAATGAAAAAACACCGTGATATATCCTCGTGCCTCTGAACCGCTCAGCTCTCCTTGATTGAGTACACACTGAACAGGACGTCTGATACCGTTGTCCTGAGCTCAAGACATGCCTCCCGCACCGTTGACACCGGCCCCGGTACGACATGAACTTTTGAATATATGATTTCCCTGACAGTCAATGACAGCTGGCAGCGAATTCACCTCCGAGCGCTGTCCTGCGCTTTCTTTCGACGTCTTTGGCGCCTGAAACCGTCCTCAGCATGCTGGAGAAGTATCTGTATCCTGTCCTTGACACCCTCCCTGCCGACGAGCTGTCAAAAATCACTGATGCCTTGATCATTGCCCATCGCGACCGAAGCAATGCCCAGCAGAAGATCAACAGGATCGGGTACGAGGAACACAAAGCAAGCTTATCAGGAGATGTTAAGGACCTTTTGAAGCACGTAAAGCGCGACTGGCATGACGGGTATGAAGAGCAATCGGAGATGATGAGCGAAATAGCTGGGGAGATCCTTGGCTGGCTACCGGACCTTTGGCAAATCGCTGTTGAAGATGGGCTAGAACTTTCACTCATCCAGAAATGTCTCTTACTCTGCTCTGATACCGTCAAAAAGATTGAAGGATGCAACAGCCGGTTAGTCCGTCATTTTCACCAGGACTTTTCCGTTCATCAGATATTGATACTGTCGATTTTGTCTACTTACTAGAGCCGAGTTCTCCGATGAGGATTTTGCTATCACTATCAAAACCTCTGATGGGAGGTCGGTTTACGACAAGGAATATGCGTACATTGGCGATACTCTCACTTGGATGTGGAGAGAACTCCTCATTGCTGCTGTTGTTCGCGGTGGTACTAGCAGCCCAGCAGTGAAGGAGATCAAGTCTAGCATCGAGCAATTGAAACTAACGAGCAAAGTGTCCGACCTCATCAGGTGCAAAGGAGGCGAGTCCACTGCTCAAGTCCTTTATTATCCATTGATCATCTGCAGAAGTGGAGCACTCCGCGGATGACGACGAATATAACGACGGGCACTGGACCCAGGCTATGAAGGACGCTGGCTTCCAACTTCATGCGGAGTACAGGGAAGCTCGCATAGCGTCTTTCAAACGGAAGCCCTCCTTCCTTCTTTACAACGCCCTTGTCGCCCAATCTCCTGATCTCCAGCCAGCTTTGCTGGAAGTTACGCGGAAGCATGTCTTCAGCAGGGAAACCCCGGTGTCTATGTCATATGCAGATGCTGCAGACATATTTCAGAAAACTTCAGAGACGGGAGACCTAGTTCGGCTCTTGGACGTCCTCCCACGACATAGAATCGATACCACTATATCCACAACAAAATCGAAAATTGTCAGGTACCTCTCAAAACAGCCTTCAGAAGAATTCCGTCAGAGAGCTTTGAACATTATCGAGTCGGAACTGCGGGAGGCGAAGGGAAGTGTAGTGTATGAGTGCGAACGCGCGTTCCCCGGCTATGAGGACGCGTTTGGCTATCTGGAGGTGGTGACCGAAGAAGAGTCATTTTCTTTAAAAGCTCCTCAGGGAAATTACATGACCCACCCCCAGGAGTGGAATCGGCGAGACAAACATCTTAGTACGTTCGTCGAGCAGGCATGCCGGGGGCTTGATGGGGAGCAATTCAACGACTACGACGACGCGATGATTGGCATTGACGAGGATGACAGCGATTACGAAGAGGAGAAAGAAGGGAGACAGCCAAGCCTAGAGGGGGCCATCGAAAATTGGATCGGCGCACTCCAGGAATATCCAGACAAGGCCCAAGCTGCAGCTGTCTGGGACAGGTTGAAGGAAACCGATAGTGAGGACTTGTTGTTCGCAGTGGATGGCGCTGCCGAAGCTTTGGCTAATCGGTGCGTTTCCTTTCGATATATTGTATGTGCGGAAGGGCCACTGAGCATGATGCGAGCAGCTGCGATTGGGAATATAGTCACAGCGGCGCGAAACAGTACATTGCCGATGGTCTGCGGGTTATGTACAGAAGATTCACTTGCGCCAACCTTATCGTCACCTGAATCGGGGAGGTCTGCGAACAAGTAGAGTAATATAACATACCGTGAGCTACCGATTTGCTGATCAGGGGAGCATCTTGGAGTATGATTGGCAAGTTCATGATCTGGAACTCAGAGCCTGGCATCAGCGAGCATGCATAACCGACGATTAAAGCATTCAGCGCAGAATATAAATTATGAGACATCACCTAGTAAGCAATTCATTTTCTGCGGTAGTTCGAGACTGCATAGTCTCCCTTGGCACCTTTGTCGTCTCTCTCTTGTCCACCTCAGGATAACGGATCTTCTGCATGTGTATGTCCTGCGAGAAGCGAAGCGGGAGGGCATTCTGAGGACACATAAAGCAACCTCATGAGTTACGCGCGGAGCGCCCGCTACTTGCCCAGTCGCTAGTATGCCACCACACTGTCTGGCGTTGACAATACGAGTCTCGTATAAACTATTGATACTGTTGACCAAGTTGACTCACGCCCCTTAGGATAAGTGAAGCGCAGTACATGGATGATGATACAGAAATATACAGAAGGTGAACATCGTGCAATATAATGGTCTAACGGTGCTCTAGTCTTCGACTGGAGGAGTCCTGTCTTCGAAAACACGGCAGCCAATAGCCCTCAAGATAGGTTCGTAACGATCATCGAGTTCCCCGGGGATAGCAACCCCAGGAAAGTAGCATGCGAAGTATTTGCGGGACTGACCCCTACCCAGGTGCGTGACGACGTCAACGGAGGTCAGAGGTGTAAGCACAGCATCATTCTACGCACATTAATACTGACTCCTAAAAGACAAACGAATGGTTGACTTACTGTTAGAGTCTCAGAAGGGTATGTACCATTCGGAAATGGTACTTCTTCAAATCCTTCCACACCCGCCTTACGGTTGTTTGCCTTAGAAAATATGTTAGTGATTATGGCCAAGAGCCAGAACATCATGCTGCTCACGAGAGCGACCTGGCGATGGGTGAGGGCCTGACGTCTACTTATCTCGGCCATGTCGTTCGTCGCACTGGTGCGAAATTGTTGAAATTCTGTACGATGCTGTAAAAACTCCTGTCGATGCTGTACAAACTCCTGTTGATGCTGTACAAACTCCTGTCGATGCTGTACAAACTCCTGTCGATGCTGTACAAATTCCTGGCGAAGCTGTGTGAAATCCTGGCGAAGCTGTACAAACTCCTGGTGATGCTGGTCAACCTTTTGGTTAAGCTCAGTACGAAACTGTTCAAAGTTGGCGTTGTACTGCTGAAACCACGCGGGGGCAGCTATAGGTGTCGAGGAAGGTCAGTCAATGATTCTGACATGTTGTACCCGTATTTACCAGCCATAGCACCTCCTGTAACTACAAGGGATTGGGCCACAATAGCAGCTTTGTATCTAGCGGCCTTTGCTAGATCGGACCGTGGTACTTTGTCGTCCTCTGGAATGAATTATCGGCACAGTCAGTGTAGCCATTGGAAGTGAAATGCGAGTTACTCACCGGCGTAGTGGAGAACGCGACTCTCGAGCAGGGCCGCATCAGAAACCTTTGCATCGTCCGCCACACCCTCTCTAGCAGCTGGGACATGAATGTTACCGGTAAATTGGGGCAAGGGAATGGTGGGCAAGTTAATAACCTCCATATTCAGTTGTATGTGAGAGCTGAGGACAGTTCGTAGTTGTATGGGGTGGGCCACAGGCCAAGTGGGCTAACGTGAGGGTTCGTTCGATTCCGTGTTCAACTTAAGTAGGTGCCAGGCACGTGGTGAGATCTTTGCTCTTTGTACTCCGCTTGCGGCTCCGGTCCCAGATTTAACCCAAAAGTAGGCAGTAAAGCAGGAAAAATGACATTGCCCACAACCTCTAGAATCTCGTTAGTATCTCCGGCTCGACATGAGGAGCGTTCAACTGTCTGATCATCGGATAAGTCAGGCCTCGAGGATGCTATCTTCAGTCTCGATGTTCTCTCAGCTAATAGTGGTCCTTACAAAGTGCCGCTAGCGGTGGAGGTCGTTCTATGCCTTCCACGTTCTTGATCAGCATAATTTCTAGAGTACATACAGTACATCCACCTTCTTCTCTTCAAAGTCAGATGGTAACCATCTTTCATTTTATTTTCAGTTCATCGCATACCTCTCGAGGCCCATGAACTCAGAGGTGAGCGGTCAGACGCGATACCGAACCCGCCCTGCCGCGAGCCAGAACTCGCTCGTCCCGTCCTCGCACCAGCCGAGCGGGCCGAGGTCGCACTCGGCGCACGCGAGCAGTTTCCGGGGCTTTTCTGACGCTGTCGTGGACATTGTCCGTACGATGTGAGCGACGTGCGAGACTGTGATTATGAGAGTGCAAGAGAGGCAACATACCGGTATTGACGGGCTTTGAGAATCCGATGTTCTCAAATTCCATGGGCGTAGGGCCGATGAGCCACCAGTATGTATTGGTTGGAGGAGTAGGGAGCACGGGAAGGTGAGGGTTCGTATGGTCCGGAGGTTCCATCTACGAGCGAGACAATGGAGGGGCGTAAGTATATTCACTGTCACCGTGGGTGAGGTAAAGTTGCAGGTTATAGGCGACGACATGTTGTTTCAAAGTAGCAAGCCTTTCGGAACAAGGAACCCACCTGAACGCTTTCCCGTACCTCAAGTCTACCGATACCCTTCTTGATGATTACGCTCCCACAGTCCTTACGGGGACATAGCACATCGTACCCATTCCGGGAGGATTTGCCTGCACCGCCTGAGGCATCTTCGTGTACATCGACGACATCGCCGACGCCACCAGAGAATCCGACGAGGAGCTCGCCAGAGGGACGAGCTCGTCGCGAAGAGTCGTGCTGGCGCAGGGCGGCAAATATGTCAGCTGTGGGCGTGAAGTTGGTGAGGTCCGATGCTGCAGAGATCGCTGAGGGTGGCTGGGAGACCGCTCTGGCAGGGATAATGTAGCGCATCTCGAACCAGGGCTTGTCCCCATGAACGACGGTGCTCCGCCCGACATACTCGAACCCTACACCCTCGTACAGTCCGCGCATGTCTTCATGGGCGATGAGCAGCACACGGTCGTACGCGGCAACTCCGCCCGTGGTTGCCGCAGAGGCGCGACGGAGGTACTCTTTTAAAAGTGTGCTCGCGGCTCCGCGCCGTTGATATGCACGCGAAACGCAGACGCCGTGGATGCAGAGGGAGCGCGCGCCAGGAACATGGGTTGACATGGAAGCATGGGTGAGTATCTGGGAGGAGGAGAGCGTGCCATCGATGTAACCGATGAGAGAACGGGAGGAGCCTGAAAGGGCAGAGGGCGTAGCAGATGGAAGGAAGGCGCCGAGGAAGAGGGCAGGCGCGACGGATTGGCGATAGCTAAGCGACAAATTAAGGGAGATATAGACAGATCAGAGGAAAGAGGCTCACGCACGCGAAAGTTGCTAGGCTCCCCGCTTCATCTTGCGGAAATCCTGGAAATGGATGTTTCAAATGTGAGATTTGGGCGCTTCAGCAAGCAGCCATGACATTACCCTCAACTTCCATGCTGTATGCATCCTGGAGCTCTTCTGCGCGTACAAGGTCGTAAAACAGACCATCCAGTGAGGGTTTTTCGGACTCAGAAGCCATTCTCCGAGGTGCTGAGTGGGCGGTCGCAAGTGTCTAGATCTTATCTTATCTCTCTCATCAGAGTATTTGGGAGCCCTGCTGGAGTTCCCACGCCTGGTTCAACCAGTCGCGTCTCCGTCACCGTCGCTCCGTTGGCACCGTCGTCCTCTCTCCCCTATTCATCCTCGTGCACAAAATGTTGTCCGTGCTTTTCAGGCGCACGGCCCTCTTGCGTGCACATGCGCTTTATCGCGCGCCCACCGTCGCGGCTGCTGCTGTAGCAAGGCGTACCTTCGTCACGAGCTCACCGCGCTTCTTCCCCTCGTCCGAAGCCGCAGCGACGGCGACAGCGCCCAAGCGTACGCGCAAGTCGAGCAGCGTAACCACCGACGATGCCGACGCCGGTGATAAACCGAAAGCCAAACCTGGTCGCAAAGCCCAAGCAAAGCCGACAGCAAAGAAAGCCGGGCGCACGGCAAAACCGAAGGTAAAGGCAAGGGCCAAGCCGGGACCGAAACCAAAGCTAAAGCCAAAGCCAACGCCAAGGCCGAGGGGAAGGCCCAAAACCAGCAAACCCGCGAAGCCCCCGACAGGTGCGCGGATTTTTTTTCTTTCCTCCACCTAGGACACGCTGGCCTGCAACTTTGTTTCCCCTTTTCAGTGAAGCTCAAGCCAGAGGATAAGCCGCCCCGCCCACCGGGCAACACGTTCATACAGTTCTACGTTGATTTCTATAAACGGGTTGGGCCCCCGGGCAGCACGGAAGACAGCAGGCTACGAAGTCGCGAGGCGGGCAAAGCCTGGGGGTTGATGTCTGATGAAGAAAAAGCTGTGCGTGTGTCTCCTGCCTCCTCATACTCTCTGCTAAATCTGATGTCTCTCCCTCCCCCTCCGTGCACACAACACATACTATATACGTGGACATCGCAACGTGTTCTATCGCGTCTTACCATCCAACGCAGGTCTGGCGCGAAAAAGGACTTGCTGCCTATGCTGAGTACAAGACGAAGTACACAGCCTGGCTTAAGACGGTCGACAAGACAAAGCTTGCCGAGCTGAATCGCAGACGCAAGAAACGCGGCATCGCGCCCATCACGCAGAACGAACTTCATCCAAAGCCGCCCAACTCGTTTGTCAGGTCTGTCTATCTCGCATCTCAACGCTTCCTCCTACTAACTCCGGCGCGCCCATGCGCACACACAGGTTCGCCCAGGAACTCTCTAAGACCAAGTTTACAAAAGGGATGCAGCCTCCCGGTGTGAACTATCCGCCTTACCTCTCGCGAGAGTCTGCTGCCATATGGAAAACCATGAGCGACGCTGAGAAAGCGGTTCGTCCTATTTGCAATGAATCTGACCGTTTAACCAACTAAGCCGTACACATTTTTCCTCGACCATAGCCGTACGTTGAAGAGTATCAGCGAGATATCGCGGTATGGAAGGTGGAGCATAAACGCAGGCTCGCGGAATGGGGCAAGGATAAGATCGCACAGGTTGCGAACGATGCAGAGTGAAATGATGCAGGTGTGACGCGGGTATGATGTTGGCTCTTAATTGAATTTTTATCGTCTTGGGCTTCATCTATCCACCCACGTTTCTCCTCATTCCTCTCCACTCTTTTGACATTTCTACAACGAGTTATTTTCTCTGTCTGTGGGAACGGCTGTCGACTGCCTCTATTTTTTTTTGTATTATATCATTCTTCTATTGCGTCTCGATTCGTTTCAAGCTCGATGACCTTCTCGCTGGAATTTGATCAGAGTTTCTGGCGTATACACTATAGTAGTCTGACAATGTTGCCCTCTCGGATGCCTCAACTCTTATGATAATGGTTCGTACGGCATCTATCCATTCTACGGATCGCCAGCTGACGCGGTTTTCGAAGGTATTGCGGTAGCATATTTGCTCAAAGACATCATCTCGAGCTCAACGTTGCATTATCCGTAGCTCAATAGCCGCGAAGGGCCGGAGTGCGAACGGAACTCATCCGACAACCTGTTCCTTCATAATGACCGCTATGACCTCAAGCACATTGAAGCACCACTACCTCACGACTTTTCCGCCTACTGGCTTCTAAAGCGTTCATCTCCTGCAGCTGATACAAAACAACACGCTTCGACATCGATGCCTTGTTCAGGACGAGGTGCACTCTGACACGGTCTAAGACCATGTTCACAAGTTTCATGGAACTCACCTACTTGGGCACGACTGATGTTTTCTTTGTGTCTCCTCTATTCATCCGTTGGATGTCTAAGGGTCCCTCGCACAAATGACATTGTTCCAGATTACGATCTGACACAATCCAATCCACGTTACACCTATCAAGATGTAGACATGAGACAGATGGGAGATGAAGGATGTGCGTACCCATTGAGTCTCCAACTCAATAGCTTTGAGATCATCGCCCATAATCTGTTTTTCACAGTCTTGCGCCGCAGCCTCGATGACACACGAGTATGCCCGTGTATACTGCACTCCACAACTTGCGTTGTCATTGACTTTGTGTTTTCTGTTTCACCTAGTCTCGATGAAGATAAGGCGCAAGCCAAGCTATGGCATAACTTTCCCTCGTCCTGAATTATTATGGGCTAAGCCGAACATAAATCTGGAGTGGGTCCACCACGGAACGAAGAGCATTGCGTGGCTGCACACGAGGTTACTGCGCGTCTGCGTCAATCTTCGTGCATGCAGAACGATGACAGACTCGTACAGGTCTGCGATGGCGAAAATACTCGCATTATGCCCGGCGAACATGGAATCCTTCAATGACTTTGGTAGGTACAGACAAACTGCGGTAATACCATCCATGATAGCTGACTACAGTCGAGTCCAGGCGTCGTTCTTATCTGCCGCCACTCGTACTGGAATCATTGGATGTATTGATGAGTCAATTCCTTGTGTTGCGCCCTCGACAGAAACGCCTGATTCTATACACCTTTCCTCCATTGAGAATCCACACGGGTGTTCGTCCCTGCCTCGGGCCGTTCGAAATGGATCGAGGGCTGACTACTATTGGTATGGTCATTGGACAAAGGTCATAGCTCATGGACCCTAGACCACGACTTCCAGCGCATATAAAGGGATTATGAGTCTGATATGAACTTCAATTCCCCAAGATGCCGTCCGTTCTGAAACAACTGTCGGATCTTATCGCAGCATCGGTTCGTAACATCGATGCTGCTTGCGAAGCTTGCGGACAGCCCTTTCCTTCACTAGACGAGCCGTTCTCAGACGAATCGGAGGAGGCTCGTAAAGGGCCGGAGCTTCTTCACAACATTGGTATCATAGTAGCTGCAGCAACGCAGCTTATCGCTGTTGCAAACGTTCCGTCGACCCATCTATTTTCCGTGATTCTACAGGTACGATTTTTACATGCTACATGAATCATTCTTGTGACTCACGCCTTCAATAGCACACTGTGCCGGCTTCCCTCGCCGTGTCGAATGATGGCCACATTGCTGAAATATTGCGCGACGCTGGCCCGCAGGTGATTTGATTCTTTCGCTGTTTCTTGAAGCGTTGTTTAAAGCAAGTGGTGAATTTCAGGGAGCGACTGTAAACGACATCGCCCAACGGAATGGCATGAATGCAGCCCGAATCGGTAGAGTGTTCTCTTGTGATCCGCAGTGCCTGGCTGAGCCGTATCGCAGGTCGAGTTCTTCGGCTCCTCGCTACACACCACATATTCAGAGAAGTCTCTCCTGATGTGTTTACTAACAATCGGATCTCTTCGCTGCTAGATACTGGGAAACCATTGGAGGAGTTATCCAGTCTGTACGTATTTCTTTCAAAAATATGTCTTCATCTGGCACTCAACGAGACCCACCAGGCCCCTTGACAAACACGATGATACTGCCGGCTACTCTGCAGCTGTGGGCCATTAGTTCGTGGACTCAGTCAGCTAGCTACCGAGATTGTCTGATGTTTCTGTTCCAGCTGTGATGAAGCCCTCAAAGTTACTTCGGCACTCGCCGAGACTCTTCGAGACCACGCACTTGGCCATTCAGATGAACCCAACCAATCTGCTCTCTCGAAAGCCTTTTCCACAAGTCTTCTTCCCTTTGAATGGTTTGAACTTCCAGAGAACGAGTATCGTAGAAGGCGTTTTGGCGTGGTCATGGACGCTCTGACCAAGTTACAGCCCCCTGACGCTCTATTGAAAGGTGGGTCTCTTTGACTGATGTCGTCATGATGAAGAGATGATTTTGACCAAGACCACTTGTGACTTGTCCAGGCTTTGATTTCTCTTCGCTCCGAGACGGCGCGCTTGTCATCGACGTCGGAGGAGGAATCGGATCGGTATCCATGGTCATTGCGAAAGCTTACCCAAAGCTGAA
>CVKZ01000013.1:802733-815528 GCA_001457955.1 Heterobasidion annosum | reverse complement strand
GATCGGTATCCATGGTCATTGCGAAAGCTTACCCAAAGCTGAACTTCGTGGTCGAAGATCGGCTTCAAGTTGTTCAGGACGCAGAGAAGGTTTGACCAACCTTGAGTTCTTCCCTATTTATTTTGATCTATTCGCAGTTCTGGAAGGCTAATCTCGCCGAAGCATTGGATTCTGGCCGAGTGCGACTTGTTGGTGAGTCTCCTTCACCTAGCTCGTATATACCGGGAACTCACACACAAGGAAGCGCACGACATGTTTTTGCCGCAGCCCCAAGCCTTCAACGCACCTGATTTATTCATATTACGTGGGATCGTACACGACTGGTCCGATCCTTACGCGGTGAAAATATTGAAATCCCTCCGCGCAGTGGCAGGCCCCAGGACCCAACTCCTCATCATCGACAGAGTCCTTCTGTATGCGTGCCCGCCTCACCCCCAACATAGTGATTCGTTCACAGCACCCAATATTGCTGATCCCCCGGCACCATTGCTAGCTAACATGGGTGGGGCTGCTTCGATACTGTATGCTCATGACATTTTGGCATGTACCTTATCCCCGCATCAATGGACATTTCTATTGACAGGAAGAATTTGCAGATGCTGGCCTTTCAGAATGGACAGGAACGCACCAGTGACCAATTCAACGAGCTTTTGAGAAATGCGGGGTGGGAACTGAAAGAAATCAAGCGAACGGATAACATAGGGACGAGGATGCCGCATGTGATCGCAGTGCCCTTGTGAAAGCAGATGCTCTTATATTGGATGCTAGAGCCCCATGTAATGTTACCAGAACGATGATGTACTTTATATCTCCAGGTCGAAATTGCGATCCCGGCACGATGTTAAAAGAACAAGGTGCTCACCATCCCATGTTCGCGTCGATCTGGAATATTGTACTGCTAGACTAATCAAGTTCGAACAGATTTTGAGCATAGCTAATATCGATTGCAACTGAAAGGCGAAGGCTTGATATTAGCATTCAGATCATGACAGACATGCCCGCATATAGTAGATAAGATACAACACCGAGAAATATCTAGCTCGATTCATTACATGTATTCCTCTTCATCCATGTCGTCGAAGGGCCAGTGCGCTGCGGCCTGAGCCTTTTCCTCCTCCGACTCTGCCGCCGCTAATGCATCCTCCTTCAGCTTCTTGCTGATTGCCATAGCCTGTTCGTAGTGCTCGACGGGCACCCAGCCCTCCGGTCCGAAGTTGATCACGTTCCGGCATGATTCTAGAATATCGTCCGCTTCTGTCTGTTCTGCATCCAGCTTCATCGTCTCATGTTCGTCATCGGGGTCAAACACGACAGGACACGGCGGCCCTCCCCCGGTGAGTGTCTGCCAGCTATTCGTCGCTTGTATTAGCGCAGCCTTCAGCTCGGACGTTTCGCCCTCCCACGGGTTACTGGCGAGGTCGAAAAGGCGGTGGCAGAGCACGCAGATGGGGGCGGTCAATGCCGCGTAAAGAAACTCGTTGTGCTCCTGCGTGCTTTTGACATAGTGGTAATGGACGAGGTGGCGACGGTAGAGTTCCATCTCTCTGCTTTTCTGGGTTTCGTCAAAGTCATCCAACTTCTCCGGTAGCGAAGGCCGCGTCATAGATTGCGAGCGAATATCGTTGTAGTTCTGTAGCTGTTGGGGTATACCGTTCTGGAGAAACATGGGTAGGATCGAGGTGTGTTGCCAGTCGATCAGACTGACGACGTGCAGGTTAGAGTCGGGCGACCTGGAAACGAAGATATTGCTCGGCTGGAGGTCGGGATGGCGGATGCGGAAATGACCGAGGGCCGGGTTTTTGGGGATGAGGGACGACGCGATGAGGAGATAGCGGTTCAGATTCTCGATGTGATCTGACGGCGGCTGCTTCTGATACTTGTAAGTTTCCCTCCTGAAGCGCAGGAACGGCAACAGCGGTCGACCAAACCGCCGTAAAAAAGCTAGTTCCTTTTCGGCCCCTCTTACGAGGGCTGCTTCGGCACTCTCGTCTGTAGTTATCAGTTAGTTTAAGGGAGCAACCAAATAAGGCAAGGAGCGGCCTACATGGTCCTCGATCTAAGTCGAGCTGTGATCTCCTCCCATACCATAGACGCACACTTGTATCCGGGCCGACGCAGAAACGGTTGTCCTCTAGTGTGATACCCGGCCTAGTAGACCAAGAGGTGCTCCCGACTGCATTCTTCAAGTCTTCAGTATAGTAAAGGCTTCCGCCAGCCGGGAAAGCAATCGACATCATTTTCGACTCAATGTTCAGTAAGTTGGCGTGATATTGAAATGATTTCCCCTTCTCCTAGGTCAACCCATATGTCGCTTAATTTGGTGCCCTGTACATATTCCATGAAGATATACTCGGTCCCTGCGGCGTTGTTTGGCGTAGGTGAGTATCCGTACACCTCAGGTATAGGCAGCCCAGATGAACGGAGTAAGGCCATAGTAGCCACTTCACTTGCGACAGCAAAGTACTTGGGAATCGAAACCGGGTACGGGATACGGGCCACCATTCGGAAGCCACCGCGCATCGTAATGAGGAAGGTACGGTTAAACCCACCCTCGGCTAGTTTGTGCATGCGGACGATACCACGAGGACTCCGATTGGCGGCCTCCGCTGCAAGTTGACATAGCTCATCGGCCTTGAAGACAAGTCTGCGTTCTGCGCGGCGAGGGTCATCGTTATAGCTAAACATGTGTTAGGCATATACCCATAGATTAGCGTGTATGAGATTTACATCCACCGCTCTGATGAATATTCGAAAAAGTCGTCGGGAGGTTGCGCCCTAATAGAGAACTCGCGGCGTGGCGGTCAACTGGTCGGGGTGGCGATGGAGCTAGAGTAGGAAATGCGAGATGAACGCAGTGAGAAGCGAGGACGGCGCAGAGACAGCCGAACTGATACTAATAGGAAGTCAAAGATAACCCTTGCGCTCCCAAGACAGGGCATGCCAATATACGTAGACGATTATGACTGAAAAGGTTGAGTATTTCGAACACGCGTCCCGCGGCGCAGCCCTTAACGGCCTTAACGGCCTTAACCCTAATCGAAGGGCCGTCGCCAGTATCTCTCACGGTCGTTCCTTGACTTGTGAAATTCAGCCGAATTGACGAGTCACGAAGCATGATTAAAACAGTTGGCTACATCCGAAACCTCGCTTTATGAGACGTGATTATCAAGACTTCAGAGCTGATCAAAGGGTTCCTGCGCCGCGTTCAAGATTGCTTGCGCGCGACACGAACCGGTAGAATCTCGAGACAAGTTACACTAGGATCGATGACCACAAACGATTCGGAAGCAATGCTGAAACATCACGACGGGGTGATCTGGGTATACAATGGGACTTTGTGCATGACTTTGAGCCAAGCTTCATCGAGGGCAACAACTATCTCCTTGGGAAGCGGCCCTTTCGAGCTAGTATCGGATACAGTATGTCAGTATGAACACGATCTCCAAAAAAGAAAGGTTGCCCACGAGTCGATCAGTGTCGCTTCCAGCTGGTCTGTCTTGCTCCCACCATAAATAACCCCCCAGTCGGATTCCAGCATCTTACTGTGATGCATCAGCCATCGAGCGGCGACTTCATTGAGCGTGAGCTCCAATTGGTCCTGGTCGATGTTGAAGATAGAACGGTCAGCCGAATATCAAACAACATATGATAGCATTGCACGTACCGCCAAAGCCTTGATCTCTCGCAATGCGGGTATCGCGTGCCCATAGCGAAAGGAGTAATAAAGGCTGATGCCGCCAGTCTTCATATCCCAATGGCTCCCATCCTTGATTCCATCCTCGACGAGATGGATGCCAGTGAGGAAACCACCACTGTTCATTGATCGTGAAATTCATGCTGCGCAGATAACAAAGATCGACTGACGCGAGAGGGCTATAAGCAGCAAAGCTGATGCCATACTTGCGGAGGCAGGGGAAAAGCCTAAAAGACCATATCAATTTCATCTGGAGGATACACTTGAAAGGTGCACAGAATGCGAACTCAGGCTCAGCAGTGCGGTCAAGATAGTTGTAAACGCCTTGATAGACGGTAGGCATGACATAGCCTTTCAGTCGGCAGATGGTTGCGATCTCAGCAACTTCAAAAGATAGATAGTTGCTAAGACCAAAGTGCTCGCTGAAATGATCTCAACTGTCGATTGATTTGTGATGAATATCAAGCAACTCACAAAAGACCCTCCTTGTGAAGCTCGTCGAGAGCTTTTGCAGTATCTTCGTACGGAACAGACCGGTCTGGGGCGTGCAGATACAACACCCGGATTTTGATTCCGTTTAACGCCTTGATGGACTCGTGAACCAGCTCCTTCAATCGCTCAGAGGCGTGATCTCCAGGCTTCCGGGGGAAGATCCTTGCAACAAGGGCATGTAAGTTGTGCGGTAATACCAGACGGAACGATTCACTTTGTATCTACCCGAGCTCCTTTAATATCAAGTTTTGAGAGGTACTGCCACAATGAACATTGAATGATGATCAAATGGAGATAGCAGATCGGGCGGATGTCGCTACCTCTTCAGATGTGCCTATACCATATATTCGAGACGTATCGATCCCCCCGACGCCGTGCTGGATGCAAACATCTAGTAGTCTCTGTGCTTGAGCCAGATCGTTGATATTTGCATTTGTCCCTGGGGCACCGAAGAGACCAGCACCCTATGATGATTTAAGAAAGACGGATGCGATGGTACGGCCTGTGCTCACATAGATGATCGGAAGGCGGGTCGACATTGTGATCTCGATGTGGAGGTAGGAGCTGAGTAGCGAGCCAAACGAGGTGCCTTTCTTGCCAGGCTTCTTATAAACGGGATTCTCCTCCTCAATACTGACTCAGGAAGCCGACGGGTCCGAGACAATACTGCATCGTTGAAATTTGGATGACGAGTGAGACTCTTTCGGAGAGATACTTGATATGCGCGCACCATCGATCATAGCTGTAGCTCAGCGCTCCAGACACGAAGCACCCTGAAGGCCATGAACCTTGCTCTTTGGAGTTGTGCTGAGTCAAAGTGACGGAGGATTTGAGGCGCCTGACCTTGATTGACTATAACAGCATAAAGCATATCACACGGAGTGCCAAGTGTGTCTGCTTCTGACAATAAAGCCGGAGGACATGACTTGGAGAAGCCTGAGAGATGCCAAGAGCGCAGAGCGGAGTCCATGGGAGTAGTTAGTAAAGAGGATGACACACATGACTTGCACCTTGTCAGCCGCTGAATATTTTGTAACCCTCTTCGTTCGTATGGGACCATTCAGGTGCATAGAGACTCGCTATCTCATTGATCTGGATGAAGTGTGGATTGAGAAGAAAGTCACTGTAAGTCCCAAACGACTCTGCTCAACGCTGAAGGACCCCTGACACTTTGAACGTAGTACCCCACTTTCGTTTGCTCCATCCTCTATCTTGCGAAGTGTTACGGATGTTTTGCAAATCACAGAGGCGGGGGCGCGGCGCAAAGACTTGAATCGTTTATCGAGCATCGCAGGTGCAGGTACGCATTTCCAGAATCAACCATCACTTATGACGTCTGCAGCCCACTCATCCCTCTCGGTCCATCCTCTCGCCGTCCTTCCATCAAGCATGTCCCCAATCGATCGTTGTTGGTTCTATAACATTGCATTTTCTCAGGCCAGCACATCGTGAACAAATGCAGCGCAACCTTCTGCCCTACTTTCTTCTCAGTCAAAGTCTAGCCTTCGAGGGTAAAGCAAATCTCAAAGATCACATCGCCGCGCTCTCGTGGTCGCTCTCAGCTCATCCTCAGTCACTTCCCTCACATGATCTTGTGCACCCTCGCTGAAGGTCCTGAGTCTCCTCCCCGCGACACGCATGCCCGATATATCCCGCTCCCAGCGGCTCCGTGCACATCGTTGATTCAATCGCTGCCTGCTGCCTTCTGCCCTAACCTTAAACTCACACCCAACATCGAGCGATCATCTGTGACCATCTCCTCCAAGGCCATCCTCAAGACCGGGGAACGCATCTTGCCATGTGTGCCATACCGACTGGATATCCTCTCAAATGATACGCAAGACCTTTTTGCAAAGCTCGTCCGCGGGCACTGCGGTCCAGCTCCTTCAATATAACGTTCGACACTGCATGTCGAGCTACGTCGAGTCGCCTTGTGGCCTTGTCGGCGCGAGGAGTCCGCAACACTCATGATTCGAGCTTCGATTATCGCCTCCTTCCCCCTTGCCCTGCAGCAGCTGCACCGTGGGGGCTCGTCAGCAACCGCTAAATCGTCTCCTTCAAGTGTTCGTCCCGACAGATACTCTCAAAAGTCTCGAACCCAAGGCACAAGATCAAAACAAAAATAAGACGCTATTGCTACCGCCTCCATAGCCGCGCGCTGCCTGTAGGTAATGTGTAACGCATAACGTGTGTCGTCGTCGTCGTAAGATATGAATCTATGGTCTATGTTGTCGATGGTCATAACGCGCAAGAAAAAGGCAAAGGCAAGAAAAAAAAACAGAAGAGGTAGGGATAACGCGAGCTGAACCAGGTGGGCAGCAAACGAGCGGAAGGGAGGCGAGGCGAGGCGATGGGGAGACAGGCCGCGGACCCCCCGATATGTACTTGTCTATGTATTTATGTGCTTAAATAATGGGCGCGAGTCGAGATGCGAAAGTGATCGAGACACGCGCGATCAGTCGCGAACGAGGTCGCTATAATGGCGAGACGGGCGAGGTGAGAGGAGGAGCGAGATAGACAAGGTAAGAGGCGACGTACCGGCCGAAGATCTTGACCTTGAGCCAGTCATTGGCGACGAGGACGCGGTTGCGCAGCGAGAAGAGCGTGCTGAGATACGCACTGCGCCAGAACAGATACGTCGCGACGCCGCCGCTCGCGATCTACAATACAACACAAGCCCCGAACCGACCCGAATCAGCTATCTATCCCAACAAGCCGAGCCGCCCCTTTCATGCTCGTCTAAGGGGCTCACGCACCTTCTGGTTGAAGAACACCAAATCTGCGATGGCTTTTTCCGAGCCGATGTACGCCAGCGAGCCCTGGTGTGAATAGTGGAACGGGCGCGTCTTCTCCGCCTTGGCGAGCTGCTTCTGCAGCGCCTCGGCGGCTGCGCCGTCTGGAGCGGCGGCGAGCTGGTCCGCGAGGGTGTCGCGCCTGGCGAGCTGCGCGAAGATGCGCGCGACGTACGCGCCTTGCTGGGAGGCGACCTGGGCGGTCGGCGCGTACGACGAGGCCGTGCAGTCGCCGAGGGCGAAGATGGAGCCGTCCGTGCCGGCCATGCGGAGGTGGTCTGTGAACGTCACGAAGCAGAGTCAGTCATTCGAAGGCGGGCGCCGATAGTGGTATAGAGGGGGGCGTGTACCGTCGATGGTGATACCGCGCTTGTTGACCTGCGCTTGCGGAAGCTTGTTCATCAGGTCCACTGTGACGTCCCGCGCCTTGTTCCCGCCGGCCCAGACGACCATGCCCACGGGCACCTCCTTGATACTCTTGTCGGGCATCTGGAGTACCACGCTCTTCTCCTTGATCTCCTTCACCATCGTCTTGGTGAGGATGTCGATTTTGGATTCTTTGAAGGTGGACTCGGTGTAGCTGATGAGCTCCTTGCTGAACATGGGCAGGACGGAGGGCAGGGCTTCGACCAGCGTGATGCGGATGCGGGAGGATAGCTCGGGGTACCAGGATTTGAGATCATCCTGGAGAAGATGAGCGTGAGCATGAGTTGCGGAAGGGGAAATTGAGGAGACGTGCCTCGAGGAAGTCATGCAGTTCGCCGCTACGAGTGAGATCAGTATCAGGTTGCGGGGAGGTGACCGAACTATATACCTGACTTCGACGCCAGTCGGACCACCACCGACGACCACCATGTGCAGCAGGCGATCTATTTCAGCATCGCTCTGCCCAGGGAATCCCGCAGATTCGATGCCTATAGAATGCATGAGACCGGTGAAATCATTGACACGAGGAGCGGCCACATACAGTCCATGAAACGACGCTTCATCTAGGTAACACATGTCCTGTTTAGTGAAGAGCATGATACCTGTATCACGGGTCAGGAGGGGGACATACCCGGTCAGCATCCTGGATCTCCTTCATGAATACGGCGTTCTCCTTGACACCGGGGATACCGAAGGTCTGTGTTTCCGCGCCGACACCGTAGATAAGGTAGTCATACTTTAATGTGTTTGAGAACACCTCTCCTTGAATCTCTGTTTCATCTGCGAACGAGATAAAAGCGTCAGTCGGAGGCTATGACGTCGGAGGCATCTCTGAGCGCTAACCAGCAAAGGTCACGGTTTTGGCAACAGGCTGAGAGTCAGAGTAACATGTTAGGAAAGATTGGGAAAGAGAGAGGCGGTGACTGACGTCGACGGATTTTGCCTCTGCTTCGATGACGGTGACCTGTCGCTCCTTGTGACGGGTCAGATAACGAATAGCTGAAAGTCGGAGTTAATGCGGCAGGTCGAGGAAAGGATCAAGACGACTTGCGTTGTAAAATAGAATTGGGTGACAATGTGCCGACGGCCACGCTCGGCAAAAGGGGAGTGAAGAGGAAGAAATTCCGTGGGCTGACGACAATCTACCAGCCGGCGCTCAGCTGCGACGCAAAGACTATTATGTATGATAGATAGGGACGCACGACGTTGTAGTTTGCCGTGTCCAAGTTTTTCAAGAAGCTCGCCGAGGCCCACCCGCTCCCGAGCACGACGACCGTCTTCTTCGAGGGATCAAAGGGCAGCTGAGGGCCCGGATTGCGCTCCTTCTGCGTGACGTAGTAAAACAGGCCGCCGGTCGAGAGCACGGACACGATAGTGACGCTCCCGACGCCCTGGAGGAACCTGCGCCACCTGGAAGCTTTTGGCGGGGATGGAGGTGGGGGCGGTGGCTGTGATGCGTCATGAGATCTCAGCACCGCGAGGAGGTCACGAGCGAAGCAGCGCAGCGTGAGGGATCATGGATGGAACTGACCGCTTGGCTGCTTTCTGGAGCGGCCGAGGGCGTCGCCAACGCTCTTCGGGCAACCTGGACCTGTCTGTGTGCGAGCGCGAGGTGTCGTGGCCTGGACTGGACCAGCGCGCGTGCCGCGGCCGTTCGAAGGACTGGCACAACAAAACCCCTCAGAACCAGGACGCACACGACCGACGACGGCGAGCACGGCACTCACGGAGGGTAGACTGCATATTAAACGCTGCGACGGACGTCGGCAGCGGCGAGGTGGAGTAGTAGGACTAAGAACTAAGGATACACGGCCGGTGGAGGAGGCGACAGGCGAAATTTTGGACAGGATTTATGTGATTGGACGCGCGCTGTTCCGCCGGGCTATATTTGGGAGGGTGTCCGCCGTCAAGCCGCCCGAGTTCTCCCGGCCCTCCTTCCCCACACCGCCGTCGTCCCGCCGTACCTCGCACCATCCCCGCGGCCGCTGCTAATCGCGTCTTCGCTCACACCGCGGGGCGGTGCTGCAGGCGGGCAACCTCGGACGGGGCCTCCGCACCCCTGCCCCGTGTTTGTGTTGCCTCCGTAAACGGCCGTGCACGTCGTCCTGACTTGTCAGACGGGAACATTTTCACCAAAGGGTCGCAATCTTCATCGGTGCGTCATATACCAAGTAAGTAAGTGAGTGTCCGAGAGCTTGGAGCCTGCAGCTGGTCTTTGACAACCAACATTGCCCCGGCGTCATATTGCCCAAGGGCGGCTAAAGGTACGTGTCTGAAACATAACATCATGGGTGCGTGCAGTAGTATAGTCCTATCCACTTCGCTGAAGAGATAGTTGCACACGGTCTCCGCTACCAACCAACGAGAATCATTCCGAAATTAGTACGTCAGCGTCATTCGATAGCCACGCACGCGCATAGCGGCTTGTATGAACCAGTCACGACGAGTTCGTCGACACGACAGTGAAATCCAAACTCGTAAAAGAGATGCCAACAAGAAACGGGACGCGGGCAGGGTATAGTGTATAAGTTGTCCGTAGATGGGCCAAACAGCAACGAAATCAAAGCGAAACCTATGGTGGAAAAAACACAAGGAAGTCGAAAATTCAGATCGTTGAAGTCCAAGATACGTTGTTCGTTTGCGTGTACTACGTGGGAAGCGGAAGGAATAGTTCGTGATTTCAGTACGAGAAAATCATCAGCCACGGGTTCAAGACGATCTGCGCAAAACAGAAGAAACGTGTCAGCCTCGGAGAAACCAGCACAAAGAACAGCCAAGTCATACGCACGGGGAACAGGATGTGGCAACCACAAGCGATTCTGCATGTCGGAGACAAAGGTGAGAAGAAAGCCCATACAGTGCACCGGGAGACGTACGCCAGCGGGAAGATCACGGCCCAGCCCGAGCTGTCGACACGCCACTCGAGCGGCACGAGGGACGTCGATAGGATGATCATGGCGAAGATGAGGAAAATGGTCACGAGAAGCGGGAACCAGAACCTGTGCGCCACGACCTTTGATGAGGACCGCCTGTACGTGCAGGAGGAGGATGGGGACAGGGACGGGGAGTCGGACGCACCGCTTCATGATCTTCGGGACCTCCTTGAAGAAGTTCGAGCGCTCGACTTCCTTCTTCGTCGCGCCCCACGAGATGTCGTACGAGAACAGGTGCGCCAGCATCGCCTGGCTCAGCGGTATCGCGAGCCCGCCGAAGAAGAAAAAGCTGCGTCCGACGGCCGGCGGTCAGCTGTCGTCCGCACGTACACAGGCTGGACGAGCCACTCACAAGAACGGGATCCACAGCAGGTTCGTGAAGAAAGACTCGAGCTGCGTCGAAATAAACCCACGGTCAGTCAGCCATGAGCCGGCGGCGATTGACTATCGAGACGCGCACGAGGTTCTTCTCTCCCAGACGGTACTCCAGCAACGTGTAGCCGACGTTCCCCGACCCGAAGAAGACGACGATCGTCGCGAGCCAGATCTCGAAACTGTGCATGTAAAAGCCGTCGACGGGGAACTCGAACCCGAGCAGCACATAGTTAATCAAGCCGATCGTCACCGAGGCCGCGAGGCCGTCTGCACAGCGTCCTGGATCAGCTTGTGCAAGTCAAACGGTAGAAAGACAGAGCACTGACAGTAGGAGAACATATCTGCATATCAGATCGACGGAGACGGTAAGAAACAAGCATATCTGCGTGCTCAGCGAGAGAGGGACGTACACGCCATCATCGAGATTTTGTAATGCAAGGGCGCATCAGACCACAGGAATTTATGGATCTGGTGCGCAATCGGCCCGCGTCGCCACCAGTGCACAAAGGGATTGAAGAGCAACCTGCATACCCTCCTATCAATGATCTCCGCAACATCTGAAAAGAGGATTTCACGTACTCGCTGCATCCTGTTCGACATCGCGTCAGAAACAAGATCAGACACATCGAACGATGGCATACGAAAGACACGCACCGTAAGCATATTTCTGCCACCGATTGAGCTCGTCGTCGACCGTCAACGACACGCCTTCTTTAAACCCGCCTTTCGAGTACGTCGCCCAACTAGTGACCGAAGCTCGTCAGCGACGAAAGAAAATCCAACGAGCGACAAGGAGGACGGACCGGATGATGAACCCGCGCATCTGCAGGCGCAGCGCCATGTCGAAGTCCTCCGACACGTGCTCCTCGCTCCATATCTTCTCCTGCCCGTCGGCCGCGTCGACGAACGCGGCGTCCTGGATCGCCTTCCAGCGCAGGAATCTGCGAAGCCCGCCGGGAAAGCGTCAGCGCGAGCGGTGAAAGCAAGGAGGCGACGCACGCGTTGTGTCCGACGAACGGCGCGACTTCGCCGTTGGCGCACGCTGAATGCGGGTGTAAATATGGACGTGAGGCATGAAGTAGACCGCGGAACGCACTCATGGAGATGCACTTGTTGATCCGTTTCGTGAAATACGCGATGCCGTTCTCGAAATAATGATGCGCGACCTGTATGACGTCTACCCCCATCGATCACCAAAGCCCGTCAACCAACGTTGCACACGCGACTCCAAAGTTAGAAAGCTCACCAGATTCATGTTGGATGATCGCCACCGTCGGGCACTCCGCCATCTCCCGCGCCGCGTCCCTAAGACAGTCCTACGCGAGCCACCAATCAGCCTCTAAAAAAAAAGAAAGACAAAACAAGACGCCAACTCGAGATCGAGCAAGAGCCCCGACCCCCGCTCATGCTCACCTCCGGAACGACCGTATCCGAATCCACAAGCAATATGATCTCGCCCAGCCGACACGCGCGGCCGTTCTTCGCCCACGGGCGCCACCGCCGCCCGCTCTCCTCGTACACCTCCTCCACCGCCGCCATCAGCGCGCGCTCCTCCATCGCGACCTCCCGCTCCTCCTCCGCGCTCCCGCCCCCGCTCCCGCCCCCACTCCCACTCCCGCTGGCGTGGCCCGCGCCATCGACAGACGCGCGCAGCGCCTGCTCCTGCTCCAGCGCCTGGATCGCGAGCAGGTGCTGCTCCGCCTTGCGCGACAGCGCGAGCCCATAGTTCATATTAGATGCCTTCTTGAACCGCCCCGCGCGCACGAAGCCGCCGGCGCCGCCGTGCGGCGGGCGCGCAACCCATCCGATCCCGTGCGCGTCGTAGAACGCGATCCGCGCGCTGCGCTCGCGGTCGCTTAGGAGCTGCGGTGCGGCGGCGGCAGCGGCGCCGTGGAGTCGCGAGGTACGAAAGAACAGAGTCAGAGGGGAGGGGAGGATGGGCAGAGGGGGGTGGGGCGGGGTGCGAAAGGACGTGACGTACCTGCAGCCCGTCGTCGTTGACGAAGATGTTCGAGGTGCCACCCTGCCGTGCGTACGTCTGCATCGCCTTCTTGAGCGACGCGACCGACGGCGCGCTGCATGC
>CVKZ01000013.1:772378-790759 GCA_001457955.1 Heterobasidion annosum | reverse complement strand
ATGAATAAATCAGGTGCGTTGAAGGCTTGGGGCTGCGGTAAAAACATGTCGTGCGCTGCCTTGGGTATGAGTCCGGGTATATACGAGCATGGTTCAGGAGACTCACCAACAAGTCGCACACGGCCGGAATCCAGTGCTTCAGCTAGATTAGCCTTCCAGAACTGTGGAGAGACTAAGATAAAATAGCGGAGAAACGAAATTGGTCAGACCTTCTCTGCGTCCTGAACGACTTTAAGTCGATCTTCGACCACGAAGTTCAGCTTAGGGTAAGCTTTCGCAATGACCATGGATACGGATCCGATTCCTCCTCCGACGTCAATGACAAGCGCGTCGTCTCGGAGCGAAGAGAAATCAAAGCCTGGACAAGTCACAAGTGGTCATGGTCAAAATCAATTCTGACGACATCGGTCAACGTGACCCACCTTTCAACAGAGCGTCGGGAGGCTGTAACTTGGTCAGAGCGTCCATGACCACGCCAAAACGCCTCCTACGATACTCGTTCTCCGGAAGTTCAAACCATTCAAAGGGAAGAAGATTTGTGGAAAAGGCTTTCGTGAGAGCAGATTGGTTGGGTTCGTCTGAATGGCCAAGTGCCTGGTTTCGAAGAGTCTCTGCGAGTGCCGAGGTAGCTTTGAGGCCTTCATCAGAGCTGGAACAGAACATCAGACAATCTTAATAGC
Source organism: Heterobasidion annosum (assembly GCA_001457955.1). Taxonomy (NCBI): domain Eukaryota; kingdom Fungi; phylum Basidiomycota; class Agaricomycetes; order Russulales; family Bondarzewiaceae; genus Heterobasidion; species Heterobasidion annosum. The sequence goes on along the minus strand of CVKZ01000013.1, from coordinate 790,079 downwards.
TAGATGACTAAATCCACGAACTAATGACCCGCAACAGCAGAGTAGCCGGCGGTGTTATCGTGTTTGTCAAGGGGCCTAGTGGTTCTCGTTGAGTGCCAGGATAAGACATTTTCCCGGAAGAAATACGCACAGTCTGAATAATTCCTCCACTGATTTCCCAGTATCTAGCAGCGAAGAGATGCGATTGTTGGTAAACACATCAGGAGAGACTTCTCTGAATATGTGGTGGGTAGCGAGGAGCCGAAGAACCCGACCTATGCTATGACTCAGCGAGGCACTGGGTACCACAAAAGAACAAGGCTGTACCAATTCGAGCTGCATTCATGCCATTGCGTTGGGCAATGTCGTACACAGTCGCTCCCTGAGATCCAACAACTAGTTGTGAACAATGCTCCGAAGAACAGCGAAAGAATAAAAATGACCTGCGGGCCGGCGTCGCGCAATATCTCAGCAATGTGGCCATCATTCGCTACGGCGAGGGAAGCCGGAACAGTGTGCTAGCGGAGGTGTGAGTAGAGGATAATTCATCTACCATGCAAATCTTACCTGGAGAACGACGGATAATAGATGGGTAGATGGAACGTTCGCGACAGCAATAAGCTGCGTTGCTGCAGCTACTATGATACCGATACTGTTGAGAAGTTCTGGACCATTACGTGCATCTTCCGATTCGTCTGAGAACGGCTCGTCCAGCGAAGGAAAGGGCACTCCACGAGCTTCGCAAGCAGCATCGATGTTGTGAGCTGAGGCTGCGATGAGATCCGACAATTGTTTCAGAATGGATGGCATCTTGGGGGATTGATATTCGTATAAGACTCAGTGTCCCTTTATATGCGCTGCAAAATAGTGGTCCAGGGTCCATGAGCTATGGCTTATGTCCAATATCCATACCAATAGTAGTCAGCTCCCGATCAATTTTGAAGGCCCGAGGCAGGGACGAACACCCGTGCGTATTCTCAATGGAGAAGAGGTATATAGGATCAGGCATTTCTATCGAGGGCGAAACACAAGGAAGTGGCTCACCAATAAATCTCAGAATGTCAATGCGAGTGGCAACGGATGACAATGACGCTTGTACCTTCCCGTCCAGGCGGTGGACTCAAAGAGCAACGTTGACCTCAGAGGAGAGCCATAGTGATGTTCCGCAGGAATTGACTATAGTCAGCTATCGCGAATGGTATTGCCGCTATTGTTCTGTATCTCCTGAGAGCCACTGAAATATTCTATGTTCGTCTGGGAAAAATGGGGTTCGTCATAATGCGAAAAAAGGCCATCCTAGACATATATGAAGTTGTCATCGTTCTGCAGGAGCGAAGGAGGTTGACGCTGACGCGCATTGACCTCCTTGACAGCCACGCAATGTTCTTCTCTTCGCGGTGGACCCATTCCTAGTTTGTATGCGGCCGAACCCATAGTAAAATCTAGATTGAAGACCGCTGCTTGGCTGCGGCCTTAGTTTCATCAGAGCCTTGACACAAGGGCCTCTGACAGGGATGAAACGCGTAGATTTCGGTACGTAGTGTGAGAATTCGTGGTCGCGGAGGAGAACACGAGTTGATTATGATGCAAACAACTTTCGCCACCCCAGACCTGTCCAAGGTTGTCATCATTTTGCATGCATAATGATTGGCGCTGACGCGCATTGGCATTCGTTCGCATCCACGCAATGTTCTTCGTTCCGTGGTAGACCCACTCCTGGTTTGAATGCGGCTTAGCCCGTAGTGACTTAGAACGAAAGGAAAGATATGTCGTAGCTTGGCCCGTGTCTTGTCTTCATTGGGACTTGGGGCAAGCGCCGCTGACATGGGCGAAACAGAAAACACAAGGTCAAGTGCAGAATACACAGTCATAGTCGTGTGTCATCGAGGCTGCGGCGCGAGGTTGTGAGAAACGAATTACACAAAGAGCCAATAGATGCTCCGACCGATAGGAGGTCGTACACTGCTGCGTGCATATCGTATCGAGGCTCCCATCGGCTACGAACCAAGATGCCAATGAGGATGCGCTCGAGTGCGGCTAGACGTATACTTTTGAAGTTGTGATTCCGAAGGCAGGAGAGAGGTATGCGCCGTGAAGGAAATCCATATGTACCACAAGATGAGGACGACCTGCACTGCAAATGATCTAGGCTTGTGAGGTTTGGAATTTCGGCTCCTGATTCAAGATCAGAAACAGCCCTCCTGGTTTTAATTCAGGCATTGAATACATCCACATAGGCGTAGCAGATGCTTTGGTGACCAAGTAGCTGCAGACTATAGGACTTTGCGTCTGGGAAATTACCCACGAACATACAGATCATGATTCGTGGGCGAGATGATAGTGTGCACATCATGTTGGGAGAAAAACAACTGAGGATCAATAAATCAGTAATACAAACAGGCCATTCGAACCATCCAAACCTAAAACCGTAGCAAGATGCGAAACAGAGGAGAGGGTATAACAATAGCAGCGATCAATAGCATGCATATATACCTTACCAGAAGGCGCAGCGTAAATCCAACAACCAAGAAACAATGCCTGTAGACTAAGTCGACGACATGCCGCTCTCAATGCGCCGAGAAGAAGCTGTTCTGAGTCTGACTCATCTGCGACACGTCTGACCCTGTAAATGCGTACGTGGGGCTGCGGGTGTGCGAGGCGCGTCGGGTGAAGCGCGACAGTGGTGTGCTCCAGATGTGCTTTTGGCCACGCTGAGATTGTGTCACTGCGAAGCGCGCAGCAAAGCAGCCACCAAGGAAGACTGAAGATGAAAGTTAAGGGTGGTACGAGCGCGTTGTTGTGCATTTGTTCTGCGATGGAGATGACTACGCAGGCTTACTGAGTACCCAGTTGATCCAGACAAAGGCTTTCAAAGCTTGAAGGTCCATGCACCAATGCTTGGTATCGCTATAGTCTAGCGAAATATGGGTTTCGGACTTGGGCGAATCACGACACAGAAGGATACAACGCACTAGCGGGAATAGTGGAGCAGTTCATAGGTACTTCCTTCCAGCGTGACGTTGAGAAGGCGTTGAAAGCTGAAGCATCATTCAGAAAGGGTGAGGGAGGGGAACAAGGGCATTCCAACCTAGCCAAAAGATGCTCAAAACGAACATGATGCCAATCTGAAAAGGCGGGCGGGCGGTGACTGAATCTTTCACTCCAATGTCAAGCAGAAGCCTGATTATCGCCGCATGTGAGTCGCGCATGAAGATCGCAGAAAGCCAGCATCTGGGGCGTACATGAAAACCGAGATGACGAGTGTAACGATGGACAAGGCAAAAGGGAAGAGGTCCGCGACATCTGTGAGATTTAAAAGCCTCGATCCGGTCAGCAAACGGTATGAATGATATACCAAAATGTGTGCGCACAGAAGAAGTCCTGGAACTGATTGACACGAGTGGAGAGAGCCAAAACAAGAATGTTGACAAATATAATGGCACCTGAACGTTTGAACATGCGAACAATAAGAAGGTTGACGATGAGCCTCTTCTGTAATTCTTTCTGAATCCTCTAACAGCCCAGAACGCACCATACATCATGAACACCTTCTTGCCCATGGATGAAACCGGAGACATTTTGACTGGGAAGCTAATTGGCCTAGTTATGGGCTCGAGAAAAAAAGAGGGTGAAAAAAGAGTGAAAAAACAAGACAAAGCTTCCGTGCCCAGCTGGGAAGGTGAAGATGAAGATGAATGAGAATGAGAACGATAGGAAAATGAAATGTGATGTAGATGAAGTCGAGGAACGACCGTCAGAGGTCTTGGCAACGGCCCTAGATTAGGGTTAAGGGCAGCGCCGCGCCGCGGTACAGCGCGGTACGCGACGTGTTTTCGAAGTTCTCAACTTCATATCTTCCTCTTCTCTCGCTTTTTCTTGATCTCTTCGACTTTGGCTGTTCTGTCGCTATGCAGTTTGGATATCTGCTCTGAATAACATCTAGTTGTTACGCACAGACCCATTCATCTAGGTGCTCGTTTCTTCTTGAATGAGCACACAGTGAGATCAACGACTTCATCCCGTCACCACGTCCAACTCCCGACTGTCAAAGTTTGCATTTCGATAAAGATCCGTATGCACTCAGAAGGGGGTTAGAGATGAGCCAGGGGCTGGAGCAGGAGATGTTCATGGATGTGCTGTGTCGGTGAGCTGTGCTCTTTGACGACCGTGATAGTCCCCTCGCCGTGATTTTTATATTTCCAACGTATATTTATTTAATCCGCGGGTATATCCCTTTCCTCTGTGTAGAGCAATGCCCCGATAGCTCTCCAGCGTGTCGAAGCATGGTTGCAGAACTGTTGTTGGTTGTGATCAAGCGCGCGAGTTGGGCTATTACACCGCTATGACGCTATGACTAAGCCATCCTAAATGGGGCCCCGCGGGGTGATTGCTTCCTCTGAGTGCAACGCAATTGCGGTCGGGTTCGGCTCTTCTGTATACCCTCTCCTCGCCTACCAACAGTGCTAACAACTATGGTCAGGCTGATCCTAAGGATTTTTCTGGTCCTCACAAGTCCCTATTCCTTCTTCTTGGTCGGACTACTTGCAGCTTCGCGGCCTAACGAATCTTACTCCCTCCGTTCTTCCATTATTGGGTGCGTCCGCCTCTGATGCTTGCTCATGCTCATGTGTCGACACATTATTTCTAGACGTTAAACCTATTGAACACTCCTTCGTCGGAGAAACCTGGGTCCTGCCAAGTCAACTATACTCATACATAGGTACGAGGGATCTGTCCTCCTCTCTAGTTCCGCTGCCCACACATTCCGACATCAATGATCGCTACCTCTTTCAACCCCTTCAATGCTGCTAGCTGCTCTCACGTAGTGTATGGTACGACATTGGCCCATCTTCTCATCATTGCCCATCTCCTAATCGACCGAATCCCTTGCCGCTTTACTTGAAGCACGTGAAGCATCTCGATCACGCGCCTCGAAAGTCGATACGTAGCCGCATGCTCGCTAGTTCGCCCGAAACTTCCAATTAGACCTGTACGCCCCATCGTGCTCGCGACGCGCGCACTTCGCTGATTCTGCTGCTGGCATAGAGAAAACAGAAACCTAGTGACGCGTCATGGGGGTCCAAATTACCCGCTCTGCTCTGCAGGGCGGTAGCGCACTTCCGGTGCACACTGTTATAAACCCTCTCCGTCTGCGCAAATCCAATGGTGTCCTGCGCCTCATCGGCCTTGTCCTTGCCCTCATCATTTTCGTCAATTTCGATACCAGTTCCTTGCGTATTATCTTGTCTCTCAGTATGCGGTTGCGGTGTTTTGTCTTGGAGACTCTCTCCTTGCTGCTTGGATCACGCATAGCTTTATCTACGCCCTCCGGCTTTCCCAGTTCGGGTAACGGTCTCTGGTACACTGCCCCTGGAAATTCTTGGCAATCGGAGTTTCTACCAATCGGCAATGGGTATCTCGCAGGTGAATATACCACTTTCTTTGCTATAGGGTCGGTTTTGAACAATCATCTGATTCTTGTGATTACAGCAATGATCCCTGGTGGGACAGACAGGGAAGTCACACAGCTGAACATTGAGTCGCTTTGGAGTGGTGGACCGTTTGAAGATCCTGTAAGTAATGATTCGCTCCTCATTCTCGGGTCGAATCGATGAATAATGTTTGCTTGAATAGTCATATAATGGGAGCAACAAGGCTTTCGACCAACGAACAGCATTAGCTCAGGATATGCGCAATATCCGTTCTGCTATCTTCTCAAGCCCGACAGCAACCATTGATAGTACGCTGACATTCTTCTACATTGTGTCTTGTTTTCACCGGCTTCAATACAGATGTCGAAGTACTCGCTGCCCCAATTGGTGCTTATGGTGGGTATGTCAATACGCCTGTTGCGAACTCCACACTGACATTTTTTTCCGCTTTGATCTGGGAAGGCTCATACGCCGGCGCTGGATATTTGATTTCCACTCTTGATATCACTGGAACTGTTTCTGACTACGGGAGGTGGTTGGATATGGACTCCGCCCTTGTCCATACCCAATGGACTCAAAATGGCAGTTCTTTTATTCGGTACGTTCGGTCTACAGGGATCTTCCATATTCAGTGACAATTCGTTATATACAGGACGTCGTTCTGCTCATACCCAGCACAAGCATGCGTCGAGCACATCAATACGACAACATCCTCGCTTCCTGGCTTAACGTATGCCTTCTCTCCCTACACGGAGGATGGACTTCCAACACCCAATATCACCTGCCTCGATGAGTCGACACTTCAGGTGCGCGGGAAGGTCGCAGATCCAGGGATGACCTATGAGATCCTTGGGCGCATCCAGGCCACCTCCTCATCTTCCGGTGTCATCCCCAAAATCACTTGTACGTCCACTACTGACGGTACCGCCAACGCGACGGTGTCCGTAGTTGGAGCACAAGAGGCTTGGATCACGTGGGTCGGCGACACCGACTATTCTTTGGATGCGGGCGACGTGGCGCACGGATTCTCGTTCCAGGGAGCTGACCCGCACGCCAAGCTTGTCACCATCATCTCTACTGCCGCTCCTTCCAACGTCAACGCGACTACACCTTCGTCCGGCTACACGTCACTCCTTTCGCAGCATGTGACCGACTACCAGAAGGTATTTGGCGGGTTCGAACTTTCCTTAGGTCAAAAGCCGGATTTTAATACACCGACGGACGAATTGTACATTGCCTATACGACGGACGTGGGGGATCCGTATGTAGAGTGGTTGTTGTTCAATTTCGGGAGATATCTGCTTGTGGGAAGTGCGAGGGGGACTTTGCCAGCGAATCTGCAAGGCAAATGGGCGGACGGAACTTCAAACCCTTGGAGTGCAGGTGAGCATATCTGAGGTGGTTAATGTCAATTTGCCATTATTAATATTCATTTATCGTGACCACGGGAAGACTATCGTAAGCATTCTCATCGTCTCAAAGAAAAGAGTGTGCTGACCATGTCTATCATTATGTAGATGCTAATATCAACACGCAAATGAATTATTGGGCCGCTGAGACGACAGGCTTAGATGTATCACAATCTTTGTGGGATTATATGGAGGCATGTCACCTCCTCTCCATGTTTTCTTTGAAATCGAGCTGATAATGGTGAGCAGAAGACTTGGGCACCTCGGGGTGCTGAGACCGCCCAGATAACATACAATATTAGCAAGGGTTGGGTCACACATAATGAGGTACGTCTATCTTACACAGACGTCATTGCTATGATTAATCGATTTCTCGCTCCAGATGAACGTCAGTTGCTGATCGCGACGGTCTAGACCCATAGCTAATGAAGATTCACTGCAGATATTTGGGCATACTGGAATGAAGCTTTCTGGTAATTCTGCTCAGTGGGCAGACTATCCTGGTATGTGTTCATTGTTATGCTTGTATGTCTTGTACTTATTTTTTTTCTGTAGAATCGGCCGTTTGGATGGTGAGCTTAGCACGCTTTCAAACCCACAACTAGCTAAATAGTCTCCTTAGATGGTTCATGTTTGGGATCATTTTGACTATACTGGCGACATCGCCTGGTGGAGAGATCAGGGCTGGCCCCTTCTCAAGGTGAACCATCCTTCACGCGTGATCTACGCCTGAAATTAGTGTCCTCACGCTGTCACTTGATTCTGCATAGGGCGTGGCCGAATTTCACTTGGAGAAGCTCATCCCGGACGAGCACTTCAACGACTCCACCCTCGTTGTTGCGCCATGTAACTCTCCAGAGCAAACTCCTATTACGTTTGGTAGGTCTTCTTCAAGCTTCGATGCTGTTTTCGTCCTTTTTAACGCTTTCGGTAGGATGCGCCCATGCGCAACAACTTATCTGGCAGTTGCTCAATGCGGTGGAGAAGGGCTTTGCAGCGTCAGGAGATACCGATCAAGCCTTCCTCAATCGTATGTCACGAACAGCAACTCACCAGGTCTGATGCTCATGTCTTTGTCTCCCAGAGGTGAAGCAAGTCCGAGCTCAAATGGATAAGGGTATTCACATCGGCTCTTGGGGCCAATTACAAGGTATGTTCATCGCGTCTCATTAATTATTTCCTGTCATAATCGTTTTGTGAACAGAATGGAAGTTCGATATGGACTCTCCGACGGACACTCATCGTCATCTCTCGCACCTTGTCGGATTGTACCCAGGCTACGCTGTCGCGAACTTTGATCCCGCTGTGCAAGCAGGCATAAATTATACTCAAGCTGATGTTTTGGGTGCGGCGACCATCAGCTTGATCCATCGTGGTAATGGTACTGGACCAGATGCGGATTCGGGGTGGGAGAAGATTTGGCGCGCGGCAGCATGGGCACAGTTGAAGAATGCAACGGAGTTCTATCATGAATTGTCGGTGTGTGGTGTCTCATCGACCTGCCCTTCATCCTTCAAATAAGCTGATCTGTGCGACTCGTACGGGGCTTTCAGTATGCAATTGATATCAACTATGCTACAAATCTGTTCAGTCTTTATTCGTCGGGCAGCACAATATTCCAGATCGACGCAAATTTGGGATACCCTGCTGCTGTCATGGTGAGCACCTCGTCCTGTCAACATTGTGCTGGAGTTAATTCGTGACACTTCGCGTAGAATGCGCTTGTTCAAGCGCCAGACGTTGCCTCCTACTCAAGTGATCTCATAGTAACCCTATTGCCTGCGCTGCCGAGCAAATGGTCATCAGGGTCTATCACAGGCGCACGCATCCGTGGTGGATTGAGATTGGACATGCAATGGAGTAGTGGCAAGCCCACGAAAGCAACGATTTTCTCTGATCGTGCGGCGCAACCGAGGTCGGTGAACGTTGTGTATGCTGGCGAAGTCATCAGCAGCTTCTGGACGGGAGGGTCCACTACACACCTGATCTCATTTTGAGATCCATCTTGATGTTGATACATGGGAATTCACGAGTGTCTGTCGTATCTCCATGAACATGTTCTTGTTGTGATTGTTTTTGGAAACAATTGTATCTTTTGTGAATGAGTATCATCTTAACAGATTGTTTTGATTGCCAATTCTTCTCATGCATTAATGGGGTAGTGGTAACCTGGGTCGTTGCCATCGACCCGCCGAGGGTTCGATTCCCTCTTAATGCAATACGCGCGATTAAAGTTTTGCCTCTTTTCGTGGAATCTGAACCATAATTCTGGACGCCCCGTAATTTTAATATTCTCCTTATTTGAGACTTGAAGCTCGATGCTTGTAGCTTGAAGCCTGGAGACTCCTGGAAACCGGTGGAAGATGTTGTATTGGAGTGTGCGTGATTATGTAAGTCATTTACTAACCTCGCCAGTGTCTCGTCCAACTCAGCTTCTCTCCTTGCCGCTCTCGCTACAGCACCAACATCATCTATAATCAAGATGACATCTCGCCCGCTCAATGACGATGAAGTTCTCAGTGAAATGACCAAAATGGTTTGTGATCGCGCTTCTTTGTAACCTACAACCTTCAACCTAGTTCCTCTGGAGTAGGTCGCGTTCATCAAACAGGAGGCAATGGAGAAGGGCCGCGAGATACGAGTGAAGGCGGATGAGGAGTTTGCGATAGAGAAGGTTCGTAATTCAGATCAAAAGTTCTCGAGACAGGCCCGAATTGTGCTAGTTTTGGACTGCTCACGGTATTGCTATCAGGCGAAGCTTGTCAAACAAGAGCAGCAGGCTATCGATGCTCAGTACGAGAAGAAGCGCAAAGGTTCTGAGACCGCTCAGAAGATGTACGTTTCCTTACAGATCGCTGCCAAATTGCGATCCTCAGATCTCGTCCACGCACCAGCGCGCAATCAACCCTGACAAACAAGTCTCGTCTGAAGCTTCTTCACCGCCGTGAGGAGCATTTACAGGAGCTCTTCAACACTGCCCGCTCAGCGATACTAGAGCTTGCGGAAGATGAGGGTCGTTATGTTCAGTTCCTCGAGGGTGTCATCGTTCAGGGTCTGCTTCAGATTCTTGAGCCTGACGTCACTGTGTATGCTCGTGCGAAGGACGAGGAAGTTGTCAGTCAAGCGGCTGAGGCAGCGAAAAAGAGCTTTGTTGAGATCAGTGGGAGAGATGTGGAAGTTGTGATTGAAGCAACGCTGAGTGACGAACTGTGAGTACTAAATGCACGAGGAGACGAGGATCCTACTGTTATGCTGACGTTCCTGACTCCTTGCAGAGCTGGTGGTGTGAAACTCACTAGTGGTACTAGGCGGATTCAGGTCAATAACACTCTTGATGAACGTCTGAGGCTTCTCGAGGACAGGGCAAGTCATTCACCATATCACGATGCTCTTATGCGACCTAGTCTCATTTTATTCACACTGTAGATGCTGCCAGAGATCCGGCATGACCTATTTGGCCCGAACGAGAATCGCAAATTCTTCACGTAGGTTTCATGGCGCACATAAGGACCTGTGATATGCTGCATATGTACTGCTTAGCGTTCAACGCTTGTCAGTGTTTATACCTCGAATTTCTCTCTCCTTAGGTTACGCTCGAAGTCGGAGCGAGATGTTTAAGCCACCTTTAGATTCATCTTCCACTGATGACTCGGCCATGTGCCAGTCCTTTGGGCCTTCAGCACCGTCTTTGCGATCTGAGGACAGAGTCAAGGCCATGAGCCTATGACACGCGATCGTATTCTTCTAGTTGAGACGGTCCAGTTTCACTGAACAGTATGACCAGGGTGGATCCTTTACCCACTTCCCACTCATTCCTTGCATCATGATTCTCTATGATTCATTCGACTCATTTGGGACTTCTTCATATGAATGTCTCCACCCACCGTCCGGGATTGTATATCTCACACCGACTATTCCATGTGAAGATATACATCTGCTAGTGCGTCGTTATTCTCAAGCTTCTACTTACTTCGACTTGTTCCTATTCGCAGCTTTTTTCAGCATGTTGTCGGAAGCCCTTCTTGCAGAACATGCATCTCGAGCTTGTAACACACTCCTCAGGGCTTTTGAAAGGATGATGGAAATTGGTCGGTGCAATTTCGGTTCCAACATATGCCTTCTCCATATGCTCTGGGCGTGCTCTCGCTCGGTATCTACACTATTCTTGAACCAAGGGAGCCAAAGTAAGTCAAATTGTCGCGTGTCCATATGATCCGAGTTTCAGACTTCAGGTCTTCGGGTTCGATCTATCCTCGTTGTCTAATTACCCCACAACGCCGTTGTATTGTCGGCGATTAAGCACCAACCGGCCGTGCTTGTTTTCACCTGGTCATGGTCACGCGAGCTTCTTGATGTTGTCCTCCGCATCCGATTTGTTTCCGGTTGAAGGTGTTCCGTGTTCGTACAGCTCTCGTGGATCGGAGCCGCGCCTAGAATGTGCGTTGCCAGCGGAACTGACTAGATGCGTTGGGCGACATAGGCGAGGGATGCCGTTGTGGAGGTTATCGCAGGTTCCAGAACGGGTATACTTCGCATATATGTATGTTGCCTGGCGTTCAAGGGTAGAACGATATAAACCGAGATGCTGCAGGTGATTGGGATAAAAACCCGCGCTCTCCCGTTTAGCACGCGTAAAAGCGGGATAAAATTCCGTGATGATGTTTGGACAAAAGCTGCTGGCGGTGTTACCCTTGATAACTACTGGTGGGTTTTCTGTCATAAATGACCATACAATTTATATACTGAAGTCTATTGGCATGACAGTGCTCTCGCAGAGCTCAAGTAGCTATACCGATCCTTCAAATGGGATTACCTTTCAAGGTTATTCGGACCCTGTGCATGGGGTGACCTATGGCGCCGTATTCCCCCCTCTTGCAACGTCCGGATCGAATCCTACAGAGTTCATTGGAGAGATTGTGGCACCTCTCGCTGCTAAATGGGTTGGTTTGGCGCTCGCTGGCGCTATGCTTCAGGATTTGCTCCTCGTTGCCTGGCCGAACGGTAATACAATCGTCAGGTCTACGAGATACGCTACGTACGTCCTCGTCAACCTAAGCTTCACAACATACTTGGCTTTCTACTTATGTTCACATACAGGGATTATGTTCAACCAACGTGAGTGAAAGTACGTTTAGGCCTGTACAAGGCACCTTAACACCATATATCCTCGGCGTCTGGCTGGGCGTTCAATATCTTTATATGCACAGGCAATACGTAGGGCCCACCATCACAGATCTTCCTTCCACCACTGTGAATTCAACCCATTGGAGATGGGTTTTTCGGTGCCAGAACTGTACAAGTGCGTCTATCTACTATTCCGATGACTGAGACCTAAATTTCTCACCCATGCTGGTCATATCCCTGCCTTGTCGGCGTGGTTTTATGCATGTAAGGCTGGCAAGGAGGAGGTAGTATCCCGCAAGCCTCTACAGGTGTTTGGGCTTGGGCGTATTCTAGCGTCGGTGTCGATGACCCCTCCGATCCCCAGAGCACTTTCGATGAGCACACTGACTGTGAGTTAATCTTTCTGTTCGCACCGCCCTCCAGGATTGCTTAGCTTTTTCTCTACCTCACCTCGCTTCTCAATACCGATAATGATGCGCATGTGGCTTTACCTATCGATGGCCTCAGTCGGTTTCTTTGGCATGCTCTTCAGCTCTGCACACACGACACAGAGCAACTATGATGCTTATCTATCTGGTGGTACTGGGACGTCGGTACCAGCCTCAACCTCGACTGCTCCATCCACAACTTCAAGTTCGGCTCCAACTGTTTCGGTGAGTACATCGAAGGTCAATCATCAACACCCACAATAAAACTGCATTATCCTGTTCAGGCTACACCATATGACTACATCATCGTAGGGGCTGGACCTGGCGGTATCATCGCTGCTGATCGCATCTCGCAAGCTGGGAAGAAAGTCCTGTTGCTCGAGCGCGGTGGTCCTTCTACTGCCGAAACTGGTGGGACGTACGATGCTCCTTGGACCCAAACTGCCAATGCATGTGCTCTTCCCTATCATGTCCATAGACGCGCTGATTGTTCTGAATCAGTTGACCAAATTCGATGTCCCGGGGTTGTTCGAGTCCATGTTCACAGATAGCAACCCTTGGTACTGGTGCAAAGGTGAACAGCAAAAGTTCTCCGACTTGGGCTGGGCACGAAGTTGATCCTACCCCCAGATATTACTGTATTTGCTGGATGCTTGCTCGGGGGAGGAACATCCGTTAACGGAGCGTGAGTTTGACAATATCTCTGTTTTAAAGGAACATCAGCTGAAACTGTTCCAGACTTTACTGGTACCCTGCTGACTTAGATTTCTCGACGAACAATGGCTGGCCAAGTGGATGGCAAGCGCATCAGACGTACACGAACGCTATGTCATCCCGCCTTCCAAGCACGGATGCGCCGTCAACGGACGGCAAGCGTTACTTGGAACAGTCATTCGACGTAGCGCAGCAGCTCTTGAACGGCCAAGGATATCGTCAAATCACCATCAACAGTGACACAAACTCTAAAGACCATGTATACGGCTATAGCTCATACGATGTAGGCCCTTTCTCGGTGCTGCGACCTCCCGTCTTGACGCTCACCAGCTGCACTCGCACACAGTTTATTAACGGAAAGCGTGGCGGTCCTGTCGCAACATACTTCCAAACCGCCAAGGCGCGCTCCAACTTTGTGTACAAGCAATATGTTATGGTCTCCAATGTGGTGCGCAGCGGCTCGCGCATCACGGGTGTCCAGACGAACGACACCTCGCTCGGCCCAAACGGGATTATACCTCTCACATCCAATGGGCGCGTCATCTTATCCGCAGGCTCGTACGGAACGGCACGCATCTTGTTCCAGAGCGGGATCGGCCCGAGCGACATGCTTGCGATCGTGCAGAGCAACGCGGCCGCGGCCGCGAACCTTCCGCCGAGCAGCGCTTTCATCAATCTACCTGTGGGCATGAACGTGTCAGATAACCCATCAATCAATGTGCGCAAAATTTTGATTCTTCTTCAATCCCTTTCTTCGGTTTGGAGTAGTCTGGGAGTGACTGAAACGTTATTAGTTGGTGTTTACTCACCCGTCAATCGACGCGTACAATAATTGGGCCAATGTCTGGAGCAGCCCCCGCGCGGCAGACGCGGCGCAGTACCTCAAAGACCAGTCAGGCGTGTTCGCACAGGCGTCTCCACGAATGAACTTCTGGCGCGCGTACGGCGGCTCGGACGGCATCACCCGCTATGTGAGTGGGCTTTCTTGTATCGCAACCAAATTGGACGACGATCCTGATCTATTGTGGTGCTCTTTTTGATAGATGCAAGGGACTGTCCGGCCGGGAGCGGCGTCAGTAAATACGACGCTGGCGTACAATGCGACTCAGATTTTCACAATCACTGTCTACCTGTACGTTCTGTTCCTTCACCGTACTCCCTCCCTTCGGTACTGATGTATATGTACTGCCCCGATTCTGAACTCTGGTGTGTGCTGTCGATCATACCGTTGCGCCCACAGGTCGACAGGAATCACCTCGCGCGGACGCATAGGAATCGATGCAGCGCTGCGGGCATCGCCAATCGTGCAGCCATGGCTGGTGGATCCTGTGGATCGTGTCATACTTATTCAGGCACTCAATGACGTTGTATCAAACATCGGGAGTGGTGCGTCGCGCGCCCACTTCCGTCTCCACATCTTGGTGTCTTGTTGTACTGATGATAAACGGATTGTCGTACCCTTTACAGTGACAGGTCTGACGCTCATCACACCAGACAAGCAGATGACAATCGAGCAGTACGGTCAGTGTCCATTTCTCTGCTTTTATCCGCCCCTCCACTGACTCCTTCGGCTTTTCCGCTCGCAGTTGACGCCTACGACAAGTCCACCATGGACTCCAACCATTGGGTCGGTTCCGCCAAGATTGGTACCAGCGCGTCCAATGCCGTCGTGGACAGCAATGTCAAGGTGTTTGGGACGGACAACCTGTTCGTCACAGACGCCTCGATCGTGCCCTCGCTTCCGATTGGGAATCCGCACGGGATGCTCATGTCGGCGGTAGAGCAGGCGGTCGCGAAGATATTGGTGCTCGCAGGGGGGCCGTGAGGACAGATCTGCATGAGAATCCAGGCAGAAGGCAAGGGAGGAGAAAGGCTTCGTAAAACTAATCATGCAGGTTGAATTGTCGGCTGCTGTCGGGTAGTTTGGGCATTGTAATATCTCTGGGATTTAGGTGCGTTAGTGGAATATCGGTCACTCAGTACTCATCCTTCATGTATCCATCATATCTTCTCCTCTGCGACATTGTCCTCTCGATTCTGGAGTGGTCCTGAAGACTGATCTGGTTTAATGGACGATCGGAGACCCGGAGAGTGCATGGCATCTATGTCCGACCAGTCCAAGAATAGATCGATTCTAAGAAACAAAGGTCGAGTACCAGATATGAGATACATATATAGCAGCTGCTCATAGCTGCACACGCTCTACACTTAGTACCAGTCTTCGTGAAAAGTTGCGCAAGCGTCATGCGTTTTTGAAAATTCGAGCGTGAGAATTTTGCTCCCATGAGTGGACAGCTATGGACAGCTGTACTAGCGACCACCACTGCCTGGGAGCATTTCTATCCGTCCCCTCTTCTCTTCACCGCCAGATGTATGCTTGCCATCAAGATGTTGTTATGTATGGCTATATCAGGGGCAATAAGTATGAATTCCAAAGATCTGTTCAGTTTGTATCTCAGATATCACAATGTTCATCGCTCCCTTCCTTCTCTTCTGCCTGGAGATATCCTTGTCCATGCAAGTGGTCAGACTGAATTCAGAACATGTGCAGAGCTCTTAAATGTGCTCAACTGGCTCAGTGCACAGTCGTACCCCTTCAAGATATTCATTGCAGGTCCTTGTGTGATTGGACTCTTGTAGCACATCTGGACCCAGCATACCCAAGAGCATATAGGCACTGTTGACCATCGGAGAGTGCACTGTGCATGTGTATGGCAATCCTGGCACACCGGCATCAGGAAAAATGTGGATGGTTAATTGGATCTAATATACCTGTTATTATACATAATTTCCATAATTCACTAATCTCTTCTAGAAACTTTACCCCTATTAGATGGCTAGAACTAATTTAGAACTAATTAAGCATATCATAATCTGTAATTAGTGTACTGTCAAGGAACAGAGCAAGGCCTTCTAATTTCTAGTTAATCTAGACTATTCTTCAGTCAAAAAGCTGTAATAACTTGTTTATCACCAACTTTACTTTATTTGATGTTTTCAAAAAAGCACAAAATTATCATGATATCAGACATTATAAGGTGAACTAAACTGCACTGAAGTAGAATACAGAATGGCAAGTAAGATGGGCCTGCACACATCTTGTATGAGTGTAGGTGGAGGAAGTGAGTGGCAGCAAGAGAAGATGAACCTGCACTTGTTTTGTATAAGCATAGGCAGAGGTTAGTGGTATTAGCAAGAAATTATGGGCCTGTGCTTACCTTGTGCAAGTGTGGGTGGAGATGGACAGTGGTGGCTAGAGAATCCAAGCTTGTACTCATCTTGTATGAGCATGGACAGAGGTGGGCATTGGCAGGAAGAGAAGACAGGACTAAGCAGAGGTGGGAGGTGGTGGCAAGACAAGATAAGTCCCAGCTCATCTTGTATGAGTGTGAGGTGAGATAGGCAGTAGTAGTAAGAGAGTACAAGCATAGACACAGGTCAGCAGCAGCAGCAAGAGGATATGGGCCTGCACCTATCTTGTGTAAGCATGGGCAGAGGTGGGGGGTGGCAGTGAGAGGAGATGGGCCTGCACTTGTCTTATACAGGTGTGGGCAGAGATGAGTGGTGGTGAGAGATGACGGGCCTGCACTCATCTTGTGTGAGCGCAGGTGGAGATGGGTGGTGGTGATGAGAGAGAAGATGAGCCAGTGCTCGTCCTATACAAGCACAGACAGAGGTGGGTGGCTGCTGCAAGAGAAGACAGGCCTGGGATAAGGTGGGAGGTGGCAGTGAAACAAGACAAGTCCCTGCTCATCCTGTACAAGTGCGGGCAGATGTGTGTGGTGGCAGTGAGAGAATACAAGCCTACACTCGTCTTGTACAAGTGTAGACAGAGATCTGCAGTGGCAGCAAGACATGGAAAGCCCATACTCATCTTGTGCAAGTGCAGGCAGAGGTGGGAGGTAACACATAGAGAAGACAGACCTGTGCTCATACAAGACAAGCACGAGCAGAGGTCAGCAGCAGCAGCAAGAGAGACAAAATGGGCCCACGCTCATACTATCAGTGCACTGGAGTTATGTTAAGACCTGGTCTTCGCACGTGATACGTCAGGAGGCTCCTAAGTCACTTGAGGGAATATGCCAAATCCAAGTTCGTCCGATGAACACGCCACTGGCTAGTTTGACGCGTAGGTCGGGATGGATGAGAGTCTCGTGATAGTACTGTGATTCCAAGTAGGCACAAAGGCTCTCCCACTGATGTGGAGGGACAACCTGATGCGGACCTGGATGACAGTAGATATGCTGCCCGTCAAAGCCGAGGTAGAATACTGCTAGTCCTGTGTAGAACGTAGCCAGTATTGATACAGGGCTGAACGGTTGAGGATGATGAGAGAGAGAAGCACAAGTGCAAGTTAAACCGATGTTTAACACAAGTTCTATTTGACTACCAAGGGCTGGCCGTTATGGCAAAGCTCTAGGTGTAGCAAAGGTATGGCTAGTACCAAAGGTCAAGAGTAAGAACAGGTAGTGGTTAACAAAGGTGAACGAGCTAGCGATACAAGTCTCTGGCTCGTTCTATATATACGCGCTGCTGCTTTAGGGCAAGATCAGCGATCAATGAAGCATGATGGTGTTCAACGTTAAGTCCGGCCAATAAGAAGGCGAAGGCGAGT
>CVKZ01000013.1:761569-772278 GCA_001457955.1 Heterobasidion annosum | reverse complement strand
ATTAGATACAATCCAGAGCTAATACAAGGGGGTGGTTTTCCAGATGTCAAAAGATAGGTTTCCTCATGTTACACTGCTCTGTTTTTTCTCGCATTGCTCCAAATCACTTTGCTTCCTTGACTTGGACATCCTGTCCATCCCATATACATATCTGACAGTTGTTTAGGACACACTCAACATTGTCTCCCTCACAGTGTTAGATTTACCATTGGCCAATCTTAATGCTCTTGTGCTACACTTCTCTCCCAGTAAACAACTTGTCTCAGGGAAACTCTTGAAGCTTGAACATGTCTCTTGCACCTTACAAGCAACAGACATTGATAATGCATATCTTAAAGCACTTCTTAATTTAGTGCAGTCACAAAGTTCCTGTGCATGCCCCAACATGGTGGATTTTAACAGAGATCCTGTTACTCGTCTATGATGCCTTTGCTACTCAGGCAATTCTTTTTAGGTGTCATAAGCAATACATGTGGAAAACACATGCAATAAAGCACTGATCAGCTATAACCCAGAACCTTGTAAATGTGTATGTTCAATCCCTTTCCTATCATGGGCTCTAGGTGCTTATTTTCTGTGTATTGATCATTAGCCAGGATGCAACTGTCAGTACAACCTTGAGAAAGATACCATCACCTTTGAACCATAAGCAGTCTGACTACGGAGCAGTTTGTGGCCATTGCATACATAGCTTATAGTTATTGCAATATCTTTTTTTTGCTTATTGATCATTTTTTTGGCTCACATCTGTTTTACCTATATTTTGTTCTATTTCTATTTTTTCATATTCATTATGCACAACCTTGGATGTGCACGGGATGCATATGGAGCTCTGTAAGTGAGGCATAGCATGGAAGAGCTCTACAGTTACTTGCAAAACTGTAGACGCAATTTCAAGATCTTTGTTTAGTTTAGGAAAAGCCTAAACTCAAAAAGGATGCCAACTTTTACAGTGGGGTCATGGAGCAATTCCCACTACTACTTGTTCCATTTAAATTCCATATTTTCTGATATTCAGCACTTGTGTAGATCACTCAGAACCTCTCAGAGGTAATTTAAAGCACTCGATAAATGACTTTCATTATAATCACTTCCATGACTGCATTCACAGCACTTGGAATTTTGTCAAGACTCAAATCCTATCTTTTATTTACAAAAGTGCACTAACAATGCCGGATGTTAGCATCTCAAGCCTGTTTGTCTTAAAGTAAACAAGGACCCTAAGTAGAAGATCTCGAGACTGTGTCTGCAGTTTTTCAAGCAGCAGTAATGCTGGTTGGCCTCTGGAGCTAGATCTTCGGCATTGAGAGTGGTACGGATATCTTCACGAGTTCCCCTTTACGCCATGCGAGGCCCCATCCTCTATTCCGATGGGTACCTCCTCAGACGCACGTGACGAAACACGCATCGATAGACGCGAGTAGGTAGGCGATCGGGATCGAGTCTCGACAGGGAACGCTTCGACGCGCCTACACGCGTGGGCTGCGCATGTGGTTGTCAGGCGATGTGACGGACGCGTCATCCTCGGCGACGGCGAGCTATTTACAGATCTGGCACGTACACGTCTAGCCTCTCTTCATGATATAAGATGTGACGACCTACTTCTAACTTGCGTCGGTGTGGACCGTCGCACTATCGCCCGAGGTTATTACAGCGTGCAGCTCATAGTTTCATCCTACATTCAGAGAGATGCAGAAAGCCGTGGACGCAAACAAGAAGGTTGTGTGATTCAAGACTACGTGAAGTGCGTACTCACCGAGGGAGCCGAGAAGAGGTCCCGATGTGTCCAGATCCATAACATCGATGACGACCAAGAGCCCCTGATAAGTCATGAACGCGCGTATACAGCGTGCACAAGCAAAAGCGCGTGGGTCTTCCAATTCATTGCTCCCGCTCGCAATTGAGACGAAGTGGGCGACCCGACTTCCATACTTATCATCGCGTGGATCTGCTTCTGCTTCTGCTTCTGTCGCGTTCCGATCTCTGAGGTCAGCTTTTCATCGAGGCGCAGCTTAAGCGCGAGGGGCCGAACAGCGGCGGTCCTGGAACACCAAGGTGAAGGCCTGATGACTGCCTGACGCTGCGACGAGCGAAGCCAATGGAATGACGTCATCGATGAAGAGATTCAGGCGCCGACCCGTCACTCACCGAGGTCAAGGAGAAAGACGGGTGCAGCGTGCCAACCTTTAGCACGCAGATGCGGAGAACAATGCAGAGGAGATGCGGGAAGCAGAGGGAGAGACAGGAGAAAGACGGGCGGACCGCTGAGATTTGAGACTATAGCGGGACTGACGCGGAGACTCGGATCAGTCGAGGGCAGGTGACGCGCACGGGACGTGCCGTGCATGCGCGCCTGAGCGCACGCGTGACTCTGGAATGCGCTAGGCCGGTGCTCAGGGTTTGGATCAGGTCAGATCCAGCGGCCTGACTCAGAGCACGGCAGACGAGGTCGGAGCGTCAGGTAAGCGCGAACGTGCGCGAATGAACGCAAGCTGTTCCGCTCGACAGACGTGAGTGCATACATTGTTATGCGTGCGGAAGGATCACGTCGAGGACGATAGGGGCATCGGATCGTGTACGAAAAATCGAGTCAAGGTGAAAAAAAATGTAGGGTGGATCAGTAGATCAGCCGGGCCTGGTCCCAACAGCTACCATCAGAGGTCGTCAGGTCAGATAAGTAGTTGGAGTCCAGGCGGATCGAACGAGGTCGAACGAGGAGTTCGGTATTCTGTAGGGAAAGAGCACTAGCTAGGGCTGCATAGCGGCAGGTAGCGGATAGGCGCTAGGGGCTCGAGATTGGCAAATTGGCGTGATGGATGGCGTCGCATTCAATCAGGGCATGCATACAAGCATGCATAAGTAGGCAGGCATGCTCAGAGCCACTGATCGATCGAAGGGCTTGGGTTCAAATGCCTCGCATCGCCATCGCATCGCCATCGTATCGCATTGCGGGGGTGCACAGTACGACATTCAAGTCGACTGTGGTTGGGTGCTATAAGAGCACGATAGCAACTTCGACGTCGAAGGGCGTTTACGATATCATTAGAACGACCACAATCTCCCCCCTTTTGTTAGGTCGGAGTGCAACGGCCAGCCGCGCGCAGCAGTGTGACTCGGAAGGCGATGGCGGCGGATCGCGATGATGTCATGAGAGGCGAGAGGGACAAGAGAATGAAGCGATATGGAGGAGTTTAAAGTGATATTTGTCGGGCGGAATGGTACGAGGAATGGAGGTCGGGCGACGTCGGGAGCGCGTGGGCGGGTCGGCCGATTTGAGACGATAGCTGATAAATGTTCACGGAGTTTCAGACGAGGAGTCAGCGGCTTGGCCGTGGAAGGGGCGGGTGCGAGAGCGTGTGCTCAGCGCCCGGCATCCGCGTCCATGTCAGCTCATGTGGAGCGGTGGGTCTCAGGTCTGTCAGCGATGAATGTCGGGGGTGTCCATTGTCTGTTGTTGAGCGTATGTTCGGGAGTCGGGACTGGGAGGGTCGCGTCTTCGATCTGATGTGGGTCGTAATCGGATAGATCGGGTTGGGGGTGCCCCGTGCGAGGAGGAGTCGAATTCGGGATTCGAAATAGAGTGCTGGGGTGGGCACAGGCCTCGTGGATGAGAACGTGCGGCAGCTCGCGATCTGCCTGCTGCTTTGTGCTCAGATCACGCTCCCAAACTCCCAAGCAAAACGGGAAGGCGGTCTGCGCCTCGGAGCCAATGGGCGCACCCAGATTCTGCATCCTCCAATGCTCCGAACCGCGAAAGGAAGGAGGCCTGCGTCCCCCACCCGCTTGCTCATCTCACCTGACCTCCTGCTCATAAATAGCCTTTGCCCTTCCCTCCCATATCGTCGCACCCCATCCCCCACCCCATCCCTCTCTCTCTTCCTCTCTCCTCGCTCCATCGCCCCTTGCATCGCACCCCATCGACCCAGAAGGACAAGCAATAATGCCGTCCCAGCAAGTATTTACCTCCAAGGACGAGGCGGTCTACACCACCTCCAACGGTGCGCCCGTCGCAAAACCCTACGGTGCTCAGAAGATCGGCAGGAACGGCCCTCTCCTCCTCCAAGGTATGCAACGTTCCCAACCCACTGCTTCTTACCTCCATCCCTTTACTCACCCCCCCCATCGGATCATGACCAGACTTCCACCACATCGATCTCCTCGCCCACTTTGATCGCGAGCGTATCCCCGAGCGCGTCGTATGTCCCCTTCCGTCTCCCCCGCCTCTGCCCCTGTCATTTACACTCCATCTGACACTCCTCTCCCTCACAGGTCCATGCCAAGGGCGCCGGCGCACACGGTTACTTCGAAGTCACTCACGACATCTCCGACCTCTCCTGCGCCAAGCTCTTCTCCAAGGTCGGCAACCGCGCCCGCGCCACTGTGCGCTTCTCCACCGTCGGTGGTGAGTCCGGGTCCGCCGACACCGCCCGCGACCCGCGCGGCTTTGCGATCAAGCTCCGCACCGAGGAGGGCAACCTCGACTGGGTGTTCAACAACACTCCCGTGTTCTTCATTCGCGATCCCGCCAAGTTCCCGCACTTCATTCATACGCAGAAGCGCGATCCTCAGACCCACTTGAAGGATGCGGATATGTTCTGGGTGAGTGACATGAGCATTGGAGGGATCGTGTTATGTGCATGCTGTTCGACGGCAATGGTGGTGTCGGTCGATCGAGATGAGATGAGGAAGACGATGCGCGATTGAAACTCCGCGCGTCGTCTTCCCAGCGTCTCCATTTTTCCCACGCTCCTATGCCCATGTTCATTCAATGTCGAACGTCCACGGCTGACAATGGTTGATATGCGTCCCACAGGATTACCTTGGGCAGAACCCCGAGTCGGCCCATCAGATTTTGATCCTGTTCTCGGACCGCGGCACCCCCGATGGCTTCCACAACCAGCACGGTTACTCGGGGCATACGTACAAGTTCGTCCGCGAGGACGGCGAGTGGGTGTACGTCCAGATCCACTTCAGGGCTGATGGTGGATTCAAGGTGCGTTGTATCTTTACATCGTATTTCTGATTTGTCTGCGATGGAGCGCTGACGGGGTGATCTTGTCTGCAGACCCTCGATAACGATACCGCCGTCAGGCTCGGCGGTGAGAACCCCGACTACGGCACCCAAAGCCTCTTCGAGACGATCGAGGCAAAGAAGTTCCCGTCGTGGACCGCCTATGTGCAGACCATGACCGCGTCGCAGGCCGAGCAGTTCCGCTACAACGTGCTCGACCTGACCAAGGTC
Organism: Heterobasidion annosum; assembly: GCA_001457955.1. NCBI lineage: Eukaryota > Fungi > Basidiomycota > Agaricomycetes > Russulales > Bondarzewiaceae > Heterobasidion > Heterobasidion annosum. The sequence goes on along the minus strand of CVKZ01000013.1, from coordinate 767,036 downwards.
TGGCCGCACGCGCAGTTCCCGCTGCGTCCGTTCGGGAAGCTCGTGCTCGACGAGAACCCGCAGAACTACTTCGCGGAGATCGAGCAGGCCGCGTTCTCGCCCTCGCACACCGTGCCCGGCATCGAGCCCTCCGCGGACCCCGTGTTGCAGTCGCGCCTGTTCTCGTACCCCGACACGCACAGGCACCGCCTCGGCGTGAACTACCAGCAGCTGCCGGTCAACGCGCCGATCGTGCCCGTCGCAAACTTCCAGCGCGATGGGTACGGGACGTTCGTGAGCCAGGGCGCGCGCCCGAACTACCAGAGCTCGGTCGTGCCGCTCGCGTACCGCGGGAAGAAGTACGACGAGCAGGAGGCGAAGCACGAGACCTGGATCGGCAACGCGCACGTCGAGCTGGTCGAGATCAACGAGCGTGAGTGTCGCGCGCGTAACTTCTCGCGCGTCTGCGTTATTGATGTCAATGTTGGGGATCGCAGTCGACTTTGAGCAGCCGCGCGCGCTGTACCAGAAGGTCATGAACGACACCGACCGCGAGCACCTCGTGTACAACTTCTCGGTGCACCTCAAGGGCGTCAAGACCCCCGCGATCCGCGACCGCTGGCGTGCGTATCTTCCGCACCTCCTCTCGTCCTGCCGAAGCTAACATAGGCCCTGATACTGCTGCATATAGTCTCCGTGCTCGCGGCCATCGACCAGTCGCTCTCGGACAACGTCGCGAAGAAGCTCGGCACGGCGTCTGTTGCGCCGCTCAAGGCGGCTCCCGCGGAGGAGTCGTGGCGCCTTCGCACGAACGTCGGGCTCCAGGTGCAGCACTCGTAAATCAGCACTGGCTCGGTGATGGCAGTGTGGGCGGTTTTCGGAGCATCTGTTGTGAAGATACCTGTGTTGGGATTGTGAAAAGCAGGGAAGAAGCCCAAGGAAACAGTAAGCCAAGGAGAAAATGAATGCTTGTATGTTTTAGCAGCGTCATGTGTACTTTTTGTGTGCCATCAATTCTACGCGAATGTGTTTTTTTTTGCAAACCACGCGAGCGCGATGACTGCGCGATGCATATATGTCAGCTGTATATTCTGATTATACTTGCACGTCAGTGCAGGAGGTATTCCACGGGTCTCGACCCACGTGCAAAGAATATCCTGAAAGATCGATGACATGTGCATCAAAGGGGATCCATACAGACACGCTTACATGACATCCATTTGGAATCAATGATGAGTCCCTGCGCATGTCGCTCTAAGCAGTTCGAAGCGCGCTACCTCAGCTACCTCGTCGGACTGCTCGTCCAGGGAAAATGTTGCAGGCGTGCCATTGCCCATGGGATCAGGTATCTCCATTCGCATCTACCACGTCGAAGGGCTCGCGCTATCCGTATTTGAGGACGCCAGCGGGCGGCTCGACGTACGCGTCGATGTCATACCTGCACGGAAAGGTGCTCGGGCTGCTCGGTTTATCTCGAAACAGCGCCGGTCGGAAGAGGAGTGGAGGGCGAGCGTGTCAAGATCGACAGATTGTTCGCGCTAGGCTGTGATACTGAGGGGAGCTGCGCTCTGAAGGTAGGTGTTGCTGCTGCTTGCCATAGCAGGTGGAGGCACACTGTCGACGAAGACGAAACGCGCCGTCGCGATGATGCTCGGTCTCGACGCACGTGCCATAGGTTAAAACTTGTCTCAGCCCTTCTCAGCCTCGACAGCCAACTGAGAAACAGCTGAGAAACCCCTCGTATCCTAACTGGCCTGATTCCCCTCTCTATACCCCATCCCGTCGACAAAAATCGCAGATACGATTTTCGGAACGCATACCCCAATGAAAACGATCCAGAACTGTCAGTGTCCAACTTCTCGCGCCTGCATGAGACACGCATGACGGATGTCTTTCGCGGACAACTTTCCGAACCATGTAATGGTTCGACTGATATTGTCTGCAAATTGGCCTACGGTCTAAACAACGTCAAGAAACTGGAGCGCGAAGCCGGACTGTACAGAGGTAAGCTGAAAGCTCTGCAAAAGACGGTGGTTCCGACCTGCCATGGGTACTTTGTTGGGCACACGGACGACGGGATCATTGGCTGCCTTGTCCTTGACTACTGCGGAGAACCAGTGGACCTCGTGTTCTCAGCATTGAATCGTGATTTCAGGTGTGTCTCAATTCTCGAGGCCATGTCCTATTCTCAATGCATTTGTAGGCTTGATCTGGTGGATGGGATGACCCAAATACACGAGGCCGGGATCAGCCATAATGACTTTGGCGAACACAATGTTCTTGATCATAGTGGGGTGCCTATCATAATTGACTTTGAGGATGCCATCGAAGAAGTTTGTCAGTGCAAGATGGAGATCATTGAGAACGCTTTATCACCTCATCCTGCCGACTTTGATTGCAAAGAGTTGTTCGATGTCTGTCAAAGCCTAAGAGTGTGGAAACCTTGTGCGTCCCTTCACTTGTACCCGGTTCACCAATCTCCAGCTCACACTTTTCCAGCGCTTGTATGTTATGGCCGTCAATTGGTCGACGTCCACCTCCTCGAAGACGTGCATGAACTCGTCAAGATGGCACCCCCGTACTGGTCGCGACAGCGAGCCTACAGTGAGGCATTTCAAACTATCGAGAACCATACGAAGAAATATTACCCTAAGCGGTACGAAGCAATCATGGCAAAGAGAAGTAGGTGGTGATTGTTTTTATCGACCTGTCGTCATTTGACTTTGTTGTCTAGATAAACCAGCTGACATTGGCACCTCACCTCCCGGTGGTAGCAATGAAGTACCAGCTTCTTGATGCCATTCGTTTGCCCATTCAGATTGGTTTTCACGCTTTGTATTGCTGTGCCAATTGCATAATCTCTTCTCTGTATTTAATGTCCATCGATGGTTGCCCGTTCGTACAGGTGAGTGTTACCAAGACCATCCATCATGCGATGCATGATGTGATCTGCAATCCGCATTCTTGCCTGTAATAGGACCTCGCAACGGGTGAGCCAGTGCAATCAGAGCTCGATCATCTAGGACATTATGAACAATGAATGCAGAAATTAGTAGAGAGTACATGACATCTAGACATCTCCCGTTTCACTCAAGCAATGCCAACTCCATCGATATCGAAATTTGCTGATGGCATACCACAAGGACACTGAAAAACACCGCACGTTTTGGAAGATTGCTACGCACAGAAATATCGCAGGGGACTGAGGTAATGACTCGTCGAACACTTTGCAGTGGCATTTCTGACGTGCCAGTGCCAGTGCAGTGCCTCAGTCATCAGCGCTCCAACGGCAAGAAAAGCTGGACCCCTACAACAAAGGTACAGGTTGACATAAAACCCAACGGAGGACGGAGATCTTATACACAAAATAGCTGTATTTTGTGTATGGTCAGCCACAGAAACTAGTACAAAGGCCCCAGCTCAGGTCCAGGTGACTTAGAACGAATGATCGAACTTGGCCTCCTTCGAGGATTGACGGTGAGTAGCCGGTAGCGTGTTTGAAAAAGAAGTCTGAAAGATGTTCCAAGTTCTTTGGCGCTGTGGGGAGACAGAGAATAACTCAAATCGCTCAAGGACTACCTCCTCAGTACTGTAAACTGACTGCGGTCTACTTTCTTCAGGGTTGAAGGTCATTCATAAGAGGCTGAATAACCTACCGATTAAGTGCCAAAGGATTCAACAAAAGTGACTTTCGGTGCCTTCACCTAGCAACTATGCAAAGAGCACTCGCACGCTGCTTGCGAGCATCACTCGGAGCAGAGTAGTAGAAATGATATGTGCTTTAACTTTCATGCGAACAGAAGCAAGTAAGCCTACATATTATACATGCTGATTGACATACTGATATAGCGACCAGATCTAATGATATGTAATGATCAACATGGAAGAGGATGTTTCACGGTGGGTTAGACATGCTACCGTCATAGTCTAAGCACTGGTGGGCCGTCCGATTCTGAAGAGTCGGTCTCGGAATCCTCTGATTCGTGCTGTGAAGAATGAGCTTCACCTCCGCCTGACTTCTTGCCTACTGGCGCAAGCGATCTGTGACAACAGTCAGGTAAGACGTTGTTGAACATCAAGTGTTAATGGAGATGATACACTTACGAAATGCAAAGGCCAAACTGTGTCTCATCAGTGATCTCATCCCACCACTCAGAGGCCTTCTGAGAGTCTGGGACGACAATCTCAGGCATTTCTACAAGTTGGGTCGCGAGCAACATCCAACACACAGTGAAGAATAATGTCTCTTGACTCGTGGTATATGTTCTGGATATATAAAAGGTATCGCCCTCGCGATATGCGAATATAGTGACATCTAGGGAGGATAGGATTGAATAATGGGTCTGGCGATTAACACACTGCGACCAAATCTGGGTCATGGTGGGTCGTTCAGAATCGCCAGATTTTTCTAGTGAGATTCAAGTAGCTGACCTGGATCATCATATTCTCGTCCTTTGAGCCGACGAAAGGCTTTGTCGGCCAATTAAATTTGATGGCACGGGGAATTTGCCCTGGGAAATCACGCTGCAGGCGAGAAAGAGGGTTTCTATCCCCTATCGGTAATGCTCCATGCGACTTGACCTCAACGGTCATCCCGATCTTGAACGAGCGTGGGTCAGTTTCCCAAGATTTCACCAGTATCACATCTGGTATGACATCTCGTTGTCCATCGGCATCACGTGTAGCGGCTGCAGAAGATACAAACGGATACTTGTCATCGTGTCCGGCTCGTATAGCTTGTCGAGCGACAGCGTGGACAATGGCCATCGCAGGACGGAGGAGAACGGTCGTGACATAGTCTTCACTATCTTTCTCCGAAAATATAACCTCCGGAAGGCCTCTAGCAGTGTGCCAAGGGATGACGTGAGTGGCAAAATTCCGGTGAGCAGGTTCTTGCCAATCAATCGGTACGGATCGAAGTAAGTTTGCAACATGTTCAGAGAACTGATTGACCAAACCTGGGACGCAGATAATCTTCGAGAGACGATCCTCAGGAGGCAGTCCTAGATCGTAATGCGAGGGCTTGCGCGTACTCTTCATGGCGCTGTAAGAATAAAGCCGGGGAACTTTTGGAAGCTCCATCCAGGTCAGGTCCAGAAGAGTCTTAATATTGTCCTCTCCTGGCTGACCGTACGTGAACAGATGTCGACTGGTTCCCCCACGAGGGGCCTTCAAAATCTGCGCGATCCCTCCGCTAGGTGTGGGAGAGAGGCTTCCATCCGGGAGATACCTCTTGTTGTAATCGCGGTTCAGTGATGGTGGATTTTTCCTGACCTGGGGTGGGGGGGTCACGGGAAGGGGCTGAGGAGGCGGTTCCACTTCTGAATCGTCTTGAAATCGTGCCGGCCCTCTTAGATCAAAGCTGACAAACGCCTTTTCATCTTTGCGACGAATTATTGGAAACATGACGAGGTACGGGAATCTTATGAGGACGGGAAGATGTTGGAGAGGAAATGAACGCGGCAGGTGGCTCAAACACTCTCAAATA
>CVKZ01000013.1:749011-761469 GCA_001457955.1 Heterobasidion annosum | reverse complement strand
TATATATATAATAATAAGTTTGTGGCAAAATTCTTCCAATCAGCATTCAGCATTGCCGAGCAGCCGCTGTTTGCCACCACACTGAAGGCCACGCGTGGAGTGCCACCATCACGTGAGTAGTTTCTCGATGCACGTGCAGTTGAAACTCCCCCTGGCCCCAGCCGCCGACTGTGAACAGTCTCTAAACTGAACGACCAACCGAGAAATTCTTCGTGTCCTTCATGCCTCTTTCTATCCCTTCTCCTCTCTCCGAAAACCAACGATTGTATCTTCAGAATACAGATCCCAATGAAGGTGACCCGGAACTTTCAGTATATAATTTCTCGCGACTACACGAAACACGCATGATGGAAGTCTTTCGTGGACAACTTTCAGAACCCTGCAACGGATCGACGGACATAGTTTGCAAAGTAGCGTACGGTTCAAACAATATCCAAAGACTCGAACGGGAAGCCAGGCTGTATCTAGGCAAGCTGAAAGCCTTGCAGAACAAAGTTGTTCCAACTTGCCACGGCTACTTTGTTGGATTCACGGAAGAGGGCCTCATTGGATGCCTTGTTCTCGATTACTGCGGAAATCCAGTCGACCTTGTGTTCTCAGCATTAGATCATGAATTCAGGTGTGTCTTATCTTTGTGAGACCATGCCAATTCCACAACGCGTATGCAGATTTGACGTGGTGGATGCGATGTGTCAAATACACCGGGCTGGAATCAGACATAACGACTTTGCCGAATATAATGTCCTCAATCGCAATGGGGTGCCTATCATCATTGATTTCGAGGACGCCACTGAAGAAGTATGTCAGTGCAAGATGGAGATCATAGAGGACGCATTCACACCTCATCCTCCCGACTTCAATTGCAAGGAGTTATTCGATGTTTGTCAAGAACTAGAAATATGGAAACCCTGTACGTACCTCTACCTGGGCCATATCTCTCTTCCACCCTCTTATATATGACCAGCGCTTGTACTTTATGGCAGTGAATACGTTGACGTTCATCTCCTTGAAGATGTGGATGAACTCGTCAAGATGGCACCTCCATACTGGTCACGACAACGTGCCTATAGCACTGCATTTCGAACCATCGAGGAACATGCGAAGGAATATTATCCTGAGCAGTACGAAAAACTTATGGCAGCAAGAAGTAAGGTGTGATTCTCTGATCAGTCTGTCGTGATCTGACTTTGGTGTCTAGAAACAGAGGACCTTAGCATCAAAACTCCCAGCGGTAGCAAAGAACCATAAGAATATTGAGGCTTGAAACCACTCATCTCTCATTCAAAATTGTTCTTCTCGCCTTCGCAATGCTGTGTCCCTTGCTATGTCTCCCCTATCGTGTTTCATGTTTATCGTTGTCTGTCCCTTCGTACGGGCATGCCTAGTACGTCCGTCATGCATACCACAATGTTATTTGCAATATATATCCTTGCCTGTCCTTGGGCCTTGCAAAGCGTGAACTTGTGCAATCAGAAGTGCGGTATCAAAAGACTTCTTTGCCGATGCTCGCTGAGGTCCTCTTCATCCGTGATGATAGAAGATTCGAATAGTTCTCCGAGACATAAAAATGTTTCCTAATAAAGTGTAGATAGCTGAAGTCCCCGCTCAATATGACTATAATGAGCACATAACCGCCTCCAATCAAAGTATTGAGGGCTATTCCGACGGTGAATGGCTTTGATAGAGTGCAACAGGGGCGATGATATCTCGCCGTCTCGAGGGTAGTCGCATGTCCAGTGCTTAGCAGAAAGAATCTCGTCTCGCTCGCCTCAAGATCAATAAACTGTAAAGGCAGAGTATCAATTGACGAGAAAGATGTGATAGCCGCACATGGTGACTCTTTTCTGATGTGGTTACTGTTATCAGCACGGAGCAGATCCTGAAGTCGGCTTTCGTCCTTGGAAGGGTCCTCATCATCATCGCGGAGAATTTGACCTTCTCAAGAGTTGAAGACCTCATTGCCGAAAAGTAACCATCGAAGGATTCCCAAGGCAACTGGGGTGTTGAGGTTGACCGCCTTAGCCATCACTCAGAAGCGTCGTTGAATATCGCCGGGTTTTGGTCAATCAGTAGCTAGCAGATATACGCTGTCCATACCCCACGAGAAATTCAAAGAGCCAACTGCGCTATGTGGGCATAGACTCATCGAGAGCATCTATAACGATATACGTGTGGTGCAAGAGATCCCGTGCACAACCCTTATCAAGGAATCGTCTCGAAGTTGTTGAGCCATTTCAACAGCCAAATTCTTAAGAACATCTATAGTCAATCCAGAACGCTAAGATAGTGAAACGATGAGGAAACGAGATTTCTTACAAGTAGCTCTAGGGTGCCTTAAAATCATGATAGAAGTAAGCCAAAGTCGATCACGGATTGTGATCAAATTCTTGTGCGAGGTCTCTTGCAGAGATAACCTACAACCTCTTCTGTTCCAGCAAGTCATATGCTTTGACCAGAATCAGAAAAGAGAAACCGAACCACCGAGGTACTCGAATATCATTGAACCACCGTGTATGCTGTGCTCTTCAAGAAAGTGAACGTGTCGGGTGATTATTCTGGGCGGGATGAAGACTCTCATCACTCACATCCAACAGTACACGAATGCCTGAAACAATGGTGTTTGCCAGCTGACATTGCTGGATCATCAGTATTGCAGCAGAATATGCCCTGACGCAAGACTTACCGTGCTGACGGCCTCCCTGCCGTCTCGGCGAGCAGTTCTGCTGAAGTAGAACAGGCATTGTCTTATCCCTATGATATTCCCCTTTGGAATTGGAAATAGTCTCTGTTGGAGTCGAGTTGGATTACAATTTTGAATCTTGCCCGTCAAGTTGGAGTGCGGACTTTCGTATTTCGTCGAACTGAGGGTTGGACTTCGGAGGTGAAGAGGCGTAAGGTTCGAGCATTAGATATAAAATGTTATAAAGGGAGAGCGCTGAAGAGCATGAGCATGTTGTACTCGAGAGCTGTGCATTTTGGATATAGCACGTCAAATGCGATTGATATATATATATCTTGATACTGAGCTACTCGTGTTGATTATGGAAAGCGTCCAAGGATAGTGACATATATACCAATACCGTTTCGCCTCTAGCCTTTTCCAACCTGCCCTCTTCCCTCCTCGTCCTTCACTCTTTGATTTGTATGAGGATGAGGGTAATACATTCAGGCGGTGACTGCGAACTAATTTTGGAACTGTTACACTTGACTGGCTTGATGTGAGAGGGATAACGGCGCTAAGCGCTCCGTCTGCAGTGCCTAGTGCTATTGAGTGCAAGAAATAGCCAGTAGATCACTTTAGCATAGAATGACTGTGGTAGATCATTGCATTGTACTTTGAGAGTGATTGGGACAGATTTGAGATACACGAAATTTATATTAACCTCGCGATGCCAGACGGTGAAGGTATAATTCGAGAGCACAATGAGGAAGGACCTGGCACGGAAGATCCACACGAGCCATTCGCAATCTTTCGCAATGCATGAGACATAGAAAGACCCCCGTCACCGCCAAATCTTATTCGTCGCCGACTCTTGCTTCACGCGACATCCATTCCCCAGATCCCCTCACTTCAGCCCTGGCACGGCAGAGGACGATGAGGCAAATTCTCTGCTATCCCAAAGTGTTCAATGCTGTCTCCTTATCCATATACTACAACCGACTTTCTTCCCGCGCCTCCTCCAATTTCAGGAGTTCTCGTCTCATCATGAGCCTGAAACCTTGACTGTTCAGTACTTGACGCAGTCCAGGAAACGACCTCAATATTGGCGATGATTGGATGAAGGACTATCATTAAAGAGAGGAGAAGTCCGAGAAGAGAGAGATCAGACGGAAGTATAACCGGTGAGAACGCTGCTGACGACTATTCTGCATGATAGGAATCTGGGGTATGGACATTGGACTCTGCCTTCCTCGTGGCGCATTGATGCATGATGCATGTATATGCACCCAGAAGAACCAAATAAATTATGCTTGGAGGGTGTGCATGTTCCCTTCTAACTACCCGTGGCCTGGTAACGCAACGCAGACGACCGAATGGGGTCATAGCCGGCGACTCGTAGAGACGGTTCCATCGCTCGCTCCGATGCTTCTGGGACAAAGACGGCCGTGTAGATGCTAAGGCGCGAAGCCTGAGGCCTGAGGGGCCATCTCGGTTGGAACTGCATAGTCCTTACTCTTGAGCATCTGCGACGCATTGAGGACGAAGCTCCCTCATCAATCACGCAGATATGGGTCTACGCTATTTGGGATGATAGGGGTAATGATGTGCGGTTGGGCAGGAGTCCGGCGTTTGGACCATATCTGCGCGGCTGCAATTGCCTTCGACACATGCTCAGCTAAAAAAAAGTACACGCGCATTGTGATCATGATCGTCTCTGTTGGACTATCTAGTGTCTCGCATCTCGTGTCTTCGCAGAAGGACAAATCTCGCTCGAACTGGGTTCTCATCATACGTCGGCTACTGCTGCCGTTTCTTGCGCGCAAAGAATAAGCCATATCATGCCCATCACAATGCAGATATGCGAATCCTGTGCTCTTATCAGCCAGTTCGTGCGTACGTCTCTGTTCCTGTTTCTTACATTCTATACCTATCGACTCAGCTAGGCTATCTCTCTGCATCTAATCCTGAGAGCTTCTGCGTATCCAGGTGGATGTCCCCTGACAAGCTCTCCGCCTTGATGCTAGAAGGACTTCGCGTCTTCCGCCGGCCCCGCGCATGTACCACCAATCCTCGAACCGCCGCTTTTGACCGTCCTGTGCGGGATGATACCGCGTATACCCCTGGCATAGCACACATTGGACTGAATGGAGGCTGTGACGGATTAATTGGTCCATCCTATTTCGCGAATGGTGTCGGCGATGTGTTTCTGCGTGTCACGCTGGGACATTCTTGCTTTGCTTCACTCAGGGCTCGTACTTCTTCGCTAGCTTGGCCAACGGCACAAGATCACGGCGTTCCGCGGCTCGGCACGCGGGGCGTATGCCTAATCGTAGACATGGGCTCTGCTAGTGTTTCAAGCAAGGCCCCATCCCGGTTCATTTCGTTCCAACTGATAGATGGGTCTGCTTAAATACCCTGTGGGTTGATCTGTTCCCCCCAAACCCGACCGAGTTCCACACCGAACTCATACTCGCCGACACCTCACCTCTCGGCGCTGGACATCCTATCCCCAGAATCTTCTTTTTGATACCTGAACTCAATCACCCATAATGGCAATCCACTCTAGACCACGTATTTTCACACGCTTCGCGCTCCTCGTTGCGGCCGTATTGGCTGCTACATCTGTCGTGGACGCGACGCAGGTGATGCATCGGCCTGCAAATTACAAGTCTCGGCCGGATGAGTTGCACGCAGCGAGCATAGAGCCGCAGATCGTTGAGAGAAGCGCGAGCACGGGAAAGGTGCAGGCCGCCTACTTCACGAACTGGTGAGTCAACACTTCGGCCGTATGTTGCTCGGCGCGCTGTTTTGGATGGAATTGATGAGCTGATGATGCTACCTGATCGGGCTGCAGGGGCATCTACGGCGCGAACTTCCGTGAGTGCTTCGTTACTTCGCCGCATTTGTGCGTTGGGTATGTTGACTGATGACGCGTGTATGGCTCGCGTTAAACAGAGCCGACGGACATTCTTCCCGCGGACTTGACCCACATATTGTACTCTTTTGCGGACGTCACGCCCAGCACGGGCTCTATCTTCCTCACGGACTCATACGCCGATGAGCAGGTATGTCTTTACCCGCTTTATTTATCAAAAAGCATTTATTCATCGGTTTTTATTTGAATGTAGAAACACTTCCCAGGTGACTCCTGGTCTGAGCCGGGCAACAACCTTTATGGGTGCCTGAAGCAGGTATGTCCTCGCTTCTGCCAGCGTGCCTAGTCAGGGATAAAGTGCTGCTACTTCCTTCGCGACATCGATGGCTGACCTTCCAATCCTTTTTGTGCCCCTGCTTCGTCTTCGCCGTCTTCGCCTCTCCGCTTCTGCTTCTGTGCTTCAAATTGATTTGCAACGACGGCCTTGACAGTTGTACCTCCTGAAACTGGCTAACAGGCGAGTCACTCTACGTATATGCCTACGTTAGGCACGGCCCGATGCTGACCGCTAGTACCGATCTGCAGGAACCTAAAAGTACTCCTGTCCGTCGGTGGCTGGACCTACTCCCAGGCGGGCCACTTCTCCTTCGTTACCGACGCGGGTCTGCGCCAGACCTTCGTCAGCAGTGCTGTGCAGCTCATCGAAGACTATGGGTTTGACGGGATGTGCGTCTCTCCCTTGGTCTTGACCTGTCTCAAGCGGGCCGCGATGATGATTGCTGATGCTCCATGCGTGCACGTCGTGATGACAGTGATCTAGACTTTGAGTACCCTGCCAATGCGGCACAGGGCCAGGGCTTCGCGAATTTGTACACCTCGCTGCGCACAGCACTCGATGCCCTCGCGGCGAAGAAGGGCGACGCGACGACCTACCAGCTCACGGTGAGCTTTTTTCTCTCTCTAAAACGTTCGGTTCTGATCTTGGGTTCTGTGATATATACGTACTTCCATCGCGGGCCTGCATGCCTTGTAACGATGTCGCATGCATAGTCTGCTGTGTCGGCCGGCGCGGATAACTATGCGAACCTTGTGGTTGGCCAAATGGACAAGGCGCTGTCGTACTGGAATTTGATGGTGTGTTGCGTTCCTCTGCCCTTTATTTCGGTGCCATCGACGTTAACGCACTCACTATAGGCATACGACTATGCCGGCTCGTGGTTGAGCTGGGTAAGTGCACATATGTACACGTTTTTGATGTTGGGGCGAGAGCTGACGTCTGTATGCGCAGAGTGATAACCAGGCGAACCTGTACGGCGGTGCGCGCACAGGCGTCAACACCGACTCGGCTGTCAAATGGTTCGCGTCGCAGGGCGCGACGGCTGGAAAAATCAACATGGGTGCGTGTGGCTGTCCCTGAGTCTTGATGCATCTCCCTCGTTGAACGCTGAGTTAATGAATTTCAGGTATACCATTGTACGGGCGTGGATTTGAACAGACAGCAGGGCTTGGGCAGCCGTACAATGGTGTAAGTGGTCGATTGAATCTCTTCTCGAAGTGCAGAATTTATACTCAGACCATCTCATAAACTCTCATCCCATGCTTTGGTACATGTAGGTCGGCTCTGGAACGACGGAGTCAGGAATCTGGTCGTACAAGGACCTCCCGTTAGCGGGCGCGCAGGTCATTGAGAACACGACGGACGTGTCAAGCTACTCATACGACTCAGCGAAGCAAGAGCTCATCTCATACGACACGCCGCACATTGTCCAGCTCAAGGCGCAGTACGTGATGAACAAGGGCCTTTCAGGATCTATGTTCTGGGATGTATGTGCTGTTTTTCGCCATCATTTGATGAAGCTTTGTACTGATCGGCTCGGTTGGTTGCTAGCTGTCCACGGATAAGGTCGGCACTGACTCGCTCGTGGGCACCAGCTCGGGTGTGTACGGCCCAGGCAACCTCGACCAAACAGCAGTACGCATCTTCCCTCATTTTTTCAGGCGATCTCGATAACTCAAGGTTGCGTGCACGGACACATAGAACCACATCAATTACCCGAACAGCAAGTGGGACAACATCCGGAGCAACATGGGCCAGTCGCCTTCCTCGCCTGGTACGACTACTTCAGCTGGTAGCACGACGGCCACGAGCACCACTTCCAAGTCGACTAGCACGAGCACCACTTCGCCAGCTACGACTACTACTCCACCGACCACGTCTGCTCCAGCCACGACGTCTAAGCCCGCTACGACAACCGCACCAAGCTCAGGCGCGTGTGCGGGAGTCGCGGCATGGGATTCCACGGTAAGTCTTTCGCCGATCGTGCGATCTCAATCGCGCGGGAGGATCGTCTAATATCGTGTGGGACTCACAGGTCGCGTACACGGGAGGACTGAAGGTAACTTACAGTGAGTTTTGTCTTGCTTGTACCTCCCATCAGCACCGCGAACTGATCAACGGCCGCGTTTACAGATGGACATCTGTGGACAGCTAAATGGTGGACTGAGGCGGATACACCTGGAGGGTCAGGTACGTGGCTTGCGTCAAGTTACTGATTACAGTCTTGGACTGATGCCATTGAATGTCTGGAAACAGCTGACGTCTGGACCGACAGCGGCGCTTGCTGAGTGAGTGCCGAAGACATGTTAATAGTATATCAAGGAAAGGACGCCTTATATATCAGGACACTTTCTTTCGAAGTAGTCTTTCCTTCAACCCAACAACGAATCATGTACATAAGTGTCATACCCACATCACTTTTCATCGTTTGGATTGTACAAAGCCACGAATTAAGGCCTTCCATCGCTCAAGCACAATCGGTGAGCCTCGTTGTGTGAATAGGAGTAGATTGGGCCCAGAGGGTTGTATGAGAAGAAACGGGTAACAATACAGTGACGGAAAAGTTTACAGATATAATGATGAACAGAAGATGACTGAGTTCGGGCGTTCGAGCATCTCCGATGCCTTTTCAAACTTCTGCTGCAGCTCACTGTTTCCGATGACTTTGGCTGCCTGGGTCATCTGGCGGATGAGCTCCTGCAGTCGCCGGAACACGCGAATTAGACTGCCCTCAAACTGATCCGTCATCTAATCCAGATTGAAGGTAAACAATTGGGTCAGCGATAAGAACGAGGCAGTGTGCTTACTTTGCATATGTCGGCGAACGAAGCGCCACGACACCATTGCACGACAGCGTCCATGAGCTCGACCTTGAAGGAGGAGACATACTCTTCTTCAACAACGGGCAGCTTGGATTCTTTCGACACCTTGGCTATCCGTCGCGCAATTTCTTGCATTACACGCAAGGGTGCAGCCAGCTCTTCCTTGAGTTTGGTTGGCTGTGTACTCTGCGCGCCCAGGTATCGTCAACATCGCGCTTATATAGATGCAAGGCTCGAAACAAGCACACGCACCTTCTCCGCAAACACGAAGCAGCTAAGTAGCCCCGCACTGTGCTCGGGCGACAGTGTGTTGAAGACGCCATTGAAGATCAGCTCCGTGAGTAACAACTCGTCACCCGTGCTGATTTCGCATGCTACGCGGCCCTTCATGTCGACGATGTCGTCCGCATTTGTGAATCCTAACCGCCGGAGTACGCGCTTCCGTGACTTGAGCTCTTCCAGCTGCAAAACATCGTTGGTCGCATTGATCCGTTTCTTGAGCGCGCGGATGCGCTCCTGCGCTTCTCGTTTCTGCGAGTATTGCGAGTAGAGCTCGGGAAGACGAGGATCCTTGTGCAGTGGGCTTGCGTACATCTTTTGCTCCATAGTTTGGATCTTCTGTACTCGTCCGGAAACTGCATCAGCATCGATATATAGCAGCCAACAGGTGACGTACCTTGACGAGTGCCTTGAATTTCTCGTCCTTGATTTCCATGTCCTCGATTGGGTCTAATAGCATGATTCCGTCCGGACACCGTCGCTGAACTTCCAATACGCTTTTCCACACAGTCTCTCGTGCGGACAGCGGTCGTAGATCCTTCGGCAGGTATATTCTTAGATGGCTGATAGCATTGAACGTAGATAGCAGCACGGGCACGACAAGTGGATCCCCCTTCTGCCCAGGGAGACAGGGTTGTACACCTCCTGGCGTTGCAAGCATGTTCTGACGGTCTTTCTGTGTGGGTGCCGTCGATCCTGAAGCGCAGTTGAGTAAGACGTCGACAATATATTGCTCGTGTGGAGGCAATTCCTCGGCTTTGGGCGTAGGTCGGTTCTGTATATAAGCTCAGCTCTGATGCTCGTGTGCAAGACTCACAACAGCTACTCACTTTTGGCGGCAGGCGTTTCTGGTAGTTGATGACCACGCCCCAGCCGAAATCCATGTCTTGGTACTTGATCTTGACGAGACGACCAGGCTTAAGATGGGGAAGGCTGTAATTCGGATGTGTGATGACATCTCGGAAATCAGCCGACATCTGGTCCAACTGTTGCCGGTATTCGTAGTATTCCTCTACAAGCTCCTCGTCGGGAATGACCATCGTCGACTTCTCGTCCTCAGCCTTTTTCAATTCTGGTCCAAAGATGAAATGAATTCAGAGGCAAGCCGAGAAGTTCGCAAAAGACGGTACTCACGGTCTTCGAGAACTGGCACGCCGGCACTGCTCTGAAATTGGAAGAAACACCTCTCGAGCATGTACTCCGGGCTGATCACCTCAATTTTCATCAAGTTCAGCACCATGTTATACCCTAAATGGAACGCTGAATCCAAGCGATCCGCTTCGCCCTTGACCATGTTCTTGGCAGCTGTTGGCTCCAACCTTTCATCGCACATCATAATAACCACTCCCCTGTCGTCCAAGCCTCTCCGCCCAGCACGTCCTGACATCTGAATGTACTCGCCAGAGGAGAGGTCGCGGAATTCGCGCCCGTCAAATTTACGCGCTGCGGTGAAGACGACGGTCTTCGCAGGCATGTTCAAACCGATGGAGAACGTCTCCGTGGCGAAGAGAACCTTGATGAGGCCCTCCTGAAAGAGGATCTCGATGACTTCTTTGAGAATAGGGAGAAGACCGCCATGATGGATGCCTATACCGCGTTTGAGTAGAGGAAGTATATTCGCGATTTGTGGCAACCCGCGGTCGTCTGGAGAAAGACCGGCGATAGCATTAGTGAAGATCTTCTCGACTGAGTCTTGCTCTTCGGCCGTGTTGTGCTCTGTTTTTGCTACCTGGAGCGCGAGGGACTCGCATTCGCGTTTGCTGAACGCGAACACAATAACCGGGTTGAAGTTCTTTTTCATGATCATGTTGATGATCTTCGAAATGTCCGACGGACCTGAGTGGGAGACGTCAGCTCGATGCTGCTGTAAGTCTACCCTCCGCCATACTCACCTTTCTTTTCGCCCCCCTTCTTTGACTTGCCCTTCCTCCCCGCACCACTCTTCGAATCCGCAGGATCCTCGCCCATCTTCTCCTGTAGCATACCCATAGCCTTGGAGAAGTTGTCCTCCCTGAATTCACCCTTCTCGTTCACCACGAGGTAGATCCCTTGTCCCCCGGCAGGAAAGAGGTAATGTTGCAGCGGTGTTGGGCGGAAATCAGTGTAGACGACGTGACATGGCTGCTCGTGAGATTTGACAATCCACTCGCAGAACTGCATCGCGTTCGGAATGGTCGCGGAAAGGAAAACGTAGCGCACAGAGTGTGGGAGGAGGATGATAGTCTCTTCCCAAACGACGCCGCGCTCCTTATCGCGCATGTAGTGGATCTCGTCGAAGATGACCCACGCGACTTCTCGCATGATCTCGGAGCCACGGTAAAGCATGGAGCGTAAAATCTGTGTTCAAAAGCAGAGTGAAGCATTGTCCGTGACGGTATGTGATTGTATCGCACCTCCGTCGTCATTACCAGGCATGATGCTGTGGGATTTCGGGTCACATCTCCAGTCATGAGCCCGACATCACCAAACTCGGCCTCCATCTCTCGATACTTTTGGTTACTGAGTGCCTGTAGACGAAAAGAAGTCACATATCGAACCGGTTATGCGACAACGAAGATGGCTATCGAACGCACCTTTATAGGACTCGTATAGATAACCCTTTGCTTATTCTGCAATGCCTGGGCGATGGCATACTCAGCCACCACGGTCTTTCCCGCACTGGTATGCGCCGAGACGAGTACGCTCTCATTCCGCTGAATCGCATAAATCGAAACTTGTTGGAAAGGATCCAACGTGAACTTGTATTCACGCGCGGGCTTCGCGGGTGGCACATGTTTCGATATTGGGATGTAGTCATATCCTGGAGGGACAGCGACCTGATGTCGGACCTATGGGTGACAAAAAGGAAGCGCGGAGCATCATGAATTCGTTGCTTGATGGTGAATGCATTGGCACGAGATGGACTGTCCGGAGACGCGTCTCCAATGCAAAAAAAAATCCAAGCAGCACGCTGCGCACCTGATGTTTCAATTCTAGCCTTGAGCCCACAGCATCTGCCGACTCTGTTAGTCCAGCACTCGCTATGACCTCTCTCTTCGCCTCCGTCTCGAACTCATCCACTACAACTGGCTGGTATGATGGCTCCACACGTCGCTTTTTCGTCGCCGACCCTTCCACCCCTTCATTCTCTATTGATGACGAGGCATGGCCGTTCGAGCGTTCTGCTTTGCGTTTCTTCGTCTCGGATGTAGCAGCACGGTTTGGTGATGCAGGTGCGTCAACGTCCATGACCTCTGGGACATCATCGTTGTCTTGCTCGTGTGTAGGGTCCTCTTCAAGGAAAGAAAAGAGGTCGTTGACAGCCATGGCCCTACAATTTTTGTTGAAAGTACGAGTCGGCTGGGGATAGAGAAGGACTGAAGTGAGAAGCCGCTCTGCACCTATCGGAACAGTCCATGCAATAATAGATTACCAATCTGGATCCTAAGCATATCCTTGGTAGTATATCGGATTAGTACACGCGCCTGTCACGCGCGAGAGCGG
>CVKZ01000013.1:734603-748911 GCA_001457955.1 Heterobasidion annosum | reverse complement strand
TATCCTTGGTAGTATATCGGATTAGTACACGCGCCTGTCACGCGCGAGAGCGGGGTTCGACTCCCCGCCAGGGAGTAGTTTTGCTCGTTCACAACAGCTCAGTCGCCTACCCAGCCCCAGCCTCTACGAGATCCCCGGCGCGTTCTTCTATCGCTTTGTTCGTCAAACTTGGTGTCTCTTTTTGGCACTCTCTTCTTGACTTTCCGGTCGAATCAACAAAATCCTGCCTCTCCAACCTTCTCCAATCCAAGAGTCACTTCCCAGACCTTGTCGAGTTTTCCGACGCCAATGGTATAGTGAGGAGGCGAATGTCATGCATAACGCAGCATCATCAATGATGACGGAGATATCTGAGGTAAATGGCCATCGTCTCACGGTCTTGTTAGGCAAACTGTGTCTCGCGATGCACCAGGATCTTCGAGGCATCTGGTTCACGAGTCCAATTAGGTCCAATTGCATCTTAGACACCTCGAGTGCTATAGAATCCGTCTCTCCTACTCACTCACACCACACGAGACTCTGGAAGACAACATTTCCACGTTCACCATGTGTTTGGGATTTTTTTCCCTACCAGCTCTTCTTCCCAATATTGCCCATCTGGTCTCAGCTAGTGACTTGCTGTGATAACATCTGGAAGGCCCTCAATATCCTCGTATAGCATTCACGGCGTCGGACAATCGTTCACACTAGGCGCGTTTTTCTATCGAGGTCTTGTGTTACATAGTGAATGGCTATTTTCCCGTAAAATCTATCTTTGACCCTCGACGGATGTTCAATCCAAGCTAACTAATAGCCCCCTCCCTTCTCGAAGCAGTGTTCGATGATCTTTTATTAGTCGACTGAGTACCAGCCTGGCCGATTTTGAGGTCATTGGCCCACAGCTGTAGTAAACAACTCGCCCTCATGTCACATGCCGCCGGAGATATGGAATGAACCTGTACCACAGACAGGATTTTGGAACACCAGTCATAGCATTGAATCGATGATAGTAAGCATTACATCAATTGCTCACTTTTTGCTTCCTCAAAACGATTAGATCCGAGCTAGATGTATATTGCCTCTGTTTTATGTTCACACATCGCCATCTATACTTAAGCCTCAACAGCCACTCTTTAGGGAGTCTCCTTGGCAAAGGGGTAGTCGGCATACCCCTTCGAGCTCTCCACCGCATAGAACGTGCTCCGATCATAGGGCGTCAAGGGTAGGCCCTTCTGTATGCACATAGGAAGATCCGGCTAAAAGCAGGTCAGTCGGGGATACTCATGTTGCGAACGATGGGACTCACGTTGGAGATGAACTGTCGCCCAAATGCAATGAGGTCGCCTTTCGTCTCTGCCGACTCGATAGCTGTGTCTCGATTGAAGCCTCCGACAGCAATGTAAGGCCTGGGTGCCCAGATCTCGCGTAAGAAGTCGTTATTTTCGTGTGCTGGGACAAAATCTCTGTCGTACGTGCCGTCGACGCGCGCCTCCGAGACATGAAGGTAGGCGAGGTCAGGGTAAGCGTCACGAACGCGCGTCACGAGCTCAGCAAATGTGGGCACAGGATCTTCCATTCCCATTTCTATGATGAATTACTACGTATTGAGTATCATAAAGTTAAACCTGACAGCGAAGACACCGACCTTGATACCGTCCCCAGGGGCTGATACGGAAACCCACTTTCCGCGCGCTACCAACGGCCTTGACGACAGCATCGAGGGCCTCGAGCGGTAGCCGGATGCGATTTTCGATAGAGCCGCCATACTCGTCCATGCGGTTGTTGGCGTTGGACTGAATGAACTGATCCAAGAAGTACCCACTCGCAGCGTGGAGCTCGACCCCATCGAAGCCGGCCTTGCTCACGGCATTGGTGGCAGCGATGGCGTAGAGCTCGATGTATTCCTTGATTTCGGCGATCGTTAACGGGCGCGGTATCTCGGTGCGGTCTTCGCGGTCGGTGAGAGGTATGTCGCCCGCGCTGACATAGGGTAAGGTCGGGTCATAGTGAGCGAGCACTGCGAGACGCGCGGCACGACCCATGGCGAAGAGTTGAAGGTAGACAAAAGAGCCCTTGGCGTGGATGGCATCCACGATCTAGCTCACTGATCGTGAGTAGGCAAAGTCGCTATTGCTGGCAGGCTTCGTCAACTGACCTTTTTCCAACCAGCGATCTGCCCATCGGTCCATATACCTGGGACGTTGGGACCATCTGGAAATCCGCCTGCCCTGGCAGCGATGATTGTTGCCTCTGTGATGATGAGGGTTCCAGGGACGGAGGCGCGCTGGGTATAGTATTCCACAGATAGATCCCCGAGCTCATGATGCCCATTTGCTCTCAGCCGAGTGAGAGGGGCCATAACAACGCGGTGCTGCAGTCTCACATTGCCGACCTGTATGGGCTGGAAAAGCTTCGGGGTTGAAGACGACATAGTTCTAGAATAGAGGTAAGAATGAACTGTTGAGGATTTGAATCACGACCGGGAGCCCTTTATACTATTCGATGGAGTATTCACCAGATGCAGCATGATCTCTTGGCAGACGTGACGGGACACCCACCTTTCCAAGCAAGGTATAGTCCCTGCATTGCCCCGTTTGAGTAAGGATCACCGAGCTCCAATCAGAATATGAATGCATGCTGCAATGAACTGATGGCAAAGACGTGCTGAGAAAGCACTGTTGACAGCTATCAGATCGGGTAGAGTATACCTTGGACATTTCCTAGCTTCACCGAGCTGAAACCTTGCCAAAGCTGCTATGATCCACGGACTAAGTGCGCCGCAGATCCTTACTCAACCAATCAAACTGAGCTGTGACCTACCATTTCCTAATACTGACTCGTCGGTCGAAAGACGCGCGCCTTGCGTATCCCTCCACGACCTTGGACGTGCCCGGTCCCTCATACCTGGATCTGAAATTGTGTCAGGCCGTGGCCATCTCTCTCGATGACCAAGACTCGGCGGGCAAGTCACCGCTGAGCGCTGATCCTATAAGGCGCCACGAACAGTGCCTTGTCTCTAGCTCGCGTAGGATGTTTGACGTTCAGCAGTCGTACAGGGCATTTGAGGCCAGGGCATCCTTGACAATCAGAGCAATCAAAATACTACACAAACCACTCTCAACAAAAATGCAAAAGTAATAGCAGCACCTCGTTTCGATCGAGGGACCTCAGGGTGACCAAATTATGGGCCCTGCGCGCTATACCAGCTGCGCCATGCTGCTTATTATCAAATTGAGCATGTTAGTCCATCACCACATATCTTGCTCGATGCACAATGGGGCAGCCCACGAGTGCACTCGGAGAAGATTAAATTGAACTGGAGAGTACGTCAGTTGTTGGCCCAACGTCGTAAGAGGGGTAGCAGCACCTCGCTTCGACCGAGGGACCTCAGGGTGATCAAGTTATGAGCCCTGCGCGCTTCCAACTGCGCCATGCTGCTTGTGATCAGTGTCAAGTCGCCGGTCTAAGACGTACTTAGATATACTGTGACACCCATAACCTCATGATACTCAGTTAGCTTCAACAATCAAAACAAATGCATCTTCAAGTATCACTAAGGTCACAACGTCAGAAATAGTCGCGCAGACAGCCAGTCACTCATCCGCTAAGAGTATGACCTTCTTTCTCTTGTTTGTTCCCCGCTGCACGTCCAATGTACCCTGACAAGCATGTTCCACACCACGGGTGATGTCCTCCTGATAATCTTACCCTCCTTCACCGGCTTAGGAACTTCTTCATAGAACTATTCGTCGTGTTTCACCAGTCTAGGTAATATTGATGAAGCCAAGCATGGACGTGTCCTTGAATATTTCCGCCAGGTTCTGTGTATTGCGAGGTCAATATCTGCTGCCAATAATGAGAGGACAGTAGAGATCACGAGCCTTGACACCGTACCCATCCGGGTCCTTGTACATGGTTATCACGCTGCATATCTTCGTAGACGAGGTGAGTTGCAAGGACAAACGGATGCTGTCGTCCAGCTCACAATAAAGCGAGCCCTCTTAGTAGCGTATTTCAGAGCAAGATCAAGTGCCTCTCCGCCTACGTTATCCCAGTAAATCATCAAGGAAGAAAGTCAGCTAGAGAAGCCACGAGTGACAAAACCCACACTTGCGCTTTGTCGAACTGATTGTCCTTCTCGACCCACGTAGTCAAGACTCAAGCTCCTCCAGTCGAATTCGACAGAACACTAAGAGAATGCGTATAAGCCCATAAGCCACGAGTGCACCTATCTCGATGGATTCTCGAAGAATAAAGTCGTGGCGGCTGAGATCACTGAGCATTCAATCGCCTTCGCGTTGGCAAGCTCGAATAGCCTGAATTATGAGGCCTGAGGCCTGAGGGTTGACAAACGTGAATTATCAATACCACGCAATAGTGCAATCAACGATGAGCGCATACCTAATCTGCCTACACACAAGGCCCAGCCTGCAACATAACATCATCAGAAATATCCTCCGCACTCATGTTGACGAGGAAAGTTTAATGAAAGGGAATGAAGCCCGTCGTGTATCACATCGTCCGATGTCAGGATGGCTTTCTAGTGTCATGTCAATTTTCAACGAGGAAGAACATTGCGAAGCGTCTCAAAGCATGTTCCTAGAGAATGGGACACTCCAAGATGTAGAGGCCTAGATAGCATTGCGAGCTGGTGACGTTGAGGTCGCGACCAACAGCGACGTGAACGTGGTCATTCAGGATTCCCACGCGTGTTTGATAGCCCGAGATGTAGATGGTATTTCCGAAAATAACATTCAACGTCTGCATCATGGCATCCTTCAAGAAATGGGAGCCGAGGGTGAAAGAAGGGACTTGTGAAGGAGTACCTTAAGACTCAGGGAAGACCTGGCGCAGACAATACATGGTCGTCTCACTAGCACACGATGCGATGAATTATGATATGATCATGATCATACTTGTCGGGACATGGGCATGCGGCATGCAGTGGTAGCAAAGATACACAACATCACAATCAGACGATGGAGGCAAGTCGAGAAAAAAATGGAAACAGAGTCGGAACTATGGTGGGGTTTAGACCACAGTACCGGCGTTGGAGGCGATACGAGGCCAGAGATCAGCCTGACAACATTGATGTTAGCCAAAATAAGGAGCGAACGATCAAGGAGAGACGTACGCATTCTTTTGCTACTGGGCCTGTGATCGCCGAACCCTTCATCTCACCCTTGTTGTTTACAATAACACCGGCGTTGTCCTTCATGCATACCGATGTCGAGTGAGAAGACGTAGGAAAGCATACAAAGGAGAGAAACGCACCTCGAAGTAGAGGAAGAGACCATCTCTCCGGCGCCAGGATTTGCGTTGACGGATGACAACGGCAGGCATGGCTAAAAAAATCCAAGCAGTCAGCGATCAGATTCGCAACCACTCACGCCTCTGTGTGTTAAACCCGCCGCCCCAGCCAGGCTACTGTGCACTTTAACTCAGTTATACACAGCGTCGCTTCCAAAAAAAATGAAACTAGGCTTTCCCTTCCCTGAAGCCGTTGCCAATCGTCAGAACAGGAAAATAAACTCACTCTTCTTCCTCAGCTCGGGCTTTCCCTTCTTCACGGATGCGACGAACATGTCGCCAACACCGGCATCGGGAAGTCTGTTAAGATGCGAGCCGAAACCGTACGGCTCGATAACGAAGAGCGACTTGGCGCCGCTGTTGTCCGCGCAATTCATCACGGCGCCCGTAGGCAGACCGAGTGTAAGGCGGAACTTGTTGCCGGAGGCTCCAGAGCCTGAACATTACGACCCAGCAGATACGCAGCGCATCGCAAGACGAGCAACCGGAAAGCGTTGGTTCGACAGAGATTCGACAAATCGATTGAAAGAACTTATGAGCGAAACAATGAAGATGAATGATATACGGAGGACGTACCGCGCTTCGACATTTTGGTGTGTGGTCTTGAGGATGGCTGGGCGAAGTAGACGAGATTGGGGACAGGGTTTCAGCCACGTGGTAGGCGTGAGAAACTATACAGTTCTTGCGGGACTTGCCGAGGCGGCATCATCCCGCATTGGCGATTTTCTGGGTCTTCGATGATCAACAGGCTATCGTCGATGCTCATCTATGTCAACAAACCGTCTGCATCTTTCTGACATCATCGCCCGTATATTCCACCTTCTCCACATAGACTTGGTCACCGCCCATCTAAATCTCGACGTGTCTTCAAGGCCCCAAGGATAGCCCTTGAACTTATACCTGGCAACATTCTTGAGTCCATAACCTATACTGATTTTCATAGATCCCGGGTTGCGTTTTGGTATCTTGAAGCCTTTGTACTGTTCCTTCATCGCACCGTCGATGGATCTCAATGATTCATATCAGGCCTTTCGCTGTGTGCCTATGCCCTTACCGCGGAGTGCACAAGCAACGTCTCTCCACAACTAGCACTGGAACGCGCTTCGCGCTATTGTCATTTCTCTTGCTCAGTCTCAGTGTTTTCAGTTCGGACAGCACGCCATTTTCCCGACGGCATACTCGGTCTCTTTGCCCGTTTCTTGCTTCTTGGTGAAACTACCTACCTCAAGGGGCCATCGTCCCGGCTGCTGCCCATTCTCGAGTCGTCCCCGGCAGTGGTCATCCTGATCAGGCCAATGACGCTCACTTGGTTCTCTACCTCTCCACAATGCTTGGCTCTCTTCGAGACGCCCCAGGGGTTCTCTATGAATCTATTAAGGTCTAGACTAGATCAACTTCTGCTCATACGAGTTTCCTCTTTGCTACGTTCTTGCCTCGGCTTTGTTCATATGGACACGACGCGCAAGGCTGGAATCGCGCCGTGTCTTCCGGTGAACGCTGCCTGATGATTGGTGGACTGGCGGTGATGGGCATTGGAGGCAAGTGGAGCTTATTTTACATTCATTCCATACTTTGCAGTTCTACCTTGCAATCACATCGTCGTTTCGGCCGTATCCTATTATATTTACACGTCCTGTCAGGACGTGGAGCAGTTCGCCGGAGACTGTTGAGAAGAGGACCGTGTTTTACAAGTATTGTCGTTTTGAAGGAAGAAGTGAGCGGTGATAGACCGTGGGCGATGCCCTCATGAACATATATCACACCGAGAACATTAGCGGGTCCTATCGTGCGCAGACACGGAAGATTGGGGGTGGTTGTAGATGCATTGATTTACGCAAGCAAAGAGAGGAGATTCGGAGAGAGTGTCCATTGTTTACCGAGGGAATGCGACGCCACCGCTGGGGATTGGCGGTTGGTTGCCTCGCTGTTTCTGCCTAGTGTCTGGTCGGTTCCAAGCTCAAACAGTTATATCAGAACGCGTTCTTTCTTTAACATTTCTCTTCCTTTCGCTTTTCTTTCTATCCCCCAGACATCCTCCCCGCCACATTCACTTTTATCTCTTCCCCATCGCAAAGCAGACGTGCAACAGACGTCGCTTTTCTGGTATTAATCCTCTAACCGTGATCCCCTCAGCGTCGCAACAAACACCACCCCCAAGGAGCACAAATGTCGAACGTTGCTTCATCCTCATCATCAGCACAAGCCGCATCGTCATCGGGCACAGGGCAGAACGCACACCCACTCCTGAGCAACAACGATGAGAAGAACAGGTGCGCGCTCTCGCCGTCTCCCTTCGACCCTCCTGGCGTGGCGATCATCATGCGCTGATACTGCGGCGTGTACAGCGTCGTGATCAAGGTCGGTATGGTCGGGGACTCGCAGATCGGCAAGACGAGCTTGATGGTCAAGTACGTCGAGGGCAGCTTTGACGAGGATTATATCCAGACGCTGGGTGCGTGTCGCGCTCGCTTCACCCTCATCCCGTCCACAGTCGTCCTCATTCTCGTTGAAATGGCTTGGCTTGAATCCTGATCCGCTGCGGCGACCGATGTGATTCCTACGTGGGCCGCCGCAGGCGTCAATTTCATGGAGAAGACGATCTCGGTGCGGCGGACGACGATCACGTTCTCAATATGGGATCTGGGAGGACAGCGGGAGTTCGTCAACATGCTGCCCCTCGTGTGCAACGACGCCGTCGCTATCCTGTTCATGTTTGACTTGTCACGAAAATCGACACTCAATTCGGTCAAGGAGTGGTATCGACAGGCGCGAGGGTTCAACAAGGTGAGTGTCGATTTCACTGTCGTTCTCCGCGTCGGGTTGGGCGCTTTGCAATGTTCTCCTTTCGCGATGGCATGTGTTGGCGACAACGGACGTAATGCGATGATTGGGATCGGGCGTTGGTCTGAGAGTGTATTGGGTATTGATCGAGTTTCACTGTTCAGACAGCAATTCCATTCCTCATTGGCACGAAATTCGACACATTTGCGACCTTTCCACGAGACGAGCAAGAAGAGATCACAAAGCAGGTGCGTGGCCCTCTCGCGATCTTGCTGTCCACTCACACTGATCGAATGATAAATGTGTTCGACGAGCCAGGCGAAGCGCTTCGCCAAAGCAATGCACGCGTCACTCATCTTTTGTTCGACATCCGCATCTATCAACGTGCAGAAGATCTTCAAAATTGTGCTCGCAAAGGCTTTCGATCTCAAATGCGTCATCCCAGAGATCGAGGGCGTGGGCGAGCCGGTGTTGATTTACGTGGACGTCTGATGACCGTCCTTTTGGAGCGAGGTGGGGGCTTTGAGCGGGTGGGGAGTGAGATGGCAGGGTTTGGGATTGAATCATTGGTTGCCGGCTGCGGAGTGCGGGAAAGGCGGGAAGGGTTCGATTTGGAATGTGCAGGTCAGAGAGCAGGCTTAATATAGGTGTGTTGTTGTGCATACTTCTCCCTTATGTATCTGTACGCTGTGCTTATAGGCCGTAGACCGTCATGCCCGTGGAAAGGCGCATTTCGAATCCCTGCGAAGTGTGTTGAAACACCGACCGGCGATCACTGGCGAGACTTCAAACGGATTACTAGAGTCAAGATTGGAATTGCGAATGGATTGATCTGGACAATCTTCCCCACCCCATACCTCCTTCCCTCTCCCCCTCCACCACCTCCACCACAGCGTTTGAACCCGTCTTCGAGATGGCTGTTTACCGAGCATCCATCGTGGATCTTTCCCCTCCTCCCCTAGTCCAACCCGGTCTGTCTTGTCTAGTCTCGTCCGCCGCTCGCCCGGTATTGACGCCGCCTTCTGTGATATATCCTATCCTTTCTTTGTGGAATACAATAGACTCTCTCTGACCTCAACCTCTGAATCGATTTCTAGAGCGACGCAACCGCGCCCTTCCTGCTTCTACACCCCTTGCTTCCCAAGCCATTCTGTTTCGCGTCTTTCCCACTCTATCTCATTCCCCAGTCTTCTGTTTCGGTCGATCCGTCCATCCTATAATTTTTCACTTCACCCTGTCGTCGCACCTTCTGTCACCCTTTCCCTCGCTCTCACCACGCCCATTGACCACACATACATATCCCTACTTATTATTCCCTTCTACTGCCGCGGCTCCGCTTCTCCTGTCTGTTGTCGTTTCTTTACCCTCGTATTTCGCTTTTGCTGCATATCATTGTCGACTGTCTCATCGCTCTTCGTACCTATCTCGTCCTGCCTGCCTGCACCATTAGTATCCTATGTTCTTTCCTCACCTCGTCTCGTCTGATTCGAATCTCTCTATCGATATCTTAGTTCTATTTACCCCCTACACCCACGCCGATCTCAAAACAACACAACGACACAGTCCATCCGATCCCCACGCTCGTTAATTCCTCTTTCTTTGCAACCCCCATACGTCATTTTTTCGACCTGTCCCCACGCGCTCCCTGCAGGGAAATCGTGTACGTTGGCATTTTGAACCATCTTTTATATGTTATACTTCATCCCCTCCGAGCTCCTCCCTTCGCTTCCTTTGTCCCGCATGCCCGCCCTATTTTCTGATCTCGGACTGTTTTCGTCCTAATACTATGATATGGTAAAAAGTAGAGATTGTTCTAACCGACACGAGGCTCGGGGCGTGGTTATCGTTTGGCGCTCGTCATTTGACCGTGGATTGTGTCATCTGAGCAGTTGTCCGCTGCTTTTATATCTCTTGTCCCATGCGCCAGCTCGAGTCTCCACGGTCGCCCAGCCGCGCCTTCTCGTTGTCCTCGACGTTGAGGTAGTAACGTTGACATGCTCTGCCTCTCTCAGAGGATATTCCAAGGCCTATGTCGCCAGCGGCCAACACGCTTTGCCTTCGGGCTCGCCGTCGCCGCCTCTAGCAGGTCACGGCCTCCCACACTTAGCATACGATGCCTGACCACACATGCTCCCCATAACACGCCCACCGCCATCTCGAAAGCCATGGCTCTCCTGGGATCGACGGCCCTCGGCGCAGGCCTCCTCTTCGCCTACCAGAGCTACGCCGCGGCCGAGCCTGTTGCGCGCGCATACGCGTCGTCCGACGAGGTGCAGCGCGCCATCGACGAGCTACGCGAGGCGCTGCCGGGGAACAATCGCGTCGTGACGGACGCAAACGCCCTGCGCACGTACGGCTTCTCTGAGAACTCGTACCACCCGAGCGCCCCGCACGCGGTCGTGGTGCGCCCTATGAGCACGGAGGACGTCGTGCGCGTTGTGGACATTGCGCGGAGGTATAGGGTGCCGATCACGGCGTACAGCGGGGCGACGAGTCTGGAGGGCCACTTTGCTGGGGTGCGTGCGATGTTCAGTTGGGATTTGGGATGCTTGTCGTTGTTGCTTCCGGATGCTGACTGCGTGTGGGCTTTGGGCGCAGTTTGACTCGCGGAGTATTTGTCTAGATATGTCGGGCATGGACCAGATTTTGAATATCAACGGTGCGCGGATTCTTTATGGAGTTAGGTGTATGACTCAAGGAGCGAGGGTCCATCAGTCGGCGATGGTGACCTAACGTGTCAATCTGGCGCACGCTGGGAGGACATCAACCAGACTTTGAAGGACAAGAACATCCCTCTCTTCTTTCCGGTGAGCCCCCTACACATGTCGTTCAACCCTCGGGCAAAAGGATTGACGTGGAATTGAGCTTGATCCAGGACCAGGTGCTGTGAGTTGTTCTCTCACTCTTCGATTTCGAGCCCGACGCCCATACCAACCCCACGTTTAGACCATCGGCGGAATGGTTGGTACAGGCTGCTCGGGAAGTGAATATAACATGTCTGATTGCGGGTGTGCGAGCGGATTTAACGAAGGCTCCGTTATTTAGCGAATGCCGTGCGCTATGGTACTGCGCGCAGCGAGTGGTTTCTCAATCTTGTGAGTAGGCCGCATCATGTATTTCCAAGTAGATATATGCACGCTGACTTGGCTCTGTCAATTAAGACGGTGGTGCTTCCCAATGGAAAAGTTATCAAAACGAGACGGCGCGCACGGAAATCGGCTGCAGGCTTTGATACTACCAAGCTGTTCATCGGCGCAGAAGGAACATTAGGTGAGCCTTTGGAATTTCCGTAGACCGTGTGACTGTTGTTTATATTGAATGCGCAGGCATCGTCACGGAAGGTAGGCGACCGTCCACATGTACGATGTACGTCGAACGTCGTCATCTACTGACTGCCTGCGGGCCCAGCAACGCTTCGCCTTGCGCCGGTCGTCCCGACGAAAGTTGCGATGGCCCAGTTTGCGGACGTGGGACAAGCCGTCAACGCTGTGCAGGAAATCCTGCTTTCACCCTACGGAAGCAACATCCGCAAGTCTCCAAATCCACACCTCGAAGCTGACACCATCTCACCTCGTATCATCACTGTACAGAATGCATTGAACTACTCGACGACAATCGTACGTTCTCTTTCTTTACGCTGTCTCTTCTATTTCCTGATATACATCTCTGATATACAACTGTCATAATGACCAGTCATGAGTGCCATCAACGCAGCCGGCCTGATCGACCGCCCGCTCCCTGTCAAAGACAGTCTATTCTTTAAGATCCAAGGCGCGCCGGAGGCCATCCAGCGCGCCGCAGACACCGTCAAGAAGATCGTGCGCAAGCACGGGAGCAGCCGGTTCGCGTTCGCGGCGACGGACCAGGAGGCCACGGACCTCTGGCAGAACCGCAAGTACGCGCTGACGTCGACATTGGCGGCACACCCTGGGTCGAGGTGTTGGACTACCGACGTATGGTAAGATTTATATCACGTTTGTGCTAGGGGTGAAGCTGACGCGGATGGTGTGTTGGATAGTGTGCCAGTGTCGAACCTCCCGGAGCTTGTGCATGAGACGAAGAAGGATATGGACGGGTCGGGCATCAAGTATACAATCGTCGGCCACGTCGGCGATGGTGAGGAAAAACCAGCACTGTATCTTACGCCCAGATAGACTGAGTTCTGCTGTCTTCGTAAACAGGGAACTTTCACGCGCTGATGCTGTTCAAAAACGACGAGGAGCTCCAGACCGTCAGCGCTGCCGTTCACCGTCTGGTCCATCGAGCGCTCTCTCTCGACGGAACTTGTAGGTCCCTTCTTCATGATCGCATGGAGATCGAAGTTGACAGGGACCAGGTACCGGAGAACATGGGGTCGGAATCGGGAAGAAGGAGTATCTTGTAGAGGAGCTGGGCGAGGGCACCGTGCAGCTGATGAAAGCCGTCAAGCACGCTGTAGATCCGCTGAACATCATGAATCCGGGAAAGGTCGGGAGCTATCGTCTGTGCCCCCAAAATATCGCTGATTTGTCGGGATTTAGCTATACCCGGACGATTCCGAATCGAAGTAGGATTTTGGCAGACGAGGACAGGCCAGCTTTCGACGCGGGAAGTATGGGCATTTCGGTATGATGATACGATGCTTGTGCTAATACGGTTTGCTCTCTTGAATATCATCTTCATTCTTTTGCAATTATGGCCTAGCCACGCAGGACTGTCTCGCTCTCTTCATGACACTCGCAGATCTGATTGGAAACGACTTGATTCTTCAGCACATCATAAGATGGGCTCCTTCACAAGCACTGGACGAGGGTGTATGCCTTTGTCAGTTTGGGATTTTTGAAGTTTTTGAGGGCGGTACTGACTTGGGAATAATAATCATTTGCAGCTTTGCATGTGAAGCCGGAGGCACAAGCGGTAGGGCCACTCCATCCGACCCTTGATACAGAGACGAGAAATGAGTAAGAATTGATACCTCTCATCAGGCAAGAAACCACTTACCCCCCACATTGTCCGTAGTGTGTCTGCGTTGCGCCTGCAGCCGTCGTGGTCGCGGTAGGTGCCGACGTCGTTGAGCCAGACCCTCCGCCGCCCGAGCCTGGCGTGATAGTCGCAATGCCGAACCACGCGAGCGCTTCGGCCTCATTCACGGGTGCCGGGTGGCCGACGCCTGCGCCGGAGAGGCCCATCACATTTGCGCCGTAGCTCGTCCGAGTCCAGGGAGCGGCGGGAGAGTTGTTCTGCGTGGACGTAGGCGTCTGGGAGACGCCGAAGATGTCCGTCCATTGCTTGATTTCTTCGCCAAAGTTCGGGTAGAAAAGCGTCGTGTCGCTGGTCGGGTCACGGGGCGGTCGGCGTGAGCCTCGGAGAAAGGTATTATTCGACAGGTGCTTACGCGGTGCCGTGCCATAGCTGCATTCTGGGACGAGCGCCGGCATAGCCTGGGTAGCCCGAGAGTGCGAGGGCGCCCTAGAAGGTAAGTAAACCAAGTCCCCATCAACAGACAGCCCGAAAACTGACAGTCCCGGCAACCGCAGTCGTGTTGAAACGCTCACCCACTGCTGCGGCGTCATGATAATGTCCCCGTCCGCGCACGCCGAGTTCCACAAGGTCGGTCCAGAGAAGCACGAGTACGGCACGCCCGAGAACGCGACGCCCGCCTGGAACAGGTCGGGGTACGCGCCCGCCAGCACGTTCGTCATCATCGCGCCCGACGAGCTGCCCGTCATGAACACCAGCCGCGGATCGACGCCGTAGCTCGCGATCGCGTAGCGCACCATCGACGCGATCCCGAGCGAGTCGCCGCCCGCGTCGTGCGTCAGCGTCGCGTTGGTGTGCACGTCCCAGCAGCCGCCGCTGTCTGGCGCGTTCGGGTAGACGACGACGAAGCCGTGCGTATCCGCGAGGTCGGCGAACTGCGTGCCGGAGAAGAAGATCTGGGCGGTGCCCGTGCAGAAGTGCATCGCGACGATGAGCGGTGTGGGCGAGGCGAGCTGGGCGGGCTTGTACACGAACATCCCGACGTTGGTCGGGTTCGCCCCGAAGGACGTGACCTGTTGGAGGGCGCCCGCAGCGCCTGCGACGAGGCCAGTGGAGGACAGGAGCGTGGTACCGAGGGTGAGAAGCGCGGTGAGGAGCATTTCGCTGCAGATGTTACGAGGTCGTCATCTCGTAAGGGCTCGCCTGCGAGCTTAAATATTTAGACGGAGCGGAGGCGGTAAGACGTGGGAGACTGAGAGGGCGTCTCGTGGTGTACTCC
>CVKZ01000013.1:691249-704200 GCA_001457955.1 Heterobasidion annosum | reverse complement strand
AATCATATCCTTGGTAGTATATCGGATTAGTACACGCGCCTGTCACGCGCGAGAGCGGGGTTCGACTCCCCGCCAGGGAGTATGTTTTTTTTTCATACAGAATTCAATCCTTCGCATGGCACATAAGACATAGGTATAGATAGGGAAGGACACATTTCTCGCAACATGCACTCAGAGTTTGGTAATATTCCATCATCCCATTATCAATGAGAACTACTCTCTGATCTTCATGTTCCCTTCTCTGTTTGTACTGCGTGTTCATCAGCGTGAGCATTAGCCGCGTCTCCCACCTCCTTGTCCTTTAGCTTCCTTCGCACAATCTTCACGCCCTTCAAAGCTGTACCTGTTGCCTTTACAGCGCTCCGCCCAAACGCCAGGTCGAGATCGCCCGTTTGAAGTGGCGAAGGCTTGGTCGAGACGGGGGGCTTAAGAGCTGAAGACGACGGGCGCGGAGGGATGGATCTGGACAAAGGTGTGGACGAAGACGAAGGTCGATTGCGCCCGGCCGAAGACGGATGCGAATTTGTGTGAGGCTGGTGCGCAGGGGGTCTAGGCGGGAGAGCGTGCGAGCGTGGAGGGGGAGGAGGGCGTGCGGGCTGTTCGAGCTGGCGGAGCTTGGCTTCCATAAGAGCGATTTTATCCTTGGTTCTCGTTGCACCGCTGAAAGAATCGGTGTTGAGGATCCAGCACTGAGATAAGACGGCTGTTGTCGGGACGTACCCTTCTCGCCCACCTGCGCTCTTCAAGAGGCTGAGCGCCGTCGGCCGTCCGGCCTCGTTCAAATTTCGTCTGTAGCCCGAGGCGGAGGATGGCCCGGACGGGTATACTGGTGCTTGATTGGCGTACGTCACGACAAGCTTGCGTCCGCGGAGGAGCTTGTTATGCGCCGAGGCGAGGGCCTTGTCTGCGTCCTGCAGGATAAGTCAAACATGTCAGCGCATGGGCGTCAGCGCATGCAGTCAACCCGCAGCCATGCTCGCCCCCGAACCTTCCGAATGGCAGGAAGGTGTGATTGGGGGAGGGGTGTGGTCGTTTGAGCGTGGTACATATGACATAGAAAACCCGGGGTGAGCACGGGCAGGACTAGCGAGGGTTTGCGGGACGAGACTCACGAGTGGTTCTGCGTATTCTACGAAGGCGTAGCCGCGGGGTTTGCCCTTGAGCGGGCCGCTCTTGTGGAAGAGGTAGTCGAGGTTGGAGAGCTTGCCGTATTTCGAGAAGATCTGGATCAGCGCATGCCTGGCAGCGGAGATTCATGTTGAAATGGTTTTTCAGCTGTTGAGAGCGACATTAGGTGCTTACTCGTCGACCGTGTGATGCAGGTTGCCGACGTAGAGCCTGTTTTTGAGGATTTCTCGCGACTGGGGCTGGGAGATGGCTGATGTCGAAGCAGAAGTCGATGCTTCGAGGACGTATGTTGGATAAGACAAATGGCTGGACGATTGGGCGTCATGAGCGACTGAGGGCGTAGACGATGGCGACATTGTGGGTGGCAGATTTCAGGCTGGCTGGGCGACGTTGAGACAAGGTATGCTCGACAAACAGACGTAAACACGGACCCGCTGTTGGCAATTTAAACGTTGGGCCATTTCTCTCCCTTCCCTGCGTCGAAGGCTTGAACTTTTCACTGTGTGCTGGAATTGTTCCAGTACGAGCAAGCGTCTTCCAATGTTCTCGTTTGACGAGAAATTCGAGATTGGTCGGTGTAGCCTGTGCCGGCGGCAAGCCTCTGCGAGCCGCCGGTTGCAGCGATCTTATCTTATCTCGAAAACCATTCTGCCTCCACGGCGCTCGAGTCAACTCAGGGCGCTGATTGCACGACGGTCCCCGCGGCGGACGTCGTTTCAAGCGCTGCGTTGATAAATACCGACTTTGTGCAACGGGGACCCCCTCATCTTCGAACTCGTAGCCATGTCCTCTCTCGCCGTCCCCGACCGTTCCATCCGTATTTGCGCAGATCGTGGGGGTACATTCTGCGATGTGCATGCCTCGTACCCTGATCCTGAAAATCCAAAGGAGCGCAAGGAGCTTGTGGTCAAACTACGTGGGAGACCTCTTCGCGCGTTGTGCGCATCGATCGTTTACCCTTGATCAGTCTCACAGGATCCTGCGAATTACGCCGATGCCCCCACCGAAGGCATCCGCCGCGTTCTCGAGATCGTCACTGGCGAAAAGATCCCGCGAGGCACCACACTCGACACTTCGAAGATAGGCACGTCCATTGAACGGTCGTGTCACCTATCCTCGCGTACTGACCGAACCGTTCAAGATTATATCCGTCTTTCCACCACCGTTGCTACCAATGCCCTCCTCGAGCGCAAAGGCGAGAAGCACGCCTTGCTCATCACGAAGGGCTTCAAAGATCTCCTCTTGATCGGCAACCAGTCTCGTCCCAAGATCTTCGACCTTAACATTCGCCGCCCTCCGCCTCTGTACTCGACTGTGGTCGAGGTCGATGAGCGCGTCACGCTCGTGGGGTATACAAGCGATCCAAAATCGGAAGAGCACAAAGTACTCTTCGATAGCGATGGAAAGGTTGCTAGGGGATATAGAGGGAAAGGCTGGGACGGAGAGGGGGAAGCAGAGGGCCCGGGCGAGGTCGTACAGGGCATTTCAGGGGAAGCTGTTCGTATCTTGCAGAAACCTGGTACGTCTTCAACTCACTCTTATCATATTATATGCGAAGCTCACGACAAGTATTATTAAGTGGAGTCTTCGGTACGAGAAGATCTCAAGAAGCTGTATGACTCTGGCTACCGCTCGCTCGCAGTCGTCCTCGCACACTCCTACACATTCCCCGATCACGAAATCCTTCTCGGGAAGATCGCATCGGACATCGGCTTCACGCAGGTATCGCTTTCGTCGCAGCTACTTCCAATGATCAAGATGGTGCCGCGCGGCGTATCGTCCACGGCCGATGCGTATCTTACCCCCATCTTGCGCGCGTACTTGGACGGATTCTTCAAGGGCTTCGACGAGAAGCTGAGGGACGGCAAGTTGCGGAGCCCGAGGGTGGAGTTTATGGGAAGTGACGGTGGATTGGTGGATGCAGATAGGTTCTCAGGGTTGAAGAGCATTCTGAGCGGGCCTGCGGGAGGCGTCGTTGGATATGCGTTGACCAGCTGGGACGAGAAAGTCAAGACGCCCGTGATCGGGTGGGTCACCTTGACCTTCTTTTGTATTGTCAAAATCTTATTCAACTCCCTGGTAGGCTCGATGTCGGTGGGACATCCACGGATGTGTCGCGGTTCGATGGCCGTTACGAGGTGGTGTACGAGACCACGACAGCCGGTGTGACGATCCAGTCTCCTCAGCTTGACATCAATACCGTCGCCGCAGGTGGCGGATCCCGTCTCTTCTTCCGCAATGGTCTGTTCATGGCCGGACCAGAGAGTGCGGGCGCTGAGCCAGGCCCAGCGTGCTACCGGTGAGTGTAAAGCATCTCTGTAGGGAACGATGTCGGAAAGCTGACATGTGCGCTTGCAGGAAGGGCGGCCCGCTCGCTGTGACGGACGCAAACTTGATGCTTGGGAGGCTGCTTCCGGACTACTTCCCGAAGATATTCGGGAAGTCAGAGAGGGAGCCATTGGACGTCTATGCGTCCCGCGTTGCGTTCGAGGAGATCGCGGGAGAGATCAACAAGGGGCTGGGAAGCGAGAGACAATTAGACCTTGACGAAATCATATACGGGTATGCACAATTCTTGCGTCCGTCTGCACTGATCTCGCTGACCCAAATCCGCACAGATTTATCAAGGTCGCGAACGAGACCATGGCCCGACCTATTCGCGCGCTCACGGAGGCCAGAGGATACGCAACCTCCAGGCACATGTGCCTATTCCACATATCTCCCCTGAGTATTTACTTCTGACCCTTTCCGTCCCTAGATTGGCAAGCTTTGGTGGTGCTGGCGGTCAGCACGCATGCGAGATCGCACAGCTGTTGGGTATCAAGACGATCCTCATCCACCGGTATAGTTCTATTCTTTCAGCCTACGGACTGGCGCTCGCGGACCGGTGCGTGACACTCATGACGTGGAATCAAATCCGTCTGTGTTGAGTCAGGCCTGCTCTCTAGCGCGTACGAACTGCAAGAGCCGTCTTCGACATTTTATACCCCCAACAACGCGCCGACCCTCATCTCCCGCCTCGACGCCCTGACGTCCTCCGTCCGCGCCGAGCTGTCCAAGCAAGGCTTCGAACCGGACCGCATCAAAATCGAGCGCATGCTCAACATGCGGTTCGACGGCACCGACACGGCCCTCATGGTCCTCCCAGACGCGAGCCTCGGCGAGGCCGGCGGGGAGGGCGTGGCGGAGGACTTCGAGGCCGCGTTCAAGCGGGTGTACAAGAGCGAGTTCGGGTTCCTCCTCGACACGAAGAGCGTCGTCGTGGACGACGTGAAGGTGCGCGGGATCGGGAAGACGTTCGACTCGCTTGGCCCGTCGGTGTTCGAGGAGATGAAGGAGCTGCGGACGCAGGCGGTGGACCGCGCGCGCGCGTCGTCGGTGTGCTCGACGTATTTTGATAAGGTCGGCCGGGTGCGGGATACGCCTGTGTTTGAGTTGCCGAGGTTGGAGGTGGGGGATCGGGTGGAGGGGCCGGCGATGATTATTGACGATACGCAGACGATCGTCGTCGTTCCGGGGGCGAAGGTGGTTGTCGCAAGGAAGCACTTGGTCGTCACGCTTGGTGCGGAAGATTGAACCGGAGGGTCGTATTTTGTAGAGAAACTAGAGACATGTATGATCTAGGGAATAGGACAAAAACTAGTGTATCTCTAACTTTTTGGATGTGTCTTTGCACCTCGTCGGCAGGCCGGTAGGCCGGATGCCTCGGCCGTTGCCGCGTCCTCCGAAGACTTCAGACTCTCGGCTTAAGTCACTAGTCACTTCCTACATTACACCTCCCTCTAACTCGCATCTCGACTTAACTTATCGGTTTATATTCTCTGTATCAACTCTGACTCTGTAGCAGCTATGGTGAGCCTTGCCTAATATCAGCAACTCCTAGATGTAAACAACTTTCGTTTAGCCCGTTTGCACCGATTGTGGTGGGACGGTGATCGAATATGATGCCGCCGCAGGCAATGGCTTCTGTGTGGCGTGCGGGACAGTCGTGGAGGAGAATACAATTGTGAATGAAGTCACGTTCGGAGAGACGTCGACTGGTGCTGCCATGGTGCAGGGTGCATATGTCGGCCACGGCGCAAGTGAGTAATGTATCAGTTCCTACGTCCAAAGTCTCATGGCTGGTTAGCACATGCTAGGATCGGAGGACCGTTTGGGAACAGAGGGAACAGTGAGTCGAGAGAGCAGACAATTGAGAACGGTGCGTTGGAACATAGCCTTATCCTTGTGTGAGAGTTGCCCTGATGTGAATGAATGTGTTCTGGGCAGCGAACCGCAAGATATTGAGTATCGCTTCTGTACTGCGTCTATCGGAGTCGGTATCTACGGCCGCAAGGCGCTATTATACCCTCGCTGTAGAGCATAAATTCACTAAGGGCCGCAAGAGCCTGAATGTCGTAGCCGTGTGCTTGTACGTCGCCTGCCGAAAGCAAGAGACGCGTAAGTATATGCTCATTGACTTTTCTGACCTCCTCCAGGTATGTTCAATTCCCATGTACACTATCAAATGAGATATATGCTGACATTCGCAGGTCAACGTCTTCGAGCTCGGGCATACCTACCTCCAGTTTGTCCAGACGCTCGAACTGCGCATCCCCCTGGTGGACCCATCACACTATATCTCGCGCTTCGCGGCGCTCCTGGAGTTTGGCGACGAGACGCACAAAGTCGCGACTGACGCCGTGAGACTCGTTCAACGCTTCGACCGCGATTGGATGACCAAAGGCCGGAGACCTGCTGGAATCTGCGGTGCCGCACTGTTCTTGGCCGCGCGAATGAATAATTTCCGTCGCTCCATAGAGGAAATTGTGCAGGTGGTCAAGATTGCCGACACGACATTGAAGAAGCGCTTGGACGAATTCAAGAAAACTCCTAGTGGATCACTGACGCTGACGGATTTCCGGACGGTGTGGTTGGAGGAGGAGATGGATCCTCCAGCATTTTTGAAAGGAAAGGAGGAGGAAGAGCAGGAGGAGGAAGAGGAAGGCAATAAGAGGAAAAGCAAGAAGAAGGGGCAGAAGAGGAAGAGAGTGAGCGAGGGTGAGGATGTGGAAGGAGAATTGACTCCAGACCGACTGGAGATAGGTGCCCATCTGCCAGTTGCCGGCTCCTCGTACGCTCAACGACCAAATATCGACCCTTCGCTGCTGAACTCGGGGATTCTTGCCGGTACAATTACAGAACATGACCCTCTTTTCCTGCCCGACCCGACAGAGGAACCAACGCTTGTATCTCACAACCCCAATATTGATCCCGCTCTTCTGGAACATATTTCGCCCTCGCCACCCCCCCTACCTATGCCCTCATATT
This sequence comes from Heterobasidion annosum, assembly GCA_001457955.1. Taxonomy (NCBI): domain Eukaryota; kingdom Fungi; phylum Basidiomycota; class Agaricomycetes; order Russulales; family Bondarzewiaceae; genus Heterobasidion; species Heterobasidion annosum. The sequence continues at coordinate 697,762 of CVKZ01000013.1, read as the reverse complement.
CTTCGACAAATAGCCAAGGCCCTTCTCCCACTCTCGTTGAAGGCGTTCCCTGCGATGATGCTCATATCCCCTTGATTGACGCGGAAACATCGCCGATTGAGGCGACGGTCAATGAGGGACTTACGGATGAAGTGTCGACGTTCTTGCGCAATGAACAGGGCACATTACTCAATGAGGCTCTGGAGGCGGCGGCCGAACGACGGCACGCGCAGTTCAGCGTCGTGGACGAGCTCCTAGGATTGAACGAGGAGGAGCTCGACGCTTTTCTGCTGAGCGAAGAGGAAGTGCGGATCAAGGAGAGAGTCTGGGTCGAGATGAACAAGGAGTACTTGGAAGCTATCGCGTGTGCGTATCTGTCATCTTGTGGTTTCGCGGTGATTGCAGCTCATTTGTTGCGATGCTATAGTGAGAGGCGAGCAGCGGGAGACTGGGGTGTCGGCAAAGAGCAGAAAGGTAAGTTTTTGTTATTCTCTTTTCGCTGGGCAGGTCCTGATTCATTCGTACGTGCGCAGCGTCGGAAAACCAATACCAAGCCCCGTGATGCGTCTACGCCGCACGGTAGCACAGCGGCGGAATCTGTACAAAGTCTGTTGAAGAAGAACGCCAAGTATAGCAAGCGGATAAACTATAACGCCCTCAAAGATCTCTTCGACGGGGATGAGAAGATCGAAGGGCATGGGCTGTACATTATGGATGACTACAAGGAGGAGGGAATAGTTATCGAAGAGGAAGGCGGCGGCGGTATTGGGAAGGGTCTTGCTGGCCACGTTGGGGGTGATGAAGATGCAGAGGGTGAAGAGGATGTGGGAAGCCAGAAGGGTGATGACTACGGATGGGAAGATACATACGAGCAAGAGGTCTGAACTTGAGAATTGTATTCAGCCGCTCTTGAGCTTGAGCGTTGTACTCGTACAATCGCCGGGATCTTCGGGCCGGGACCGGTCCCTAAGGAAGTACTCGCGAGTTTCTCGACTTGCGCGTTCGACGGCGCCCACCATGTTGCATGATCTTCCTCCAGAACTGGTGCTTGCTGTTCTTTGGTATCTACCGTTGCAGTCAATTCGGTCTCTTCGTTTGACCTCGCGGTATTTGAACGATTTGGTCGAAGCCAACAAAGTATCGGTTTATCATGATGCCGCCTTGTATCACAAGTTTGTATCATCTTCCAATCCTTCCCTGCATCATATAATTGAGAATCGCTATGGGACGCTATGGAGTGGCGTCGACGAGTGGTCAGATTTCTGTGGGTGTTATCTGTCATCCGGATTTCGCAAGTGATCCTCATGCTTCAGGGGTCTGACAACTGTCTCGCGCATCTAGGTAGACGAAGCTTCCAACTTGAAAGGAACTGGATAGGAAAGGGTGTCTCTGCTGCTAGGATATTGTCCGGAGCTGGAAACGATATTCACCGCATCAAAATCGACGAGAAAGAGCGTATCTGCATCACCTCACACCAGCGCGGCGGGATCACTGTGACCAATCTCTTCCCCGATGAAGTTCTCTGGAGTCTACCGACAGTATGCTGATCGCTCCGTCTTTCTCGAGCTGCAGATCTCATTGGACCCATCAGTTCTACGTCCGCCGATGCGCACATTGCGAGTACGATAACGGCTTTCTGATCTTCGATCGTCCATGGCAAGCCAAAGAAGTATGGCGCCTTGCCAAGGATTTCAGTCCAGAAGATGTGACCTCCGCTGCGCCAGATCACATGCAGCTTCGGGCGTCCGACTATGCAAGAGGGCGACATCAGGAGCACAACGAGCGTGGACACTTCCGTCCGTGGTCGCTCATCACTCTCCCAGAGCCCACTTGGGCGTTCCGCTTTGTCTATCCCACGCTGATCACCGCGGGCCTTCATCATGCGTACCTGTACAACGTGTGTACAAGAGAACTGGTCCAGGTCATCGACGGAATTACGGAGCAAGATATGACGATTCACTATGTCGATCTGAGCTCACGACACGTCTTCATCTGCCATCAAGACGGAGTCCGCATATTCTCGCGAGAGAGTGGGTTGTTGGTCATGGAAATTCAATACGTACACGGAACACGCTACACCCAGGTTGCCCTCCACTTCTCAGAGTTGACTCCGTCTAAGCTCGTGTCGCCTGTTGTCATTGCTTCAGCTCAATTTGAGGTTCCACACCGTTTTGTCATAGATTTTGTTGCAGGTCGATCCTTTCCTTATAACTCATCATACATTCTACTAATACTGATTCTGCGAATAATCGTAGTGCACGTGTCAGCCGATGGGAGGGACCTCGCTGTGTTGTGCGCAACCCACCTCATGCTCATTCAGGGCTTTGAGCGCGTCATCAAAGGCGAGACCTCTTCAGAAGAAGCTACGGCTGTTGTGACGTTTCCAAAGGGCGATGCCCTGTATCATACCTTCGAGCATGGAAGAGTAGCTGTTGCAACCGTATGTCCTCGGGTCCTCATTTCTTCATTGCGTTCAGAACCTTATTGACATATCATGCCAGACGGACGGGCTATATCTATTCACCCTCGATGGCTTGTATCATGCTGTTCACGATGCGCCCGCCATGGTCGCTTCGCCGTTTCCGGGCCTGTGTGCTTCCTACGTCACGAAGCTTGAGCAGCCTGGATACGACGGCCACCTGAGCTGCCTTCAGCTGACGGACCGTCGCGTGTTCTTCACCTGGCATGGCTGCTCGCTCCCTCCCAGCTTAGCTCCAGGTGACGCATTCGATGATGACCTGCTAGAGTCAGATATGGACACAGATGATTCAGATGTTGCGGCGCGTGCTGACGGTGCGTGCTCCAATTGACATTGTACATCCACGTTGAAAGCTGACACGGAGATAGAACCTGATATTGTGAGGATGCATGTCGGTTGCATCGACTTGAGCATCATGCCAAGAACCTAGAGTGTGGTTGAGCTTGTCAAGTCAGGCGGGTCTCTTGTAGATGGTACAAGTCATTGAACTAATTTATGCGACGATCTTCGGAGAGTCGGTAAATTCACGATTTAGTGTCGCATTATGCGGTCTTGTGCGATGCATGCATTTTTTTCCAAGTCAACTGATATGTTGTATCAAAGCAGCCCTTCTCATACAACAGCACAAATCATGTCTGCAATTCGATGACGAGGTGCAAGCGCTATACCACAAAATGTTCCGTATTCTAATCAACAAGAAGTAACGAGCCAACGGCGGAGTTCGATCATCAAGACATGTTTCCCTTTTCCCGGCGGACCCTTTGCAAGTTTTGTCTATTTGGAGAATTGGCTCCGAACGTTCTGATCGGTGGAATTGCATGTATCGGCATCTAAGCATCCATACTTACCGGGGTTACTGACAAAAACTTTGTGGCTTCCAATATGCCGAGTGGGACAGGGTCGGACTTCTTCGTGGTGTGATATTCTCTCATAGCAATCAGTGCTCCAAGTATTCTTAGCTTTTCCTGCGAATGCCAGGCACTGCGGACATCTCCCCCTCCCCGAGATGACACTCTCGGGCATGAACAAGCATGAACAAGGTCTACACATCGTTGGTAAGCTGTCAACGTCAGTCACTGTCGCACTGCTTATCGGCCAACCAATCAGTTCATCAGTTATCTGTACTGGTATGTGATGCAGATCTCTGCAGATCGTCCATTATTTAGCATACTTACCCAGGATCCTCGTAAACATGTGCAGATGGCAGCCATGATGTGTAGTGATGCGTCCAACTTTCGGACCCAATCTCATCGAGATCATTTGTCTGTTTCAGTCTGATTCTCATTATCTTTTGACAATGTGCGATGCGATTTTTCGTTTGGCTCGCAAGCTCTATACTCGTCTCCATCTGCAAATTTGCAGGCAAGTTCCTTAAGCCGATTGTGCTCGGATCGTTACTGATGCTAGCAACAATTGATTTTTGTGTATCAGATCAGGGAGCTTGTTCACGGTTCTTGGAAGCTATGATTTCAAATCCAAAGTACCCCGCTGATATCTCCGTCCACTGCTTGTGAGTACTAATAGGTACTATTACTACTCAGCTACGCTGGGCTACTGCTGGGCTTTGCTGATGTATTAAAGTTTGGCCCAGAAGAACTTGTGACGTTTCTTAACTCTCCCGGCAGCGTTTGCGCGGGCCCTGTTAGTTCCCTGTCTCACCCGTGACCGGCGACTGATTCTTTCCATGCTCAGTTGCACATGAACATTCCGCCATGTTCGGTCATATCAGTAGGGAAGGCCGGAATCGCTTATAATCGCGTCATGGCGATCTTGGTGACTCCCATTCCACGCCCCACTCACCATGGCCCCTATCACAAACGGACGAACCCTCTTCAACGAAATCCCAACTGGTGCGCTACTCCCTATATTCACGTTGATCATTGATTGAGTGATTTGTTGCAGGCTACCCGGAGCCAGGGAAGACAACTGTGCACGATGTATCGCAAACGATCGACCTCGAAAATGAGCAACTCAATGGAGGATTCATTGTCAAGGCGCTGTTTATCTCTGTCGATCCTTATTTGAGGGGCAGAATGAGGCCTGCGGATGTTCCGAGTTACTTGGTGTGTATGCACGTGGATTTCTTTGCGCCAGTATTATTTACCATTCTTTTGCTAGCCTGCCTTTCCTCTAGGCCAGCCGTGAGCTCATCACTGCAATGAGATCCTGTCCCGTACTGAACTCATCGCTTTAGGATCGCCAACTACGGAATTGGTGTCATCGTTCGGTCCGAGAACGCTGCGTTGCAAGCGGGTGATCACATATATGGCCTGTTTCGTACGTCTCTACGAGGTTCACAAAGAAAACGATCCTGATTCACCTGTCCTGAAGCATTCCAGGAGTATTTCGTAAGAAGCGATCCTTCAACGTACAAAGTTTTGAACGACGATGGTGTGCCATGGTCGGTTTACCTCGGCGCTGCTGGGATGCCAGGTAAGTTACAGTGGGTTGTGCGGATTGACTGTAATCTCTAACTCTCTTTCGTAGGACTCACTGCTTACACCGGATGGAAAGAATTTTCGCACGCCAAACAGGTGTGTTCTGGTTGCTTTTCTACATGGGTTTTCACATGATGTAACAATTATCCTTAGGGTGAAACGATATTCATCTCTACCGCCGCAGGTCCTGTCGGGAGCTTCGTGATTCAGCTCGCCAAATTAGAAGGTCTCAAAGTGATCGCTTCAGCTGGCTCTGATGAGAAGGTCGAATTTGCACGTTCGCTTGGCGCGGATGTTGCCTTCAACTACAAGACAGAGAGTACAGAAGAGGTTCTCAAGCGTGAGGGCGGCATCGATATGTATGAATCTGTGTTTGCTGAACTATTGAAAGCGCTAAAATTTATTCGTCGTTAGCTATTGGGATCACGTTGGTGGAGAGACGCTCGATCTTGCTCTGGCGTATGCGAACAGGCGCGCTCGCTTCATCGTAAGGCATCCTAATATTCAGCACCTGCGCGGACGCTCAAATCCTACTCGTCCTGACTTCCAGGAATGCGGCATGATCACGGAATACAATGGGCCCAACGCTTACAATGCTCGAGTGAGTATTTCAAGGCATAGCTCATATATTACCCTTACTAAGCCACAATCCGAACAGAACCTCGGCGCAATCGTGACCAAAGAGATCAGCATCAACGGGTTCCTCATAACACACCGAGGCGCAACGTATCGGGATCAATTCTATAAAGAGGTGCCGAAGCTCATCCAGGAGGGCAAGATCAAGTACAAGGAAGATATAACGCGCGGTCTGGAGAATGCAGGTCAAGCACTGCTTGATCAACAACAAGGGAAAAACTTTGGAAAAACAGTCATCCTTGTGGCGAGTGAGTGAGCCAGGACCAAGGATAGTCAGAAGACGCAATGCATACATGTAAAACAATCATTCAAGTCAGCGACTTATGTATTTTTCAGTGGTATTTTCTTTCGGGCAGCATCGAATTGAAGTCGTTGTTTCGATGCGATCATTTTGTTCAAATCAAGCTCTCTCCTAAATGTGTGCACTCTACCGCAGATATACCCTGGGTTATTACAGTGTTTGAGGTGATCAACAGGATCAATCCCAGCCAACATGAGCGCAAGGTACCTGTATTACTGCGCGAATATCAGTAGCATGGATAGTTGACCTTTGCGAGATAGTGATTGACGATGGTACGTGGTAGAGTCTCAAACCAGAGACGGACTCGGCTATTGGACCTGGCCGGAATTGGCTGATGTTGACGATACGGTGCTGACTCTGCGTCAAGTGACCTGTGTCGACTCCTACAGTGTCTTGCATATCATTCTGCAGGTCGGGCTCCATGGCTTTTGTTTGTTGTAGCCAAACAGTCACGGCCAGTCACATATGATGTCAGTAGCTCCGACTAGATTTCTCCCGATGTCGTTTAATGTGATAGCACTCCGTAGGGCCCCTCTCTTGTCCACTGAACGAAGAGAGCTCCAGAGCAGAGCGCGGGGGACATGAGGTGGATGTTCAAAAGAAGCGCGGGCAGTTCGGGTGACAGCCAGATGGGCGCCAAATGTCACGTATTTGGCTAAGACAAATAAAAGCTATGGAGC
>CVKZ01000013.1:655389-688627 GCA_001457955.1 Heterobasidion annosum | reverse complement strand
CTGGTATAGCGCGCAGGGCCCATAATTTGGTCACCCTGAGGTCCCTCGATCGAAACGAGGTGCTGCTACTTCTTTTTCAAAATATTTGAACGATATACAGTAGTTTGTGAAATTCTTTGGGCACGTTCATTTTCTTTCTATCATCTCTTGCTCTGTCATGAAAATTTTTCACAGGTTTCATATGGTGTCAGAAATATCCTGGGATATCCTCGAGACTCTTCACTATCTTAGTCGGCCCCAGGGTTGTCTCGTCGAAGAGCCTGTCGGTCCAGCCTTTACCCACACGATCCACCCAAATCGCATTGAGACCGGCGTTGCGCGCGCCAGTGACATCAAAGGGGTTCCTGGTGACACGACAGTAGCAGCCAACACGAGAGATAACCGATTAGTGAACAATTCCGCACTTCAACGAGATCAGTTTGTACCCGCTCACAAGCCATATATCTTTCGGATCATTGACATATTCTGCGCACGATTGGAAGAGGCTAGAATAGACCTCCGGGCTGGGCTTGTATTTCCTCACGCTGTCAGTGAGAAAGCAAGTGTTGGTGTAGGGAGTCAAGGACGCCCTATCGAGGGATGTAGAGATCATCTGAGGAGGAGGACGTCTCAGCCGTCCAATTTAACGACACATAAAAAGGTGCACGCCTGCCTCGTCCCTACATCCCGCAAAATTAGCGAATGGGCTTTAATTAACCAAATAAAGGAAGCACCGTTACTAAATATGACTATCTTGACATCAGGCTGCTTGTCGAGCTTCTGCAGTGTATTGTACACATCGGGAAACCTTTACCAGCCATTGATGTTATATCAAGGAGTAGTTTATACACGAAGAACTTACACAGGGAGTGTGTTGTACGCATCACAGATGGAAGTGATCAGTGCATCAGAGAGGTTTATCTTGTGATCCAATACTGCGTGCAGGAGGCTCTTCCGTGTGACTTCATTGAAAGGCTCGTATAAGCCTGGACCAAGTGCGTACGGTGTCGGAAACCAACGGAATGTATCCATATATGCACTCAGTATGACTCACCCATGGAATTGAGACGCCAAGTGTATCTTTCAGTCGTGGTTCAGATGGTTGTACTACTTGGTGACTTGAAAAGGACCCACTGAAGCTGGTACGTCCTCCATAGAGCACTGATCTGGTCTGCTTGTAGAGAGGATACCTGTAGCTCTCGGCACAGCGTCGTTGAAATGCCGCTTGTGTCCAACAATGTTCCGTAAACGTCAAAAGCTAGGACTTGGCTTGAATTCTTCATGGTGATAGACGTGGGATTGGGAGTTCTCTGCAGAGAAGCATCGACTGACTGATTGAGTAAGAAGTCCCAGGCTCATCATGACGACCACAGCGGAAAATCGGCTCGCACGAAATAGCATCTGTCAAAAATAAGAAAGATAAAACTATAACAATGGCCTATACATGCACGTTAGGGTATTTGTATGATACAGAGAGCACAGAGACAACGCAAACTAGTAGCACATATAGCCAGATGATTCATGAGATCATAATATCATAACAATGGTCATGGTCTGTCCGTTGGAATTTGGCTATGAATCGAACTTTCTTGGAGAACCGACGGGCGAACCGCGCATGGATGAGGAGGGCCGATCGAGTCTTGCACGTAGTCTCTCCACTTGACGCTCCAAGCTGTTTATAAATATAATGATTAGGATCCAATCGGTGCTTAACAATAGAGGGCATACGTTAGAGACTTCTGCTTGAGATCTGCGGCTTCGCGCTCAGCGCGTCGTTTGGCAAGTTGAAGCTCCCCTTCAGTTGTTTGCTGAAGATAATATGTGAATATGAGTTATCGCGGCGGAGTCCATGATGACTCACCATCTCGTCCATAGCCTTTCGCATAGTCGTCACTTTCTCCTCGTAAGATTTGATCTCCTCCTCTAAACGTGATTTCTGTCGATCACTCTCCGCCAACTTGAATATAGCGTCCCGATCTCTAGATAGCGATGCCCGACTTTTGTCCTTCGAAACTTGAGCGAGTTGAGTGGTCAACTCTTCGATTCGACTTTCGAGCCGACGAATAACAGCATTTGATGACGGGGTGTTTGACTGTGGCGTTCTCGAATACGACTTGGTCTCTAAGTCCACGATCCGGACGTTGAGCTCTTTGATCTGCTTCTCGAGAGTAGCCTGTTTTCTTTTCAGTTGTGTGAATCATTCGAGAGAGCGATGACACTGACGTTGAGTCGATCCAATTCCGAGTTCTCAACGCGCACCTTACCTAACTCTACCTGACATTCTTGAGCATGACCCTCAGCTTTCTTCATTCTGTCATATGCCATCTCCACCCTGTCAGCCTGCTCCTCGAGTGAACGTTCTAGGTCCTGCTTCTTGAGCTGCAGTGCCTGTAACTCCCGATCGGACGTCATTCTGTTGGTATCGACGGTGTCCAACTTAATGGTTTCGAGCTCGGCCTGCAGAGACCTGCGTGCCTTCTGTAGCAAAGCGCGGTCCGCTTCCGCATCGTTCAATACACTTCGCAATTCGCGAACTTGTGAGTGAAGCGCAACGATCTGGGACTGCTGCTCGCTTTGGGCTGCTGCGGAAGATTCATAGGCCTTGCTGATGTCGTTGATCTTGGTCTCTAGACGCTCGCGTTCCTTCTTCCAGGCTCCACCACTGTAGACCTCGTCGTCATAGCGTAATTGAAGTTCATCGTAGTCAGATCGCGCCTTTCTGACTTCTTCGCGAAGCTTGCTCATGCTGTCGCGTTGACTTTGGAGCTCTGATATCAACATCATTATCATCCTTCTTTATCGCAAAATATTGTTGCCTACCTTCGCTAAGTTGTGCAAGTTCGGCTACATGACAAGGAACATAATCAGATTGGTCAAATGGTACGCATCGCAGACCCACCTTGGTACTTCTTTCGGGTTTGGTCAGCAGTGAAGTCTCGCTCGGCTAGATCTTTTTGGTGTTGCTTGCGCTCGTCGTCCATTTCCTCGTTGAGCCGTTGACGAAGAAGCTGCCCATCGGACGAGTCACGGGACTCCTCTTCAATCCTGGTCTCGAGTTCGTGGATCCTTTCCTGTGCTTGAGATAGAGCTTGCTCAATGGTGTTCCGTTCAGCAGTCAATTGGGCGTGAGCCTTTTCAACATCAGCGAGAGACCGTCGTGCTGAGAAAAGCCTGTTATGATAGGGAGTAATAGAGGCAATGAGACGACCAACATAGGGCCTCGGCACGGGCAACTTTGACTCTCTCGATCTCAGCTACTTCGAGTCGACTGCGGTATGATTCTGATTTAGACTTGTACGCTTCGACGGCCTCGCGAAGTTCTACAGATTTCAATGAACAATCATCATCAAGTATAAGTTAGATTGTTAGATTGGATTTACCCGACTGCGCCGTCGAAGAGCCTGCTGAAGTGATCTCGAGTTCCTGCAAACGCGCTTGCAACTGACGCTTGGAATCTGCAGAGGGTGTTTGAGTATATCTTGAAACGCACGGAAGTTACGCACTGATTTCCTCATTCTTTGCCATGAGTTCGCCTTCCAATCGGTCTTTGATGTCCGCAAGATCAGCTTGCAGTTGTTTCTTTGCCTGAGAAAGCTCTTGGACTTGGTGACGGTGGTCTTCGAGCTCAACCTGGGCACCGCGTTGTTGAATAACCTACGTCGAAAATTTAAGGTTCCTTGGCGCTTGAAGCTGCTACAGCACGTACCAGTGCTTTGCGCGACTCCTCTAGCCGCGTATAGCTCTCGCGTTCGGCAGCAATGGTATTCTGGAACTTATTCCATACTTCCTGAATACCTGTTAGCTGCGCAGCTTCTGCATGTCGACGTGCCTCCGCCTCGTCTTCGAGTAGTTCAGCTAGGCGTCCATTTTCTTTCGCGAGCCGACCTCGGTATTGTTGCAAAGATTGTACAGACCCATCACTACTATCCAGCTCGGCGGTAAGTTCCCTCAAGGACACCTCCAGATGCTGACGGACGCGATCTGAAGCAGCCATCTTGAGCTCGAGAACCTGTACCTGCTGCTTCAGAGCGTTGACCTGCCCATCATTCTTCCTAGGGGACTCTGAGTGAGAGGAATCCTTGCGGGTCCTCATGATGCCATTCGAACCCGATGGAGTGCGCTTGCGCTGTGGACTGTCAGCCAAGGTCTGAATATCGGAACTGTTGTCAGAGTGCCGCTGAGAACGAGAGGATAATTCCTTTTCCATCGCGTTCTCAGCCAGCTGGAGCTCCTGAAGTAGCCGTGCACGGAACGGCTCATGGTCGGATCCACTGCTCATGATCAATCGGCGGATCTCTGCATGCTGACGCTCGACCTGCTCTCGGATCTTAGTTGCAGTCACTCTTGTCGTCTCAGCTTCTTCCAGCTGGTTTTGCAGTTGGGAAATGCGAGACTCATACTGGCGTTGCATCTTTGCCATCGAGTTAGGAGCTTCCGTTTCGTCTGCGAGTCGCGCGAGCTCCGTCTCGAGGTTGTCCTTGGACCGCTGCATGGACATGAATTGCTGGGTGACATCGGCAATCTGGTCGTGGGCGTTTTGAACCTCGGACTGCAATTTGCGAATGTGCGTCTCGGCAGCCTCCCTGCCTTTCCGTTCGTTCTCAGCCTCCATCAAAGCTCGGTTGGCTTTTTCTTCTGCGGTCCGAGCAATTTTTTCCTTCGCACGAAGCTCGACGTGCTCACGCTCCGTTTCGCGGATGAAATCCTCGGCTTCGCCTGTAAGCCTGGCCTTAACCTTTTCGAGTGAACGAATGTAGACCGCATTTTTCTGCAGCTCCTTCTGAGCATCCTGGAGTTGACGGTCTGTGACCCGCTTGGCCTCTTCGAGTACGTGAACGTGCTCCACGATGGTCTTGTCCTGCTTAGATTCCAGCTGCTTGACTTCCCACTCGCGGTTTTTCAAGTCCGTTAACACCTTGTTGAGTTCGCGGTCGAACTTGACATTGCGGTCCTTGAGCTGAATGATTTCTGCTTTCTGACCAGAAGCAAGCTTCTCGAGCTGAGAACGCTTGGTTGTCTCGGCTTCGAGTTGTTTTTTGAGAGTTTCCAGTTGACGATCCTGGGCATTTTTCTCCCGCTCCAACTCAAGTGTAGTGTCTTCAAAGTCCCGATACTTGGCCTGAGCCGCGGTCAACTGGCGCTTCAAGTTCTGTCAAAGCGTGTGAATAATTTGGTCTTGTCAAATGTAAGAGATGTGCTTACCTCCTTTTCCTTCTCAGCTTCTGCCAAAGCTCCATCAGCATCAATCTGTCGAGATCTGAGTGACTGGAGTTCAGACTCTGCAGATCGCTTCGCTTTCTCTGCTTCAGACAGAGCAGCTTCCGCTTTCTTAAACTTGGAATCAGTAGCCTGCATCCGGTCCGAGAGAGAGCGATGGCTTTGCAACAGAGAATTGTGTTCGCGTGTGGACGTTTCGAGGTCCACCTTCATCCTATTTTGGATGTCCAGGGCCACTCGTCGAGCCTCGCTGAGTTCCTGCTGCAAGGTAGCCACTTGTCCGCGCAGATCAACCAGTTCTTCTTCCTTCCGCTTCTCGACCTCGCTACGGCGGGTCTCTTCGCTCGTCTTAGCCTCCATGAGGGTGCGCAGTTCATCCAACTCTTCCTGAAGTTTAGTCTGAGCGGCTGAGTCCCTGTCTTTCTCATCCTTCTGGGCCTGTAACTCCGCAGTTTGCGTCTCAATCTGAACCTGGAGAGAGATGATCTCCTTGGAAATGCGGTCGCGGTCAGTCCTGATAGACTCGAGTTCAATGGTATGACGGGCGATATCCTCTTCCTTGCGTCGGATGATGTTGGAATAATCGGTAGCGGTACGTGCCATCTCTACGAGTTGTTCCTTCGACTGTCTAGCTTCTTGTTCCAGGGTATCTACTCGACTCCTCAAGGAGTCCCTAAGCATGGACTATCAGCACCCAGTATCAATCGAGGAAAGGAAATCGTACCGATTTCTCGTTTCAACAGTCAACTTTCCTTCGAGATCGGTTACGGTGGTTTCCATACGCTCTTTGACGCGGCCAAGGTCCTCCTCGCGCTCAGCTACAAGTTGTTTCAGCTCCTCGCTTTCCTTCTGAAGCCCCTCTTTCTCGCCTCTCAGCGCCTCGAGCTCAACATCGAAATCGCCAAGCTGCTCCGTAAGCTCCGCCTCCCGAGCTTCCCACTCCTGCTGCTCGTGCTCAAGGCGCACTAAATGCTCGGCAGCCTGATCGAAGGCCGCGCGCAGTGTCTCGTGTTTCTCCTCGCTCTCCTTCTGAATCTTGAGCGCACGATCAAGTTGCGAATCAAGAGTATCAAGGTCCGACTGGAGGGCTGCAACCTCCTCCTCCAGTTCCAACTCCCGCTTCTTGCTTCGTTCCAGCAAGGCATCCTTGTCGACAGCGAGGTTCCTCTCAGCTTCTAAAGCGTCTTCCACTTTGCGTTTGTCAGCCTCAAGACGCATCTTAAGACTTTCTAGGGCCTCCTTCTCTTTCGCATCACGCTCTGCGCGCTCCTTAGCCAGAGCTAGCTCGGTTTCCTTCTTCCGAAGCTCATCGTCATTGCGAGTAGCAGCAAGAAGAGGGCGGATCTAAGACATCATAAGCATGGCCCCACATTATGATTCGTCAAGACCAAACCTTGGTATACAGTTGCCACCAAGGCCACTCCCGCAGTTCCGTATAAATCCGGGCATTCCGCTGGATAGTACGAATCGCGACGGCGCGATTGAATATCTTCTTCATTTGCCTGCGAGCCGTATACATACGCGCTACGGCCTGCAGCCTAGAGAAAATGTCAAACAACAGCGCGTCACGACGCTCTTCGAGTTCGGCGAGGACACCGGCTCTGAAAAAGACCTTAGACGTGCCAATCTTAAAGATCGACTCGTCAAGTTCTAAGGCGGCGACCATGCGTGAGCAGGCCTTCCTTCCGTCCATATAGCCGCGGGGTATTATGCCAGGTGTCAGGACTTCATAGCGTTGTCGGAATTCGACGAATGGCAATCGGTTTGGATAACCGCGACGAGCGATGCGGATACCTTCGAGGACACCGTTACACCGCAGTTGATCGAGCACGATGGGGACATCAAAGCGTCCGGGTTTCTTGTTGGCATTTGGGACAATACAACGTATGAAGTGAGGCTGAGTCGCATAGAGCTGAGCCATCAAGCTGGAGAGCTGTTCCTTGTGTCGCTGGCCGACGGTACGGAAGGCACCCTTCTTCATTGTTCGCTTTTTGCCCATCGTGGCCGTGACGCTTCCAATGGGGGGAAACGCTGGAACGTCGGCGAATTCAGCGAACAGGGAGGCAACATATCGCTCCGATGACGAGGCCAAAACCCGAGTCAAGTTGTCGTTTAACGGATCTTTGTTCTTGTCCAGCCAGCTATCGGTCCTGTACTCGACCTTGCCCGCATAATGATGAACGATGAACCCTTGGTCGAACCGCGAGGGCTCGTATTTCTCCCGCCCTGGGTGAGGCTCCTCCCCAACTGGCGGCTCGCCACTCCATAGGTTATGCAGCTTATTCGTGAAAGTCAGGTCTGTCGCTCGAGGCATGATGCACTCTTCATCGAGGAGACTGAGCACCCCAATAGCACCTCCGCTTCCTTCGATGAGCTCGATAGTAGGCTGCAGATCCAGCCCAAAGTTGACATAATCCCACTCAATGCCTTCCCTCGTGTACTCTTCCTGCTCCAGAACGAACATGTGGTGGTTGAAGAATTGTTGCAGCTTCTCATTGGTGTAGTTGATGAGAAGCTGCTCATACGCGTTGACCTCGAAGATTTCGAAGCCAGCTATATCCAGGACACCAATGAAATTGGACTTGGAGGATGGCCTGTCGAGGGCACGATTGATCCGGTCGACCAACGAGCCGAAAGACTTCTCGTAGAGCGTCTTCGACAATGATGCTATCTCCTCGATGGCCTGTTGACGGGTTCTTGCCTGGGTCACCCACTCTCGCCCGGCGAGAACTCGGGGCCGTAGGACAGCTCGAGTGAACTCAGCGATAGGTATGCCAAGAAGGTGACAGACGCGTTCGGCTTGTGAGGGATCAGGCATAAGGGCATCATCTGCGCGGGTGGACGTGATGGTGATGTTGCCGAGGTGCAGAATGGCGGCAACGATGCGGAAAAGGTCGGATTGTTCGGCAGAGGAGAATCCCATGACTTCAAAAGCATTCTACATATAGATCGAACCAAATTTGTTTTAATTTCATGAAAGACGCCTACCTTCAATACATGCCATTCTTCATGGTCGTCGATACCGTCGACCTCCCTCCTGCTCTTGTTCAGGTATTCGTAGTCCTCTACTCCACCGTCAAGTAGAAGAGACTCTTTTGAAACAAGTCAAATCAAACATTCGACGGAATGCTGTTTTGCCATACCTTTGAGCGCGCCCCCTCCTTCCAATAGCTGATAAAACACATGAAAACTCCTCTCAGCCTCGCTCCTGAAGACAACTCTGCTCTTCTCCAAAAGATACCAGTCAATATTGGCGCCTGCGATGCTACCATCCGGCGAGAAGCTGATCCGGACGAATTTTCCAAACCGACTCGAATTGTTGTTTCGCTGCGTCTGCGCGTTACCAAAAGCTTCCAGAATAGGATTGGCTTGAAGGATTTGACGCTCAAGGAGGCCAAGTCGGCCCTTCGATGTGAGATGAGAGCCCGGACTCGAAATGGACATCGATTGATGCGGCTTGTGACGGGCGGATTGTTTACGAGGGAGACCGGCTGCCGGCATGACGGCCCCAAATGACGAAGATGAGGACAAGGATTGGGTATGTGCATGAGATGATGGTGGATGATGGGTATCGGTAGCTATAGCTGCAAGGTATTGGATCACTTTCTTCGTGCTTTCTGTCTTACCTGCACCAGATTCTCCAGTAATGAGGATACTCTGATTCTCCCGTTCATCGCCCATGTTGACCCATGCACGCTCGGCGATGGCGAAGATATGTGGGGGGTTCTCGTCGCGTCGTTTGGACCGGTATTGTTGTATGATAGAATCTGAATAGAGGGGGAGGGACTGGTAAGGATTGATGGCCACTAAGAATAGACCAGAGTATGTCTGTTAAGAACGTAAGTGAATTTTCGTACTGGTGAAGCAAGACGAGACCTACATAAATGGCTCCCGAGCCGTACCTTAATCTGAGATTATGCACAACACTAGCTTCGTTCAAGAACGTAAGATCCGCAATATCATCGACGCGGTCGAACTTGGGTGGATTCATCTTCGATAGGGCGTATAACGGTAACCTTCGGACCTGGTGAATTCGCGGAAGTTCAGCATCGCGAAAAGCTCGACGAATGGTATGGGCGCGCGCACATCGCCAGAATGCATCATGACTTCCCCCACTTCATCTTCCTCGCTCACCACCCAACCCGCGAGATAGCCGTCCTTCTCGTCGGGCACCCACACCCATTTCTTCTCGTTAAATTCTGCCTGGGCAGCAGCTGCGCGCGCTGCCTCCGCATTCTGAGATAAACGCGGTGCAGACACAGACATGCTGCAGATGCGATAAAAGGGTAATCTTGGGGATAATCAGGCGCGGTCCGGGAGGGTATGTTCGTAGCACAGCGTGCGGACGTTCGTGAAGTTAGCAAGACAGATACAAGAAGAATATCCTGGATGAAATCGGGGAAGGGGTGGAGGAACCGAGTGTTCCACTTAGCCTGAAATGGCGGGTCGCGCGTTCGCACCTGGTTGAACCAAGGTGTCACAATAAATGACATACTCGTCACCGTTCTGTCACAGATTATGTGAAGCCTCTTATCCGCTCGCGATGCGCAGAACAGCTCAAGACAGCAGGTCTGATATTCGAGTATATACATGTACGACCTTCCTGGGTTCATGTCTGTATGCATCATGATGTGGATACGCGCTGCAGACTGAGAGGGAATACACTGCGACGGTCACATGACGGTGACGCGTCAAGCCCTACTTATTTGTGCTTTATTTACGCGGTTTCGATCCGAACGCAAGACGCCGAAGTCATGCCGCATCGTACTAATATTCTCCTGACGGTTATCTTGACACCAAATTTGAAGCAAAGGGTCTTAACAGCTGGGGCGAACAATATAAGTTACGAAATCCACTTCTTGGTTAGGAGCATACAAGTGCAGGGTACAAAAGACGTGAAGTCCATGAGCAAGTAGCATGCAGAAGTGGTGAATAAACAGAAGAGGCTAGTAGAATCGTACAGAATGCAGAACAGCAAGCGAAGAGAAAGTGCAAACGGATGATGAAAGTGAGAATCATTTCGTCTGTTGGGAAAAAACGCCATGGCCGTCAGCGAAACTGTGAAAACGAGGCGTCGATCGATAATGATTACCGACTAAGAAGCAAGAGACGACGTCAGTCCTCTATGACGATCACATCACCCGTCGCGCCTTCACCAGCAGGCCTCTCAACCGCTCGTCTCTTTCCCTTTCTCCTCACAGCATCGCCATCCTCAGACAGATCGATAGTGCTGCCCCGGGCCCTTGTCGATCTTCGTCGCTTCGTCCCTCGTCCAGGAAGGGTCGCCTGCTCGACTTCCTCCACCTCGTCATCCGAGTCATCTATTTCTATTGTGCCAGTCGGGAATGATGCGTTCGTGGAATCGGCGGCACGTGCTTTGCCTTTGACACCGGCTCTGACTGGCACACTTGAGGAGCCGCTTGGTCGGACGGTGCTGGTGGTGGAGACCGGTCGCGGTGGCGAGGCAGTTGGTTTCACTACAGGTGCAGGGGGTGGCGGTGGCGGTGCGGGCTTTGCGTAGAGCTCTGTCCATTGTCGAGCAGTCTGATCATGCGTTGCACGGCGCCGCAGGTATTCGGATGCAATAGATGGCACTGAACGATCGTCAAGTCAGCATGGGTCAATGGCACAATATCGCGGTGTGGTCATGCCTAGTGGATCACCTGAGCATTGGAGGATTAGCGAGGTCGAGGAATATCGTCAAGGCGTGGTACTTACTCGGGTTAGGGTCCGTAAGTAAGGAGGAAAGGGAGAGGATAACCTTGAAGACAGAGAGTGCCGGAGACCAATTGTGTTTGAGAATATCGATACAGACATTTCCGCGATCTGATATGTTCATGTGGTATATCCTAATCACCGACACCCATGAGTCCTAGAAGCGCAAGAGACCCCGGAGCTTACCTTGTCTGGAACAAGATCTTGGGCGCCGAGAATCTAGGCCAGCATTTCACAATGGCGTAAAACACGCAGGGAATACAGATGGCTCACGGATAGTCATGGGCGAGCTGCACCTCTACCTCGAACACGCCACCTTCGTACACGCTGCCCTCGGGGCCTGGAATGCGTGCCTTCCAGAGAAATGGGTTGTCGTCTGCCAATGGCCCGAGTTTGATGTTTCCCATGTCTTCCTTCTTGAGATCCAATATTTCGCGGTGTATGCGCTTCAAGGTCATCTAATGCGTGGTGGTGAGAATTGGGATAGGCGTCGCCGGGAATCGTAGACAAACTCACACCAGAGGAAATTGGGGGAGGCATAGTGATGGTCGAGTTTCTTAGGAATTATTCCAATGCTGATTGCGAGGGCAGTTCGAGCAGGACGAAAGGAGGAAGTCGAGAGGCTCAAGGGTCTCAAGACTGCTCAAGGAGAAAGAGGACTATTACGACAGAGGAAGCTTCATGTGACCGTGAGACCTTCTCCTCACGCCTGCGCGCGAGTCGACGAGTCATGGCAAGTCGCAAAGGAGCCATCCTCTTCACCACCTGCACTACACGCTAAAGCACCTAAGAACACACAATGATACCTCGAATATCGGTCTAAATTAACTATAAACACCTCAATATCCACCAGAAATTCCATCCATAACTCCCGCAACTGTCGCCATGTTTGGGGAGTCCGAGTCTGAATCGCCCCGAGTGCCTTCACCATGGGATCCGTTTCTGTCCTCCACTTCCCCTGTTCCCGCCGCCAAAGGGAAATCGTCTTACTCTCTCGATACGAACAGTAGGGCAAAGCTTGTCCCTGAGCTTGAAGAAGTACGCATTCTACCTAGTAGTGTTTCCGTACCACGGCTCACCTGCAGGTAGGGTAACATTGAATATAAGCTCCACCTCATGCACCCTTCTCCCGCACGCTTCGCGCGACTAGTTACTCAACTGAAGTGGCGGTTGCTCGAGGGTGGCGGGCAGGCCTTTTACGAGCTGGGCGTCGCGGACGAGGGTGCGCTCGTCGGGCTCACTCCTCCGCACCTTGCCGCTACGCTTGACACTCTTAGAGCTATGGCAGCCGAGATCAACGCCGAGGTCGTCGTGGTGAAAGAGATCGAAGTCTTGGGTGCGACAGTCCGGGAGGAGGATGCGCGAGAGTTCACCAAGAAGGGAAGAGACAAGGGGACTTCTGCCAAGGTCAAGACTAGGAATGTGTATCCGAAGGCCTCGCCTGCGTCTTTCACATCCGCCTCTTATGCTGTGTCTTCTTCGCTCGGCTCGACCGTGTCGCTCACGCCCGACTTGTACTACGATGTTCCAGCGTTCGGCTCGGACTTCTCTGCTTCCCCATCCCCTCCCACAGTTCCCATCTCTACGCCAGCCGATCACGATCCCGTACCGTCTGTCAAAGTCGACCTCGACGAGTCTCTCGCACTATTCTCCATGGATCCAGAGCCCGAATTCGATGAGACAGATATATCAGCTTTTGTGGACCACCGACTATACGATCCGAGACCCACAGATAAACCCCGCGATTTTCTAGTTGACACCAGACCGTTCACCACTTTCGAATATTATACGGACGCTGCCATCTCTGCTCCTGCACCTGTCAACGTAAAGCCTGGCGTTTCCCGGTCCTTGCCTGTCAGCTTGCCTCTTGGCATTTCCCATGGCGCTGAACCATACAAGCCTAACTCGAAGTCGGAGAAGCGCCGTGTTGCGCGAGATCTCAGACGGGCACAGCGAAAGAAAGCTCTCGAGGATCCTTCACTGGAGGTTGTGCATGCCATCATCGAGCCGTCAGTCACTCCTTCTCCCACGAATGCGACGGACACCACTGTCATAGACGGCAGCGAGGAACTTGCTCAGGCGTTGAGCGCACTGCAGATGTCGGATAATGCTGATGAACCCGTGCACATCCGGAGGATCATTGTCGAGGCGATGGTGGTGCGCCAACTGGATCTCGAGGAGGTATTTCTAGACTTCACGAGAGTCTGAGGGGTCATAATCGCAGCGTAAGTGATTTATAAACAGTTCTGTGGTACGTTTACCTCTTTGTCAAACATCGGCTCCTCTTGCTGGCGCGTTTACACGAATGGACGCTCAGCGCTCAGCTAGTGGTGCTTGTCACTTATCATTATATATGTACTCCGAATGTGACCTCGTTGTGGACAATTGCAACGTTCCGTTGTGCAGCGCTTTCTTTTTCGAAGTCCCAGGATAGTCGGCGTCGCTTTCAAGGTAGGACTTGTCATTCCTGCAGAGTCCCACGTCAAGCCTACGATTGTCGTTTTGAGCCATGAATATGACGTGAAGACCGCAGATTCGTGACTTTGTGAGGAGCGAAAACATATGTGCGATTACATAACTCACAGCTGCCGGCTGACGCCAACTCGGAGTGACGGCTACGTGTGCACCTTGCTCATAAACCCCTTCGTTGTCCCAGCGTACGCTCTTTTTTGGCGACTGTGTCTTCAGGACATTGACGACTGCGCGTTGCAGTGACGAGATAGGCTTTGTATTCTAGGTCTCTTCGGAAGACCACCGCTCAGGCGGTTCTGACATATCATGTGAGTATTCCTGCCCTTCGTAGTGTTCCGGTCATCATGCGGGCATGCATTTGCGGGAACGTTGGCTGGACAAAGAGGACGCAAAGAAGGAACACTGTGCACCGCAGAGCGTTGAGTGATCATCATTCGGGCGAGGTGATGGGCATTACATTCTGTCGAGGGTATTGGTGCGCCGGCGAGCTCTACGCTGAGATAATTTTGCTGGTCCCAAGTGTCTTTCCAGGCGTCTGGGTCCGTCGGTTGGCTCTTCAGGCGTCAGATTCAGGAATCCTTTTTTTGTATACTGTGATACGAGCGCTTCCTCTCGTTTGCGAGCTGACATATCCGATAGGGCTTCTGTCAACATCATCTCCTCCGAGATTGCGCGCACCGAGCTACGTGTTACCGTTCCGCGCTGGACACACCTCTACGCTGCTCCGTTCCTCTCTCTCTACCCCCTGTTCGCATATGCGTACTATGTTAAATACGATGAATGGATCATGAGCGAGGAGTGGACATTCTTAGGGTGCGTACTGCTCGGCGCAGGACATGCTCTGAGCTTTTTGGTGACACGATGGAATGCGGGAGCTAAAGCATGGGTGACAACGCGCAAGGTCCGTCAGCAATCCCTTCCGTTCATTCGATACTCAAAAATCTTTGCTACAGGCGCGCTCATTACAAGACGCGAATTGTATCCGTATAGTGCCCGTGGCCAACCGCGGCCAGGGTGAGATTGTCCCCATCGATAAAGTCGACCCGTCAGATCCGTCCACCTACACGTTCAGCTACCAGCAAGATACGTACTCCGTGCATCAGACCGACCCGATCACCTTTGGCCTCCTCCCGTACTTGACGTCCACGTGTCCACAACTGTCCACCTTCCGCAATCCCAAGGGCCTCAAGTCCTCCGAGATGCCGGCGCTTCTGTCGATGTACGGCAAGAACGAGTTCAACATCCCTATCCCGTCCTTTTCGGCCTTGTTCGCCGAGCACGCGACTGCCCCGTTCTTCGTGTTCCAGGTGTTCTGCGTAGCCCTGTGGTGTCTAGACGAGTACTGGTACTACAGTTTATTCACGCTGTTCATGCTTGTTGTGTTTGAGTGCACGGTCGTGTGGCAGGTGCGCACTCCTATTCTTTGATTTCATCATCGTTGTGTTGATGTGTCGCATATATAGCGAGTGAAAACGTTGACGGAGTTTAGGACCATGTCGGTACAACCATTCCCAATCAATGTACGGCGTGACTCCAAGTGGTCGATAGTTCAATCAGACGAACTTCTTCCCGGAGACGTGGTGTCAGTCGGTAAGCACGTCTTTACGGCTGTGCATAGGGATTTTCTTAACCTGCGGCAACAGCACGGGCTCATCAAGCAGAGACGAATATTCCGGCGGATATACTTCTCGTACACGGTAGTTGCATTGTCAACGAAGCGATGCTGTCTGGAGAATCGACGCCTTTGTTGAAAGAGTCGATTGAGTTGCTTGAGGGTGCAGAGAAGCTGGACGCTGATGGCCAACACAAGAATGAAGTGCTGTTCAGCGGCACGAAGCTTCTGCAGGCCACGGACGCTGGTAGGTTTTCCAGTTCTTGTACCTACCTCACGATGGTCTGAGATAATTCCAGGAACCACTCCCGATGGCGGTTGTCTTGGAATTGTTCTGCGCACTGGGTTTGGTACGGCGCAGGGACAATTGGTTAGGACGATGGTGTTCTCGACAGAACGAGTGTCTGCGAACAACATGGAGTCTTTCCTCTTCATCGGCTTCCTGCTCATCTTCGCCATTGCTGCTAGTTGGTATGTCTGGGTCAAAGGTGTGCCGTCTTGTTTTCCTTACAACACATCTTTGTCTCTGACCATGTCCCCCCAGGTATCGAGAGGGACTTGAAAAAGTCTAAACTTCTACTCGATTGTGTACTGATCGTAACGAGCGTGGTGCCTCCTGAGTTGCCAATGGAGTTGTCTCTCGCCGTCAACGCCTCACTCGTCGCGCTGTCGAAGTATGGTGAGTGTGAAACGCCATTCACAGTGGTCAAACCTTAACATATGAGATTAGCGATATTCTGTACCGAGCCATTCCGTATTCCTTATGCGGGACGCGTGGATGTATGCTGCTTTGACAAAACGGGGACTATCACTGCTGAAAACTTGGTGTTGGAGGGTATTGCCGGTGTTGAGTGAGTCTGACCCAGATCGATGTCCTGGTCTCTGCTGAATACTTTTATCCAGCCAGACTGATGGCTTGAAGCTCGTCAATGTCAAAGAAAGCAGCCGCACGACGACGCTTTGTCTTGCCGGTGCACATGCGCTAGTCCGTCTGGACGACGGGACAATCGTCGGCGACCCTATGGAAAAAACGACGCTGGAGGCTCTTGAATGGCAAATCTCCAGGGGTGATACCGTGACTCCGTCTTCGGCAGCTGCACCGCACCGCACGTCGCTTAATATTCGCCGAAGGTTCCAGTTCTCTTCTGCCTTGAAACGCATGTCGACAGTGTCTACGCTCTCTGGCGGCCGTGGCTTGGTCGCGGTCAAAGGCGCTCCTGAAACCATTAGAACTATGTTGGCGACGGTTCCGGAGAAATATGACGAGACATACAAATGGTTTACTCGACGGGGCAGCCGCGTCCTCGCGCTTGGCATGAAGGAGATCGACTCCATCTCGAATGACAAGGTCGGCGTTCGGCGCTGCGCAGTGTATATATCTCAACTAATCTGCCTTACTTTCGGTGCTGTAGATCAACAAGCTGACTCGCGATGAAGTCGAAAGCCGGTTGGTGTTTGCTGGGTTCCTTGTATTCCACTGCCCTCTGAAGCCGGATGCTGTGGAGGCACTCAAGATGCTCGCAGACTCTTCCCACCGTGTATGTCTCTTCAACCTATGTTTTCTACACGCTTCTTGATGTACCGCGCAGTGTATCATGATCACTGGCGACAATCCCCTGACGGCTGTCCATGTCGCTCGTGATGTCGAAATCGTCGATAGAGAAGCCCTCATTTTGGACCTGAAGGAGAATCCGGCACACGAAGCTGGTACGCCTAGTACTTTTATTCAGAAAGATGCGTTTCTTGATGTTTCGCTATTGATCGCAGATCTGACATGGCGCAACGTGGACGAGACCAAAATAATTCCAGTCGACCCATCAGAGCCCCTTGATCAAGACCTTCTCGACAACTACGACATCTGCATCACCGGCGCTGCCTTGAAGCAGTATGAGTCTCGCCCGAGCTGGCTGACTTTGGTTCAACATACTTGGGTTTACGCCCGTGTCTCTCCGTCGCAAAAAGAATTTATCCTCACATCCCTTCGTGGTCTGGGCTACACGACGCTTATGGCTGGCGATGGAACCAATGACGTTGGCGCTCTGAAGCAGGCCCATGTTGGCGTTGCTTTACTCGATGGCACCCCTGAGGATTTGGTGAAGATTGCAGAACGGGAGCGGTTGGAGCGGGTCAAAAAGGTTTATGAAAGTCAACTCAAGATCTCGGCGAGGTTTAACCAACCGCCTCCTCCCGTCCCCCCCGTCATCGCTCATATGTACCCCGAAGTCGTTGAGGCTCAAAAGAAAGCTGCAGCAGAACAGGCAGATGCGAGGAAGAAAAACCCCATGGAAAAGGTTAGTGGCTAGCGTCGAACAGGTTGCTAGATGTTGGCTAATTTTATGGACTATTTAGTTCAACATGGCTGCAATCACCGATAAAATGGCTGATTTAGAGGGAGAAGACGAGGTGCCCAAGATCAAGCTTGGAGATGCCTCTTGCGCCGCGCCGTTCACCTCAAAGTTATCTAACGTGTCTGCAAGTGCGTTGCTTAGAGGTTTACTCGAGATGTATTATTCTAAATGGGTTACTTTCACAGTTACGCATATCATTCGGCAAGGTCGCTGCACGCTCGTCGCCACCATCCAAATGTACAAAATTCTTGCGCTCAATTGTCTCATCACGGCCTACAGCCTCAGCGTGCAATATCTTGATGGTATCAAATTTGGCGATTACCAGGTGACGATCACCGGCATGATGATGTCTGTGTGTTTCTTGTGCATCTCACGGGCCAAGGTACGTCGTTGGACATCGCTGTACGGATCTACAAGTCCATAACAGCCTGTTCGTACCAGCCGGTGGAGAAACTCTCCAGGGAAAGACCTCTGAGCAACATCTTCAACTTTTACGTTCTGTTGTCTGTGTTGCTCCAATTTGCGCTCCATATCGGAACGATGGTATACATCACGGACTTAGCACATGCTTTGGAAGAGTGGGTCGCATTGTGCGACGTAGGTTCATGCATCGGCTCACGCGTTCGTTTTCAGACGGGGTCCTATTGATCTAGAAGCCAAGTTCGAAGCTAACTTGCTGAACACCGCTGTTTTCCTGTTGGGTCTTTCTCAGCAGGTCTCTACTTTCGCCATCAATTACCAGGTCAGTTCTGGTCCGCAAGATTTCCCTGGTACAAAGACCTCATTGTATCATATAGGGACGCCCCTTCCGAGAAGGCATCAGGGAGAACCCGGCACTCTACTGGGGCCTTGTTGGTGCCAGCGCCGTTGCATTTTCGGGCGCGACGGACTTCATGCCTGAGATCAATCGCTGGCTCCAAATTGTCGAGATGGCGAACTCGGTAAGTCACAGTCATACAGTATAGAGGCTTGATACTGAGATATCCATCTTAAAGTTTAAAGTCCAATTGACGGGCATGATGATCCTCGACTTCGCTGGATGCTGGGTCATTGAGAAGGTTTGCAAGTATTTCTTTGCCGAGCTTGAACCCAAAGGAATGATAACACGGGGACGCGAACGGAGAGAAAAGCGGCGACTGGAGGAAGAGAAGACCAAACAGGCTGCTGCGGAGGCTGCATCCGTGCAGGCTGTAGATCGAAAGACTCAGTAGATGCCATTTGAATGTCACTTACCGATTGAATATTGCGCGTACTCGTACATTATTTGCATGGACCAGGATAAATATATAGATTAGTTCACTTCTGAATGCTACACCCACAACCAACAACACGAGCAAAACAGTGAAAAGCCTGTGATGGTACAACACGTCTAGGATATAGTACAAGTAGTCCATTCTCTACTACCATGATGTTGGCCTGGGGGATCATGTGAGGAATAATTGAATGAGGGCCAATGAGTTGGTTTACGCACCCGAAGGTAGGACCTTCGCTGACTTTCAATGCAGGACTGTTCCAGTCTGCAGTGCGCATGAATACGCTGTTGCCCCACCACTTTTGAACATTATCTCGACCGATTCCTCCTTGCAGTGGGTATTGCAAGCTGTCGTATCGTCAACAGGCAACAATGAATACTTGAGAGATGGACCACGTACCAGAAATATACCAATAACACGCCAACAGTTGTGCCAGCATCCAAGGCTGCAGAGAGAACATCTGTCGGGCGATGGTTTCAGGTTTGAAATATGATCTGCTGGACACTTACAGTTGTATTTTGCCCAGAAAGGGAAGTGCCGTCGTCGGATGACATATTGGAAAATAAATCCCAAGATAGCCCAAGGAACAAAATTGGAAGCATTTGCAGGCGGTAGGGTACCCAACCCTGCAAACATAAGACTGGCCATAGAATAAGCGGTGATCTTGGTCATTCATATTGATATACTTACGGAAAACTATGAGGGATAGAAAATGAACAATCAGACATTGGATGGCGTATGCGTTACGCACTTGATATAATTTAGCCAACTGTGAGGGTATCTGCGTGTAAGCCACCAAAGTATGATGGGCAATACAGCGCCAATCAAGAAGAAAAATGTCAGAGCTGGGGGACGTGGTCAGCACTTGCATTTCTTGTAGTCTTTCGGAACGAACCACTGGAAAATAGATGAGAAAAGACATCGTTGTGATCCGATAAGGTGCCTCACTAGTATAACTGTCCCCTGGCAAACTGCAAACTAGGACCAACAACACCCCACTAAGAAAGTTATGAGGCACTGGAAATGTAACACACACAGCGAACACACTTACTACAATCGAAGCAGTACCGAAAACCTGAGTATTAGCGCAAACAAAACTAGCGGACTGTCAGCTGCAGGTTGGGGTGCACGTACAACGTCACTCACTGGTCCTTTTGATTCGGATTACAGAGGCCGCTGAAACCGGACTCAACTTGAGCACACACGAAGCTAGCCAATGAAACTCACGGTATGTGGGTAAACATCCTGTAATATAAAAACACATTAGAACGTGCATGTGCTGCTGACATACGACCTACCAGGTTTGAACGCCCAACTGTGTTGTACCAGCGATGATGGTGGCGATGATCTACATTGATACAAAGGTAAGATATGTTCGAAGATGTGATTCTGGTTTGACGAACCTGAGCCCAGAACATCGGCCGTGGGGGAACTTTCATATAATGACCAAGCTTGAAATCTGCTGTGAATACCATTGCTGAGGGAATCAACATGAGGGGAGTGAATCTGAGTCAATTCGACAGCTTTCAGAGATCATACCTTGTGACATGGTGATATATGCCCAAGTCTGATCCGCAGGTCAATATATGTAGTCACAGCCGCAAAGCAAACCCACCTTGAACCTGTCAAGCTAGTTCAAAATTGCTTTCAGGCGAGACTCCCAGGTTGAGACTTACATCATCATGGCGACAGGTTTGCCCGGTAACATGAATCCGACGATGAGTTCGCTCAGTACACTAAGATCAAATTTAGAAAATCGGTGCAAGGTCGAAGCTCCATGTAAGGTACTCACTTTAATCCAACCTGGCGATTTGTGATGGCTTGGATCATTCCTGGGGGAAGTAGGACCACTTCGTTAGGAAAGGCCGCTTGTAGAGTAAACTTCGGTCCTGCATACCTACGGGTATCAGATACACAAGAGCTGTTGGTACTCTTAGCAATCGGCGAGTTTCGACATGAGGCGCAGGTATTTACCAATGAGTAGAGCAATGCAGAGAGCCCAGATCTCCATCCCAGTCGACCACAATTCGATGCACAAGCATGCAAAGGTGAACGTCACAACTAGATTGTCCATGTCAATGAGCAGAAATTTGACTATCATGCCAGGAAAAAGCGTCACCGAATATACAAGCATACCACCACTCAGGAACTGGAAATATCCACTTTAGAATTAGTTGTTGTTGTTAGGGCAGGATTGCGCAATACCTTGGGCATATCTAGACATCAATTGAGCGTGAATATCAGGCTGCTCTCGTAATGAGCGGCCAAAATATATTTTGATTGGCTTCCAGAAATGGATGAGGGAATGTGTAATCGTCGCTGTGATCGAAGCGAACGAGAGGCCGTAGGATATTGCAAATGTCATTCTGCATGAAGACAGTAAGATGAGCTGGAACTTTTCTTCTTAACGTCAAAGAGCGTACGATAAGAAAAGAGGACTATACTCCTTATACGCGTCGACATTGAGACTCGCATCGGTATTTATGATCCTGCTGACGTTATATTCTTGGCCAGTGTTGTCGTATGCGAAGCGAGAGGATATTCTACAGACGATTTAGTCGGAAGTCTTGCTTCTGCATAGCAATATGACTCACGGCAAATATTGACTGTGCCACACATTTGTGTACTGGCATATCCTATGAGCGTGCTTCCAAGGCTATGATAAATACTCACATATAGCACAGGTGTCAAAATCCCTACGTCGAAATTTAGCATCATATCATTTGCGGGGAATTGGGAAGTCAGTACGTACAATAGAAGAAAATAAAACTAGCGAGAATATTTGCTTCCGCCCACCCTGAATGAGCAATAATGCATCAGTAATTAAGCCTTCCGATATTCAGGTTAGACAAGATGTACATGGTGTCGCAAGCCTAAAGGCATGAGTTAGCCGGTGAGTGATGACATGATGAGCTCGACTACTCACGGGCTTCCGGTAAACGCAATTTGGTTCCAATCAAATGACAGCATGGATAGTCCCAGTCCACTCCTATAACTAAAACCTGATTGAATTCAAATAGGCACCATTGATTTGTACAGCAACGTACCCAAATAGCTGATTTACAACCTGCTCCAATAGTTACGGTGCATTTTTGAGACATGACAAAGGCCATGACTCACGACGTTGTTAGGGACTATCCAACAGACCCAGCTGAACATGCTAAGTAGAGGGGGGAAAGATCAGGGTGGGCTATGGTGTACGGAATTATGCATGCGCACCTCAACGCCTGGAACAGATATCCAGGGAGAAGATCTGTACCATTATGAGATCAGTACGCGTAGATAACCTCCAAGGACATGCCTGCTTACACCACACCATTGAGCAAAGGAAGGCGTATGTAAAAAATCGCTCTCTCGTCATGCCGGTTAGCGCTCCAGGCCCTGCATAGGTCTGAGAGTGCAGAGTGTTGAATAGGGCACACATGACCAGAGTATTTGGCCAGACTGTAAAACGACATTGTGAAGGAATAGCGTGGGAAGGACCCAACAAAGTGCGTACTCATCGATGGCGGTGCGACAAGGAAACGCCGCGCGACGCCTCCGATCGAAAATCCAATAAGTTGAGTTGACATGACGAGCATCCATTGGTCTGCGATACAGCGGTCAGGTTGCACCAATTCTAAGGAGATGTGCACTCACATATAAAATTAAACGATTGATTATAATAGACTTTCTGAACTGCGATGATATCCGTCTGCAAGGCACGTCAAACGCAGCAAAAGAGAGGGAGAACTAAATACGCACGGCATAGGCAGTCTGTGCACCCACACCAGCCATTATGGTAATCAATACCTAGAACAAGAATCAGCAGCGTATCAAGGTAGGATACTGGAATACATTTTACATGTTCTTTGATAGTGAACGGACCGGGGTTCAATGAGATGCCAAACATTCGTACAGCGGGTAGCGAATATGCCCATAATCGGCCCATGGGAAATGCTAAGAGCTGCACGACCAGCTACAATGCAGAGTGTTTGATTAGTATGTACACATCGAAGAAAGCGGTTATTGGCACGAGCCCACTTACTCCAGTAACCATGATAGAGGGGTAGCGGAAGTAGAAGAACTGATTAATTCCGGGGAGTACGATAGCCCAGAAGATGCCGAGCGTCCATGCCCGAAGTGTGGACACAGGCATATCCGGGTCATCGAAATTTGCAACGGCCGCACGGACCTCGGGATAGGGCGAATCATCTTCTAAAGGCCCCGTGAGGAAGAGGGAGTGAGCTATGGAAATGTACTGTGAGTGCATAGGGCTATTCGATCGACTCACCGAAACCAGTATCATCGGAATCGTAGTTTGGGTCGAAGAATTCAGGGGAGGGGCGTCCATAGCTGTTAATATTTTGCACGAAAGATTCCGCGGCACGTGCTGCACTAGCGTGATCGTCTAGACAAGGAGTCAACAAAGAAGAATATGAGGAGGCACAAACATTACCGGTCGACTTCTCCTCGTCACGCAAGCTGTATTCATAGGACCCGCTCTGGCGCTGTGATTCTGCGACAGACGAGGACATTTCATTCCTTCTACAAATTTGAGCACTCCGTCTGCTGAAGAATAAATCGGCAGGTATCCGAAGGGGGGAAGGGGAAGTCGTCGGAAGTCGCCAAAGGTATAATCGAACCACAGGGAAATGTGATGATCGGCCCTTGGCAACAAGAGAGAGTATTTGCGCGCAAGAGGGGCAAATTTTCACGGTTCCTTCACTGAGAGATAAGGTCTCCCGAGATGAATAAGTCCGAGATGAGGCTGTTGCGAGCGCAAGTCTGATGCTATGGGGTATGCGTGGATGCACCGTGGAATGTAGAGATGTGCGTCAAGGATGTCGTGGATGTCGTAGCTGATGAGATGGAGATGGTAAGAAGGAAACTAGGAAGTGAGCTGTTGGTGTACCTTCGAGCCAGTGTTTGCCCCCGCCGGTCGCGTTGCAGCACTCGACTTCGTGATCACGTGAAATCGCCACGTGGAGTCGCAATCGGCGAAATTGGCGTGCCTTGGTTCTTGTTTCCTTCTTCGAGCCGTCTTCTCCCATCCCGTCTCCTGATCTACTTATAAGCACCGCTCACAATATACCCCGGTGTGCCCTATATTTTTATCGTTTGACCTGGAAAGACTTGACCTGTCTTTTGTGTCAGCCACAGAAACTGCACTCTGACACTGCAACCTACTAAGGCTGCATTCTTGAAAGGTGCGCAAATGCTCTCGCCTTTTGGTTCGTCTGATTCGGAAGCCTTCCACATCAACACATGTTGCGGGTACACCCATGTCACACTATACTCGGCAGCGATCATTCATGCTCGTGCGAACACCGCAACTTGTACCCGCCATCTGCTCTTTGAATCCTTGACGCCAAAGGCTTCTGATTGCTTGGTCTTTGCTTCTATCTCGTACTTTGAGCCTCTCATAAAGCGACCTTTTTGGCTTCAGCAAGCATCCTCACCGATGTTCGTGCGACGCCGATGCATGCTTATCTCCCTCAGGAACTGCTTTTTGCATCTGTGTTCGAACGATATTTCAGGCTCCTTTGTCTTTCGAGATTAGGAATCTAATTGTGGCCTTCCTATCCTTGCCCTCGAATCTCTTTTAGGTGTTCTTTCATGGAAGTGCCGAGATCCCCTGCTGTGGTTCGCCTTATTTTGACCAGCCAACAAACGACGGCGCCCGCATCAAGTACACTCGGAGATAGGCGAGGCCATCGGCTTCTTCCGTCTCGCTACACATCCCTTCCTTAACAGGTCATTTTGATCCCTCGACCTTTCCTCTCGGCCTTGCGATGCCGTGAGCAGCCGTGCGCCTGTATTCTTGCTTCTCTACGATGTACATGTGACTTTGGGAGTCGATGGAGTCGCCCATAAGACTATAAGAAACATAGTCTATCTTGGGTGGGCCATGTCAAATTTACAATGGATGCCGTGAGAGTCAGCATCATTTTCGAAACTACTCATCGAGGTCAGAAAGCTGTCTGACCAAACCCACGTAGCCTACGACTGTGTGACAGGTAATCGGCGATAACAAACGGGAACGTCGGGAAAGCATTCCCGCTTGGTGGCCGAATCAGCATTCAAGGTGAGCTGTCTAACGTGCTCATATTCGATTTGAGAACGCACAGGTGTCCGATCCTCGATGTCCTTCACTTCTAGGCGAGTAACATCCGCCGTGTCATGATTGAGGCCGGCGTATTGCATTGTGCTCAATATAATTCGTAATCTAGAACCGACAATCCGCAATCTCACCTCATCCGTCCACATAGTGACCTGAATCGTTGCATGCTTTCATCCCGCATGCCAAATGATCCATGATCCGAGAATACAAAGATAAGGATCGCTTGTCAATCCTCTGCTGACTTCTATCAATCTGCAGAACTATTGAGAATTCCATGCCGAAAGTGGGCATGTGGAACGATCCTTGGAGCTGCTTGGTAGAGCGGTCCATTCCTATCGTTTTAATATCTCACCCAAGAATACACTGATCGCCTTCTATTTGCTTGTTTGTTGGCCCTCCCCTGCATATCAAGCAACCACATGTAACGTGGCAACCTCCAAGTTTGTTAAGTTGCGCATCTGTACGATCATTGAGCATGTCTGGAGAGATTTAAAAATCATTCTGAGTCCTGAGGGGCATGGTACGCTCCATGATTAGCACTCGACGGTTCGATGGTCCATTGCTAAAAACATAGTTGGAAAAGTAATGCCTCTCATCACCTGATATCGACATTGCACCCACGGCGGGAAGAACACTAATCTGGCAGTATCATGTGTGCAACAAAGGAGAAGACAATTTAAAATAACATTCACTTTGACATGCTTCACTGTCTATAGTAGAGATTTCAGAGAGATTCGCCTAGGGCGGCGCATATGATGGTCGTTGTTCGACGTTTGTCAATAATTTGAGGTTCAATCTTTTTGATCTAGGTGGACTAGATGATCCCTGCTTGAGTGTCAGTTATGAACACCGTCCAGACATGCCTATAGAGTCTTAGCTTACCGCAATATTTTTTTTCCAGACCCCGACTTGTTTTCGTGACGATTGATTGCAGAAAGAACTTCGAGGACCGACTGAGGCCGCTGAGCCCCATTTGGTTACGTAATAACTGGGCGTTCAAACCACTGTCGACGGTCGCCCAACGTTGGCACGTACAGCACTGAGCAACATCTGCACTGTGCCTATCTGCAAACCACATTGTAATCATGAAGATATACTCTCTCGCTGTCGTCCTTTCCCCTCCATCTGGTCCAAGTGCCATCCTTAGCCAAGCATCCGACTTATCTTCGTTCTCGTTCTACCAGAAGGGCTCTGTTGGCGAGTTCATGACGTTCTTCACAAAGACCGTCGCAGAGAGGACTTCTCAAGGCCAGCGGCAGACCGTTCAAGAGAACAACTACACCGCCCATGTGTACAACCGTGGTGGTGCTGAACAGCTGTCTGGTGCGTACATCGTGATGTTGTAGCCGTTTGATCAGCTCACATTCTTGTATCGCGGATCGCATCTGTGCGTGCTTCAGCCGTCATTGTTACTGATATGGAGTACCCTGCCCGACCTGCATTCTCCTTGCTCACGAAGATCCTTGACGAATTCACTGCCAAAGTTCCCCAGTCCTCCTTCTCGAACCCCTCCGCTATCTCGTTCCCCGACATCAACACGTACATCCAGAAATACCAGGACCCTCGGCAGGCAGATAATATTATGAGAGTACAGCAGGAATTAGATGAGACCAAGATCATTCTGGTAAGCATCCGATCGTTACATCTCTCTGAGAGATAGTTTTAAGATCATGGGTCCTGCATTGTCGGATTTGAATCACTTTTGCATTCAGCATAAGACAATCGAGTCTGTACTGGAGAGAGGAGAGAAGTTGGATAACCTGGTCGAGCGCTCGACAGCGTTGTCGGCTCAGAGCAAGATGTTTTACAAGACAGCGAAAAAGGTTCGTCGTCTTCTACAATATCTTGCGTTTTTTCTCAAAATTAATACCATCATTAGCAAAACAGTTGCTGTTCCGTTATGTGAAACATACTACTCAATATTACCTCTCTGCTTCGTCTTCCGCATCCATACACTATCTGTCATTCCGGTGTACACTAATCTTCATACCCACGGACTTCTTTTTTTGCTGCTTTGCCGTCACTGGTATGCACCGCGCGGCGCGCAGGCATGGTCGCAGCATAGCTTCATTGAGTCCGAGTCTACATTTCTCAGTAACACATGGTCTCACCAACTCCTTCGCACTACGGCAAGCAAATTCTTCACAGTGCTGACAATGACTATGCGCATTTCTCGTCCGAGCCCTCGTTTCGTCGGGAGAGGCGTTACCGAGCTCTGATGAACGCGAGGTCCAATCATGATTTCACAATGACGATCGTTGGGTGGGCTGCGACCAGAAGCGGATGTTGACAGAGCGGGATGTCGGAAATCAAGAGAGCGAAATCGATCCTGTCTGATAGGTAGATACGATCCATACTTGCCTCTCTACGGTGGCATGAACTGTCACAAACTGGAGAGTTCTGGAAGGATTACCTATACCCTACCGGTCCGTATCAACATACTTTGGGCGACATCCGTGATGCCTCCCAACGTGTCTGTGTCTGGAAGTAGGCTCCGTTGTCATTTCTACTTTTCGCGGTGCTAATTTCCACGCGTATGTTTACGCTCGACGCGAATTCGACGACCCTTTACGTTTACGTTGGTTGGTGAGTCTTTTGCCGTTCGTCTCACCGCGAGTAATTTCATTCCTGAATCACCTTCGTGTAAGCTGTATCGACGGTTGCTTGTTATACTCGAGCTATGACGCCGCCGACCGCTGGGTTACTGGAGACGGTTGACATGACATTTTTTGGAACCACCTGTCGCCTGACAGTGATAGATTATGGAAGACCGCAATCTTTGAAGCAGAATCACTGGAGTATCGAGTCGAGCGCTGTGCACAGTTTCATAGCGCTGCCGTGTGGCCCAGAGGCTCTTTCGGGTCGTGGTCTCGGTTTGCTTGGCCATGGATGGTCGTTGTCACACATCTCCTGCTGAATTTCCTCTCATCTCATGGATCGAATATTGTGCCCTTCCTACTTCAAATCCTTGGTCCGGACACATTCAATACGAAACGAACTGGGTGCCGACAGCTCTATGTATCTCCTTCATATTGTGATTACGAGCACGTTGTATTTTCAGCCACCAAGATATCGCATAGGTAGCGCGAAGTATGTGAACAACATTAGAATCTTTTTTGCGGCTCGCATCCTTTAATGTGTTTCTATAGAATGAAAGACTTACAGATCGTAAGTTGGAAAAGGCGATTTGCTCTGCACTGGATCCTCATACATCGCATCTATGTAGAGACTGCCCTTATCATGAGTGCTATAACTGGTCTTATGTTGATATTCGTGAGTCTTGACATTCCTCCAGATCTGAAAGGTTGACCTAGTTCCATTGATACAATAGAAAATCCCACAATGTGCTTGCTGCCCAACACATCTGGCGCTTCCCTAGTTTAAGATGCTGCCATCAATTTCCTTATGGGCTGACCTCATCATATTTCGACCCCAGACTTATGAATTGTCATCCATCATTATCACAACGTCTGCCTTCCATCCAAAAAGCTAACGCCATTCATAAGATATATTGAAGAAATGGCCTCGCAGGTTGTCGAACAGTCTTTCTTGCGATTCGGACCAAGGTTTGAGTACATGCTTAGCTCGACTGGTAGAGAACCACACGTCCAGAAATGACCCGCAAATCTTCCAATCATAACAAAGCTCCAGGCGGGTTTAAGTACCACGTCACTCAGGTATGCATCAAGGCATGTCGATCATTTATAATTGATATATTTCCTCCAGGTTCCTTTGAATGCAGTGACTGTTGGGGTACATCGTTGGGCGAGCCCAAAGCCTGTGGGTCTGCTTAACACTATACATTAACGTTGTATCTAGCTGTGAGGTAATGTCTTATGATCATCACTATCATCAGCACACACACATTCATGGATCAACGTACACACAGTTTCTTGTATGTGTTGGAGTAACTCATTCACTGATTCGCAGCAAATTGACTCGCACGATTCCCTTTCAACGTTCCGCTGCTATCGCATTCCCTAGCGGAAGACGTTACTTCAGCCTGTTTCCATGCCGTCGACCGAGCTTACTGACTTCCGTGGTTTTATCAGTAAACACATGGATCGACTTCACTCTACGATCACCAGTCGAGAACTCCGTTGCAATGTACAGGATGTCAACCCCATGTTCTGGTTATACCCTGGATAATCTCGGCCAATCTTTCAAAATGACGACCTCACATTCCTTGTAAGTTCGAATGGGAAACCCTATAGTTGTGTCCTTCCATTAGTGTTAACTGACCTTCGATGCTGACTTGTGGGATTGTAGACATACATGCTTGTGAATCACGATATGCTCGGACCAGCCAAGGCGACAGTATAGAATCCCTCTGGCGCTGCTATGCCACCACAGAGTCCCCCGTTGCCCGCAGCATTGCCATGGCGCCTTCCACGATAGCCGTACTTTCTTCTTCAAACCCATCCTCACTATTTTCATACGTCGGTCTTGCCGTCACCATATTCGTATTCACCTCCAGCGTTCTTTGCATCAGTGTCGCTCTCTACCGTCGCCAACGAGCCGAAAGGTGGGACAGACAACGCAGACAAGCCATCATATCACCAGTCTTGTCACGAGACTGGAAGTCGTCGTCCCTCACATCTCCCCGTCGACTTCTTCTTGCGTCTCCCGGTGAGAAGCAGAACCATAGCAAGTCTGACATCAAAGGCTCTTCGAGTCCCCACACATCTTTCGATCACACTAATTCTACTAAGCCTCTCTTCGCCGGTCGTCGCAATCCGAAGGTTCGGTTTGGGAAACCCGCTCCTTTGATCGTTGGGAGACCAAACAGCATCCAAGAGCGGATCACATCAGTGATGTCCAAAGAGATGATCCCAACTAATATTCCGGTCATCGCTCTGACCCTTCCGAGCCCCTCCTATGATCCTGCCATGTGGGTCGATCACCAGTCACGCCGTTCAAGCCACAGGAGTATAGTCTTCACATTCGAGGGAGAATATTTGAGCGCACCGCTATAGCTGGGTCTGGATGACTAGGGGTACGCTGAATGGGTTCAACTGGCCGCATGGTGGGGCTGGCCCCGTCTTTTATCAAAAACCACAGCTCCTAAAAGGATAAATGTCATATTTCTCCAATTATACTGAACGCATAACCTACATATATACTTACATATACCCCATTCCGTATCTTCGTTCTTTTTGCTGGGTTCTCTTACAGACGCGGAAAACTATACTGACTAATTTATTTCTCGTCGTAGTTTCTTCATTCTACGTGGTTTTATCTTTCTTTTTTGTCCTCACGCTAGGGTCCACCGTTTTTATGGAGCGCCAGTAGAGACAGAAGATGATGGGACTTACACACAAGAGCAGACACCTTGCAAAGATTGCCAGATTCTAGGTCTTGCGCAGACTAGGTACACGACGAATGTCCGATTCAGATTTAAATTCCGAGACTCTACTATACTCATAAGGAATGTCAACTAGCGCGCACTTCACTCTGCGAGTTCTCCGAATAAGATACACCACAATCACCCTCCGGGCTTGATCAAACGTTATTGGGGGCTCCTTGTCTGCCGTAAGAGTTGTCGTTTGCGGCGAATGCATACTGTGCGCCATAGTTGTAGGTAGTGGCCATGGCAGGAGCAGCAGCATCCGGTGGGGCGGTGGTCCCTGCTTGAGGCCATTCGAGAGCCTCCTCCTCTTCGAGTTGACTAACATAGTCGGACACGATCAGACAACCCCCTGCGAATAGAATATGAGAAGGATAGACTGGTGGAGCAATGAGATGATGCACAAAGCTCGACAAGCCAAACAACGACGTAGATCCCAACCAATATGCCGCGGGCGATCTCGAAGCCCTTCCTGCAGGCTGCCCGGGTTAGGTCGGTGTCATTGGTGCTTTGGCAGTCATTGAGATCCTGCTGGCCGATCTTGTGAAAGAGCGTATATAGGAAATAGGCGCCAGTGCCGACATTGAATCCGAGATGGATCCAAACCATCGATGAGTATGCGGACACAAAGCCCTTCTTCTTGATGATAACGCCGATCAAACTATGAAAAGCAAGCACATGTAGGCGTAGATATCATAACGATAAAATGATACACATACCCGAAAAGGGATATAATTGCGAGGAGGGTGTAGACGATAGATGCAACGTAAAGCGATCTCTCATTATTTTTCGTCAAATGTAAGTCCTCTCCAAGAATGTCAGTAAGTAAGGCACGATGAAACTTAGAGACGCACTGATATGTCCAGTCTGATACCAGCCAATTGCACCAA
Source organism: Heterobasidion annosum (assembly GCA_001457955.1). Lineage (NCBI taxonomy): Eukaryota > Fungi > Basidiomycota > Agaricomycetes > Russulales > Bondarzewiaceae > Heterobasidion > Heterobasidion annosum. Next base: position 657,691 of record CVKZ01000013.1, on the reverse strand, counting down.
TTACACCACCTGCGATGATTCCAAGGATGGACATCACAAAAACGCCAAATCTGACCGGCAGACAACAGCAAAATTTGCGGGATCGAACGTAACCCATGGCTGATGATAAGTCGATTAAGGGTTTCGGCGTGTGCGGATGATGGAACGAGCGTAATAAAGGACCAAAGGAACTGAGAAGAAATGCGCGCTTAGAGTAGGGTACAGCGAAACAGAAAAAAAAAGTTGGGCGTTGAATCGAAGGAGGCGCAGCCTGAGGGATCCATCTACGGGCAAGTTGTCTTATATACGATCCGGCATATTGCCATTTGGAGGCGATGATGCCAACAGATCGTTTTGATGGGAGTCAACGCTAGTCAACGTCGTTCCTTGATGTCGGAAACAAATTTCATGGACATTTATGCGGCAGAAGGTGGCAGGAGACAACGGCCTGCAACGGCCTAGGAGCTCTGAGGAGATGGAAACCGGCAAATCTGATGAAGGTCTTGTGGAGAGTCCCAAGGAAATCAATACCTACTGTACACGCACTAGTTAAGCATGTAGTTTGTCTGAGTCGGGATGCATGTCCGCGACATGTTTGAACTCCGGTCACACGTCATCAGTCGAGAATGGTGTGGGGCTCACGGATGAGGCCCAACTTCGTTCACAAATCCTTGCCCAGTATCGTGGCATGCTGCAGGATGCTGCTGAACGAGGAATAGGGACAGGTGTCGAACGCGCGGTTCGTACCAAGTCACTGGGCACAGAAGAAACTGTGGCGGCGACTACGTCACAGCCGGCGAGTTCCTTCGGTAATGTAGCAAATGCAGAGCAAGCTGCTGCTGGGCGCGCACAATCTAATCAAACAAAACGAGTGAAGGCGTTCATGAAAAGAGGCTTGGCTTGCTTCACGATAGGCACGGAAGTTTCCGATGCGCATCTTATTCAAGCAGGGGCTTACTCTCTTGTCTTCGCTCGTGGTCGAGTGTGTCTAGCTCAAGTCCTCGACATTTACAAGAAGTCTGGTGGGAAGGCAGGAAAACACGGATGGGCCGAGAAAGCATCTTCAATTACCGAAGTGTCTAATATTTTCGTTCAGATCTTCGAACCATTAGCGCCATCCGGGCGACTTGCGCGGCGTTTTCGTCTAGTTCCCCAACAGTTGGGCCCGACATCGTCTGCAGTGTCTCATTTCACACTCTTGCCATCTCACGCATTCCTCGAGTATTCCTCGTCATGCTCGGCTATCCTCCTCAGCTTGCTCATGGGGTCAACTATATGTTAGCACTGGGGGATGAGCATTATCTGGAGGCTCTGGTTGGGCGGGAGCAGGATTTATTAGGGGCCTTCAAAATGTACCTCGGACGCACACAGAATGCTCACGAGAAAGATGTAGAGGATGAGGAAGAGGACAATTAGTTTATTTCGTGTACTGTAGTGTGTCGTGGCCTCCGCTTCGCTCTTAGATCCACCTGCGCGATGCCCTATGCCCGGAAAACATCACGCACACTGATGCAGCACTCAGGAGGTATTTTTGTGATTTTTCTACGATTTTAGCGTTTTTTTTATAGGTGTGATCCCACATCCGGAGGAGAAAGGGCTCTCGACCAAGGTCCGAGCCATGTCCGGGGGGACAAGGGCTCGAAATTCACGGGCTTGTTCGGGGGTCAGGGGCCCAAACCCGGATCGGACCTCTGGCGTGATTCACGGGGGTCCTAGCGTCGTCTCAAGCAATTTAGGAGATGCCGCCGGCTGCTGATAACGAAAAAGATGATCGATGATTAATCACCCATCGAGCTTAGCAAGATTTGGCTAATTTGAGTCAGTCCCGAGAGTGTCCCGAGTGCTCTCGAGTGCCGTTCAATCCCAAGGCCATCATCCCCCCTGGGCTCACAAAGCAGCGCACCGTTGTAGACCGTTGTGCAGCATCCCTGAAATTCGCGATGAATATGATACATAAAACATCTAATTCGTGATTCGAAACAGGTCGCTCTTATCGATCGTGCTACCCCCGAAGCGGACTGTTGGATGCAAAAGAGCACAACAAGTGCACCTGAGCGCACTCACCGGCTACTCACCGTCCCAGGAAGACACCTCACAGGTGGCTTTCGGGGGTCCTACTCATGACTACTCATGATTCTCTCATCATCCCGAGCTTTCCAAGAGATAGTCAGGCTCCTCCCCATCCGAAGGTGAGAGGGAGCGGGCAATTGCGAATGACACGTGCCAGATGTTTCCATAATCACGTGCTAAAATACTTCCTAATAAGGATCTTTCAAAGTTGTCCCGCTAACCTCTCACCAACGGCTGGCACAAAACATTGGTA